>CM055403.1:64185846-64213331 GCA_029228625.1 Pseudolycoriella hygida | reverse complement strand
ATTTAATTCATTCCTAATTTTAGTTTTTCCTTATTTTTGGAAACAAAACTTTTCCCTCTAATTTTCGGTTTCCTAATTTTTTTTTCCTAATTTTTGTTTTTCCTAATTTTTGTTTTCCTAATTCGTCTTCTACAGTACATGCTGACTGGAGCTTCGGTGTTACTGCTTCGATTTATAAGAAGGGCAACCATAAGGTTTGCAGTAACTACAGGGGGATATCACTCTTGAGCAACAAAACTTGTTGACCGGATTAGAAACATAGTGGAAGGTGCACCGGATGAGATTCAGGGTGGTTTCAGGCCTCTGAGAGGGTGCCAGGATCAGATTTTCTGCCTCAGACAGAAAGCTTTATGAAAAGAACAGGAAATTATACATGCTTCATAGACTTGGAGAAGGCCATCGACAGGGTACCGAGGCAGAAGCTATTCGGGGTTCTTAGCGAGTACGGTATCAATGGGAATTTACTGTTATTTACTCCGAGAGCAGGGCCGCGGTAACAATAGATGGCGAAATTAGCGAGTCTTTCGAGGTTAATGAGAGCGTCCGTCAGAGTTGTTATCTTTCCCCGCTTCTGTTCAAAATTTTCCACCAAGCTGCCAAACTTGCGGGGAAATGTCGAAGTGGGTGAGGTAATAATGAAAATCCTGGCTTATGCGGATGACTTGATTCTGTTAGCAGATAACAACAAGGATTTTCAAGGTGGGATTGACTGCTTGAAAGCTGGATGTGAGGAGTACGGGATGAAGATAAGTGTATGGAAAACTAAGATTATGCATGTCGGCAAGTCTCGAAAGGAGATAGTTTGCAATTTAACTGGGGAGGAGCTGGAGCAGGTTTCTGATTCAAGTACTTAGGAACCTTTTTTTCAGAGGATGGCAAGCTAATTAGGGAATTTGAGGAAAGGAAGAAAATGGAAAACTCGGTGGCCAGTGAGTTGAGATCTCACGTGTTGAACAAAAGGGAATTAAGTAGCGAAACAAAGTTTGCTATCCACAGGTCAATTTTCAGGCCAACGATACTGTCTGTACAGCAGTGAGAGTTGGTTGACTGCGGATATCTCGTGCGGGCGAGAGAAGGGCATGGAGGACGATAGTTCACCATTCTAGGATGAGACCTCACACAGAAAGGTACTAAAGGAGTTTGGGCAAAGCGACTTATAGCCAAGTTTATAACATATACATATAGCTATAAGTTATAAGTTATATGTTTACGTTACACTTACGGAGATATATTTTTGCATCAAATAGAATTTTGTACTTCCGCGCAGCTTTTTAACAATGCAAAAACTTGCGCAGAAGTACAAAATTCTATTTGATGCAAAAATATATTTCCGTAAGTGTGTAAAAGTTGCAAGTTGTAAGTTTACGTTACGAGCTATGAGTTATAATTTATAAGTAACAAGTTACAAGTTTACGGTACAAGTTATAAGTTTATAGCCCAGATCAGTATTGTAACTGACCAAGATCAGTACTGATCAGTTTTAAAACTGATATGAATTAGTACTGATCAGTTTTAAAACTGATACGGATAAGTAACAATCAGTTTTGAAACTGATATGAATCAGTACTGATCAGTTTCTAAACTACTAATCCAAATCAGTTTTAAAACTGATCAGTTCTAATGCGGATCAGTTTTGGAACTGACCAGTACTGGTCTGGATCAGTTGCAATACTGATCTGGGCTATAAGCTTATAATGTTAACTAATAACGTAAACATATAACTCAAAACAAATAGCTGTATGCATATGTTACAAATTTGGCTATAAGTGGCTTTGCCCAAACTCTCTAATATGGTCTATAAAATTTGGTGATGATGAGATAGAGGAGTGATCATGATTTTTGATTTCTTCGTCTAATTTACAATGCTTTTGGCCTTCAGCTGGGACGATGCCAATTTAACTTTTTCTTTGACTCATGGATGAAATCCATTTACACCCGCTACCTTCTCTTTTCTTAAACGAAAGAGGGGCAAACGACTCTTAAAAATCCTGTCACAAGCCAAAAATGATCACTATTTGTGCAAATTTTTTAAAGAAAATCGCAGTTATTACTATAATGAGCTAATAAATGGATGGAATCTTGTAATAACTTGAAGGACAATAAAAAACTTGTTATTAATAAACAGTTTTAGAAGAAAATTCCTGAAAGAATCTTTAAACAGCGAGAAAAAATCTTTTCATTTAAATTATCCTCATGTCACGCGATTTTTGGGTTTTAGGAATCTCTTTATGAGGATGTAATTCATCATACGAAAACTTTCTTCGTCATTTTTCCTACGGATTCATTTTTAAGACACTTATCTTCTGTGTCGGTTTTCCTTATATTAAACTTCTTCAGACATTCATAAATCTAGCTTAACAAACCCTCCCACACCACTTGAACTTATAAAAAGGCAGCGTTGAGGTCAATTTAGACTCTCAGACAAAATACCGTTCTAAATAAAACGTCGAATTTCTTCTTCAGAAGACTTTTTGCTATGTAAAAATAGATCGCAAAAAGGACATGCCCTTCAAAAAGAACAATATTTTAAATTAAATTTAAGATTTACCATTAGCTGCGACTGTTCTACATCCATTTGTGCGATTTATGATTTGCCATGAAAACATTGTTTCTTCTATTTTTAGTAAACTTTAATATGAACATCTCATACTCGTACGGACAAAATAATTTTTTTCGTTGGTATCGACAATGTTACGCAATCACTGCATGGGCGAAGATTTTATCAACAGTTTCTTATACATGAATTCATGTCTTTGTGTGTGTGTGTGGATGTGGGAGGTAATTTTCGGGCGTACACAATTGTTACACACGCCTCTGCTGATATTTTTATTATTTTCTTTTTTGACAATTTGCAACGTAGGAAAATTGTTGAAAATTCAATTTCTGCAAACTATGTTCAAGAACGTTCATTCCATTCGCCAGTCACTTTACCTCAAATATTGCAATCTAAAGATTTATATTGAGAACTTCTGACAAGTTCATTCTTTTGCTGTGCTTAACGAAGTCAATTTCATCGATTTTAGTTGTAACTTTCAAATGTTTTAAAAAACTAAATGACACACAGCTACAACTCCAAAAACCACCCAGCCCATTTCTAATTAATTCAGCAGCTACCCTCATTAAAGAACTTTATAGATCTGGAGCTCCCGTTTTTACATAAATTTGTGAAATATAGGTTACAATAATTACTTTTGCTATTTACACACGCCCAGGTGCAATATTCCACCGATAGTGTAAAGTGTATGGTTTATTTGGCTGAGTGTAACAGGTCTAAACTAAAAATTGTATTTTTCTGGCTTTCGTTCCTGCTTTCATTTGCAGTCAATTTGTGTCAGTCCCAAATTTTTAATGACTTTATCTGGGAAACTGTAATATTGAATGCAAAATTTGTCATGTGTTCGATCTTTTCACCCGTATCTGATTAAAGAATCTGAGTCTAATTAATTTTTATAATAATTGCTAGAATGGGATAAAAGGCTGCCAGAGAGGATCTTGGTGTGAGGGTAAACGAGGAGAATGGTTCATAGATTCTCTCAAAGCTAAGGGTCAAAATACATTAGCAATTTGAATTGTCGATCTCAGCAATTATTATACCAGAATTCGTTTCGGCATTCATTATTTTCACAATAGAGCGAAAAATCATTGTAGGTAAATAAACATTTTAGTACTGAAAACTAGTATGGAAATTGCTGAGATCGACACTTGAAATTGGTAATGAGATTTGACCGTAAGCGGTCTGACATTAATACGTACTACTACACTGCCGTGGCAAGCCTAAACAGCGTACCGTCAAAAAATATTCTTAAGAACAAACAACGTAAAACTAAGAAGCTTTTAACGCTTTTGAAGCTTCTCTTCAACTTCCTTGAAAATTATGATCTCTAAACGCACTCAAGCTTTCAATTCTTCTCAATTTTACTTTATTTTAATATTAAAGTTTTTGAATGTCATATGAGCGCGTTTAAAGATCATAATTTTCAAGGAAGCTGAAGAGAAGCTTCAAAAGCTTTAAAAGCTTCTTAATTTTACGTTATTTATTCTGACGGATATTTTTTGACGATACGTTGTTTAGTCTCAACAGGGCAGTAAAATGTCACTGGAGACTAAGATAGCTCGTGAAGTTTTCTATCGTCACAAATACGGCCTGCCTTCATATAAACTCTAACGACAATCTTACGCGTTTAATTCAGCATCAGAAACACGTTTGTTAGCAGTCCGCATTTCGAACATAAAAACAACCACAAAGCTGCAAGGGTAGCTGCTGATAAACAAATCAAAAACCAGAAGCTGTAGAGGAGCGAATGGTGATTTCGACCACTACTCGGTGAAAGAGGTTGTAAGATCTCGCAATATATAATCTCCACAAAATCAACAAGTAGCATTGAAAACTGCAGATCGAAGACAAATCACGTAAACAATTGGATAGTTTGCAAACAAAAATTATTGGAGGAATGATCAGTGCACAACTGTGCTTTAAAGTTCTTTGGCGAGCTTTGAGCTTCTTTTGAATTCCATAATTCACAAAGACACAAATGCGATTCGTGGCATCAAATTACAGCTCGTCCAAAATGAAACATAACAGAAAGAGAGTTAAAAGAGGACAAAACACAAATCTGCGATTTTCACTTGCGATTGTGTTTTGTCCTCTTTTTACTCTCTTTCTCTTATGAATTGATAGTTGCGCGAATATTCGCAGGCAATATAATGACTCCTTCAGTCGATACACTCGAGCACGACCATTCAGAGTACCGTTCGAAGAAATATTTCACACGAAAATTGTTCCAAAACAAAAAGGGGGGAACATTTTGATAGAAATCGAAGGGTTCGGCAATAGGAAGGATGCTCGGAACTTTTATCAGAAAATGAATGAATCCAGAAAGGATCGTAATAAACGGCAGATATAAAATTACAAAAGGGGAAATAACAAATTCAAAAAGGCAGATAAAATTTCGTAAAAGGAAAATACATTTTGATATCTGCGTTTTTTAATTAAATATCTGCAATTTTCATTTTTTATCTGCTTTTTTTGAATTTTTTATCTCAACGTTCAGTATAATTCATCCAAAAACAGATACACTGTATCTGATACAGTCAACAGCAGATGAGGAAAGGAATATTGGGAGATGCGCTGAGTACTTTAAGTAAGTACAATAAATATATCAGTATTTTATGCTACAAGAATTTTAAAATGGTATCTCGGTTCGAGTTGGAGTAAATGGTTCGAGACGAAGTCAAGAACCTAGTTTACGACACCGAGAACCGAGATATCATTTTACATTTCGAGTAGCAAAAACAGTTTTACGTACCGAACGGCTGAAAGTTCGCTTGCTCTACTGTAAAGTGGACTTTACAGTAGAGAGGTATATAAAAACATATGCAAGGGACCCGTACGTATCAGAATAGATGTGGCAAACAGAGTGATGTTACGAAAAGACTCGAATGTATTTAAGTAAATATTGCCTTACGTTCGCATTAAATTGTATTGGAAATTGCCGAGAGGGCAATATTGAAAAACCCATCCGAAGAAACGGTAAAAAAAAGGAATTCCGAAAGTACAAAATTGACCCCCAAATAGACAAAAATGTTCATCACAATTTTTAATACAACATAGCGAAAAACCATTTTTTTGTCTAGGACAGACCTAAGGGTTCTCAGGAGACGCTTTGGACAAATACTTACATAGACAAAAATATTTCCCTCCATTATCTCTACAACATAGCGAAAAACCATTTTTTTGTTTAGGGCAGACCTTAGGACCGACCTAGGGCCATAAGGAAATGCCTCGGACACATACTTTCATAGACAAAAATGTTTCCCTTAATTTGCTTTGCAACATACAAAAAAAAATTTTTTTTGATTAGGGCCGACCGTAGGACAGACCTGAGACACACTTCAGCCCTAAACACAGGCACCGGGTCAAAATTTGTTTTTGAATAAAATTCGGTACTCGATTACCTATCAAATGGAAAAAGAATCAACAAAATCAGTTAGGATTTATCCAACTTATGCAAGCGAACACGTTGGGCACTAGTAGAAGCTCAGTTTTAGGGTTCTGACTGAGTCCAAGGGTTTCTACTCAAAAAATTGTCTTCCATAAAACGGGAGACAGTCCTTTCGATCAAAAAAAAATTGAAAATCGGAAGAGATTTGCTCGAGTTATTTACAAAAAACATGTAGAGCGCTAGCAGAAATTCGTTTTTAGTGCCCTAGCTAAATCCAAGGACTCAAATCCAAAAAAGTTTCTTTAATGATTTGTCGGATGTGCCCAGATCTTTCAAACAAAAAAAGTTTATGACAATCGGAAAAGATTTACTCGAGTCATGTACAAAAAACACGTATGGCCCTGTCATAGACTCGGCTTTAGTGCCCTAGCTGATTCCAAGGACTCAAATCCAAAAAAGTTTCTTCCATAAATAGTCGGCCATGCCCAAATCTTTCAAACAAAAAAAATATATAAAAACCGTCAGTTCCCAGATTCAACCCAATGAAAGATTTTTTGATTACTTTTCAGGGAAAAAAAAGTTTTTGAAAATCGGTTGGGTTTCACTCGAGTTATCGTGTTGACGGACGGACGAACGGACATTTTCTTTGCTGATTCGTCATCTAAGGACCATGATCAGTGCTCCCCCTACTCCCGGGTCAAAATTCGACTGGTTACAAACGTCGTGGTAAACGCAATAGACCACTGCGTTTTTCGTACGGGTCTAGAAATTAACTTAAAGATTTTCGAAAAAACGCTTTAGTTAATATCTACACCGCGACTTACCAAATATTCCGATGAAATGGGAATTATCGTCAGCTATTAACTTTTCTTCATCATTGCTACATTGTGCACCATGTCACTGTCTGCTCCACCAACCTTAGCGTTTAGTGGTGGTGCAATGTCTTTTGGAGGACGGACAGGTGGAGAGTCGATAAGTATCCACATTTGGACTGATAGCTTGTAAGCCACAAAGATTCATTCCCTCACCTGTTTTCCTCGTATGAGATTTCTTACAATTTACCAAAACTAAATGTAGATAAAGAAAAAAAATCATTAAAAATGCAATTAACTTAACAAATTTAAATCGAATTTACCATAGGTAGGCTTCGGTAGTTTAAAAATATAATTTTTTACTTATTGGTTATTATTATAAACACTTAAACACTGTAATGTTATGGAAGTCAACACATTTGCAGCTATTGGTTTCGAAACTATAATCATACGTAAATTCATGTACGTATATAGAATTCGCTAAGTTTGTCCAGTGTGGGACTCCAATGCTGAGTTCATATATAAAACAAAGAAAACATGACAGTTAGAGTCAAAATTACCGGAGACCGTTCACCATTCAAAAGTAGTGTTAAATATTGTAGTTTTTAATACAAGTTACATATGAAGGAATGAAGGTAGTTTAACGCACTTGATGTGAGATTGCCGACACGAGCCGACGGCGACTTCGGGAACACATCGTGTGCTTAAACTACCAGTATCCGTAACGTGTATGAAACAAAGTTTTTTGGAATTCACCGACGAAAAACTAGCGTTTACCTGCGTGTTTCCTCTTGCGAAAATTTGTCGAAATTTCAATTATTTTTTCGCGCTAGTGCGTAAAAACAGCTTTCACGCACACTGCCATAAAATGTTTCACACTAGTGCGTAAAAGCGGTTTTTATGCACTAGTTCGAAAAAATATATCACACTAGTGCGTTAATAGTAGATTATGCAACTGCGGGATAATTTTTTTATCTTCGAGGGGGAGCCGAAGGTAATGGATGTATTCCCCCGAGAGGATAAACAAATTATACCGCAGTTGCATATGCTATTTTATTCACCAAAGCAACAAATCAACGAAACCAAGCTTGAAACCAACAATTGAAGACTTCAAGAGAAAAACAAGATAAAACAATTGAAAGTGAACGTACCCTCATATATTATACATGGGAGCAGGTTCACTTTCATTGCTTTTTCTTGTTTTTCTCCCGAAGTCTTCAATTAATGTATAATTTAACTCCCTAGGGAAGCACTGCGGTGAATTAAAAAGTTTTGTCGCACTAGTGAAAAGTTACCTGATGCGACACCGAAATGACGCACGAAAAATCGAGTTTTTTTTCGATAAATTGCAAAATAGATATTTTTGCAGTTGAGTGACGTAAAGCAAACATTACTCGCCTATTAAGAATGTCGTATGAGTTAGTTTTTTTGCGGTATGGTCTCGCACAGTTTGATGTAAGTAAGCAGACACAATTGCAAAAAACGTTGTTTCTACCGCTACAGTGGGAAAAATGGCTATTTCCGTGTTCATAAATCTAGTACCGTTGAAACATTTTTGACATAAGTCCTGAATTTTGGGTGTAATTACTCTATAGTAATGTCAGATTACAGGAAAAGTATAAAAAAAAAAAAAAATTTTGATTTTGAAAGTTGAAGAATCCCGCTCCAGTTTTGACGAATTTCTTTATATATTGGACGCCAAAAATGATAAATGAAATTACCATGAAATTGTACTAAATCACCTTCCCAACCTATTTCTAAAGTCCTTGTCACCTTGATCGTGTGGATAACAATGTATCTTCATGAGCTAAAGAGCAGAAGAAAGGTATGAAGAGTTGAGATTACGATTTAGTACATTTTTGAATTCTTACATTTTGACGTTTAGTATATAAAGAAATTTGTCGAAACTGGAGTTAGATTCTTCAGTTTTCAAAATGTCAAATTTTTTTTATAGTTTTCCTGCAATCTGTCGTTATTATAGATTAATTACAGTGAAATTTCAGAACTTATGTCAAAATAGTACATTACGTATGTGGTTCCAAATTGGTTGTTTTGACTCGCAGGAAGGTTGCTGCATGAGCCGAAGGCGAATGCTGTAATCCTACGAGTCAAAACAACTATTTGAAAGCACTTACGTACAATATTTTACATGTTGATGCTCGGTAAATGCGTTTTCCGAGTCGCTTGCGACGAGGTAATGACGCATTTACCGAGCAGAAACATGTAAATGTTTTAATGGTACTAGATTTATGAACACGGGGATAGCCGTTTTTCCCACAGCTGTAGGTATGATGGTGTTTTCTCACTCTCGATGCGTTTCCAAACTCGCTTCGCTTGTTCGAGAAAATACCTACGTACCTACACTGGTAGAAAAATCAGTATTATGCAACTCGAGTGCTCGAAAAAGACGTTTTGCGTACGAGACGTGAGGACTTGCCCGAACGAGCGACAGCGACTACTGATTTACACAAATTACTATTTCTATTTTATTATTATTTGATCGTAATTTTCGTCGTCGTCGTTGCCCGTTATTTTTTCCTCGACATATCACAATTGACTAAAATGATTTCTCCCAAACTTAACATTGGAAGATGCGGTTAAGCTTTAACCTTATGTCTAGATCATAAAAAGGAGTTTTCAGTTGGAAAATTGTTCAATGAATCGTTGTGAAACGAAATTTCTAACTCAAATATCTGCACATTAAAATTCAGAAGTCAGATTACATTAAATTTCAAATGGGTTACAACACGTTGCATCGCGTGGCATTTCTATATTAGAATCATTTTTGCATGCACGGATGGTTGGATTTGTGTTGGTTTCTCTTCACGAAGAAATCAAACATTTGTGTGTAACCTTTCAGGTTTTCTTCTTTTACAGTTGAGAAACCATGAAAATAAAAAAAAAACTTCGACACATTTACCATTCATAAAATGGAAGAAAGTCAAATTAGAAAATTTTGGACATTTGATTAACTTTAGCCGCATAATTCAAGCTAAAGCGTAAGCGTCATCTCAAACCACATCATTAAGTAAATTAAATAAAATCCAATTCGACACTGACCAAACATTCATGATTTTAAATCATGCATCGAGATTTTGTATTATACATGCCATTTCAAACAAGTGAGAGTTGGTTTGCTGTGAGGTTAACTCGATGGTTCTCTTCGCTGGTTCAGTATTTGTTTAAAGTCAATAAAATATGACAACATATTTTTGTTAACAACAAAACAATTGAAAAGTGTAAAATTGCTGTAGAATTCGTGATTTTAATAGAGTTTTTCTTAATGCAATAAACAATTGACGCCATGGAAAAATCAGTCATTCAGATCTTTTACTTCCTGTGTTGTGTGACCTTTATTTATAGCTACTTGGACGACGGAAAGGTATTAACACAAAATGAATATTTACATGAGAGTGAAATTGAAAAACTCTTCTGTTAACAATAACATTCAAAAGGTTGTTTCCCAAGCTAATTTCTTTGCGTTCAAGCCAAAAAAAACCTTATTTTCATTATACTTAAGCACAGCACAGCATAGAGCGGGTTGCCCGAAACTTCAAAAAATCCGACCCGAACCCGAACCCGAATTGTTTCTTCGGGATCATGTGTTTCGGGTTTCGAAAATTTTAATCGGGTCGGGTTCGGTCCGGGCCGGGTTTGGAAACAGTTCGGGTTTCGAAAAATTTTATCGGGTCGGGTTCGGTCCGGGTCGGGTTTCGAAAAATGGTCGACCCGCTCATCTCTACAGCATAGTGAGAAATTTTGAATTATCAGACCTTCAGTACGACTTTTCTGACAACTACTTGACTTTGCTCTTCTTCGAACTTGATCTCGCAATTGTGGATAAAAAAGTTTATTGAAATCGGATTTGATTTATTCAAGCTGTGCGACGGACCTACGAACATTATTTTATTCTTCTTTCCTCTGTTTCAAATCAATAGTACGAAGTCAAAAATTACAAATTTACTCTTTCATCGGGCGGTTATTTACTTAACGTCCAGGTTTGGATCGCATACAGTGTAGTTACCACCCAGTGGGCGTTAAAATCGCCCTGAAAACGATGAAAAGACCCACATGGCGTTAATAACACACGAAATTTAATGGCGTTAATAACACCCAGAGGGCACTGTTAGCCTGGAAGTTATGATCCGTCACCCATCGGACGTCCGACCACGATTTCAAATTATTTTTTAGGCATATTGGGTTTCCAAACCTTTAAGTAGATCGGTACCATTATCGTGGGGCTTCGGGTTTCGAAAAATTGAATCGGGTTGGTTCGTTTCGTGTTACCACGTTCCAGTACTAAAAACTCAAAAGAGATTCCAGTAATGGCAGAACATAATCTACTAGACCAATGAATTATCTAAATTAGACGCAAAATGCTAACGAAATGTTAATCAATTCATGAATCAGTTGAAGAATAAAAAGGATTTAAATTCCGGACCGGTTTTCAATAGGAAAACCGTTTGATCACAGTTTTACATCGAAAGTTTGCATACTTAATGAGGTTAAAAAATGCAATGCATCCCTGTCTCTGCAAACTGAATTTTACATCTCGGGACTTGCGTCTTTACAGCTGTCGGTCAATTATTTAAGAGACATATTACAATCGAATACACTTATCACAGACGACTTAACGAGATTAGTTGTGTAATTCATTACCATGTTACACGTCAGACAAAATAAATAGTTTTCATGTGAGAGTGCGACGGTTAGAATGTTAACGTTGAGTGTTTATTACCAGCGACATTAGTATATTACGACACAACGGCATAATCGCGTTGTTATAACAGGAGTCATTCACACATCCGGCTCTACCCTCCAATTATTCGATAGAACTACTCCCCTCGTTCTTTTCTATTGTACTCCTACTTTCAACGCTCGAATGCGAAGTGATATTTAGGGAAATCGTTAGGATAAACTTGTCTTTCTGATGATACTTGAACCACTTCTACGTCTCATTCGTTTAAAATAGCTTAAGAAAATCTGCGTTAAATCGAAGGTTTGCTTTGGTGGTTTTGGTTGAAACACAACAGGGTCGCAACAGTAACAGGCACAGTCTATTTTCGTGAAATTATTTCACGAATTATACGAAAAAACTAATGAAAAAAATCGTGAAATTCGTTTAGAGCAGTGCCGCCATGTCATACGGACATTTGGTACATTCGCCTAGGGCGCAAAATTTGTAAAATAAAATAAAAGTCCGCCATATAATTGTAAATTACTCGAATAACTAAGGGCCGTCATCTGGGCACCCCAATCAGACCCTTTCGCCGCTGGAAATTTATGAAAAACTCAGCCATCGCCGCCGATAATTTAAATTGTCCAGTCGATTGCGCCGCCGCCGAAAGAATAAAAGTACTGGGCCGCCGCCAGCCGCCGTCATTTTTTTTTCTAACATTTTTCGGTGCGCAACATTTAAAAAATGTATAAAATAAAAACCGTTTCCACGAAGTCAACATCGACCAGTTTTTCTACAAGTCGGCATGCAGATCCCAATGATCCAATCGAAACCAGTTGCGAGGTGGAATTTCAGAAAAGCAAATTGGGAAGGCTTTCAAAGAGCCGTCGATTCGAACATTCGATTGATAAAAACAGAAATAAAAAATATCGAGCGGTTCAATGGCGTAATTGAAGGAGCAGCGAAGAAGTTTATTCCACGCGGCTTCCGAAAAAGCTATATCCCAACCTGGACACCGGAATGTGAATATCTGTGGCAACTATATCAAGAAGCAGGCGCAATGGAAACTGGCATTGAAATCTTGCGCACACTGAATCAAGAAAGAAAGTCTAGATGGAAGAAGCTGGTGGCAAATATGGACTTTAAACATTCCAGTAAGAAGGCATGGGACTTGCTAAAGAAACTAGGCGGTATCACGCCGAACGCCTCCATAATCACGTCGGTCAAACCGAATAAAATTGCATCGCGATTGATATCAGCTTCCAAAGTTCCTGTTCAAACGGAGATTGCGAAAAAAATCAAACAGCAACTTAGGCTGGTTAAACGAAAAATTAAATCCTCGCAATTTGGTGGGCAAGTAACGTATGAAGAGGTTTGCTCGGCCATATCGTGCTTCAAACTCGGCAAGGCATGCGGCGTAGATGGATTCTTCCCAGAATTTTACACCAAATTGGCGAGAAAATGGTTGGCAAAGTTCTACACACTTTGCTATGACAAGCCGTGGCTACCGAGACTGTGGAAAAAGTCTTCGATCAAAGCGGCTCTCAAGCCAGGAAAACCTAAAGAATCGGCTGACAGTTACAGACCAATTTCACTTCTGTGCGTTGGCTTCAAGCTATTGTCACGGATTGTTTACAACTGAATCGCAGAAACCGTGCACGCTCACGTCCCGAAGGATCAGGCCGGCTTCACACCACGGCGAAGCTGCTGCGACCAGGTCCTTTCATTGGTGACGCATATAGAAGCGGGCATTCAGGACAAAAAGAAAACCGCAGTCGTGCTCGTGGATTTGAGCTCGGCTTTTGATACTGTATGGAGAGAAGCAATGCTCCTGAAGCTAGCCCAAGTGATCAAATGCACAAAAACGATGACACTAATCGATGCAATGCTAACGAACCGACTGTTCAGAGTGACCATTGGTGGAAAGGATAGCTCAACAAGGAGACTCAGCAGCGGTTTAATCCAAGGTAGCGTTCTTAGTCCCTTATTGTTCATTTTATACAGACATGCCAAAGAGTATTTCGAAAAAATTCCTCTTCGCCGACGATCTGGCACTGGCGGTGCAGTACGGCTATGATGGCCTCTCGGAAAACTTTGCAATTGCTGCCCTGAACTATGACCTCAAGGAGCTCGAATCGTACTTCTTATCAAAAAGACTTCGGGCGAACCCGGACAAAACCGAAGGGTCGACGTTTCATCTCTCCAACCGCCAAGCAAATCGTACCATCGAAATTACCTTCTGCGGCAAAGCAGTAAAATACAATCCCACGCCGAAATATCTCGGCGTTATACAAGATCGGTCGTTGACGTTCAAGCCTCACCTGAGCAAAGTGCGAGAGAAGCTGAAAAGTCGATGCAACATCATACAGCGGCTCACTGGATTCCGTTAGGGTTCATCAGCTTCAACACTTAGAACGTCAACAATGGCACTGGTATATTCAACAGCGGAGTACTGCTGCCACGTATGGTCAGGTCACACAGTACACACGTCAAGAAAATCGACACAACGCAACACTCCTGCCTGAGAATAGTCACTGACACAATTGAGTCTACTTCGGTTCCTTGGCTATCGGTACTAGCAAACATCGAACCACCGAACCACAGACGGGAAATTGCACTGGAACGAGAACTCAACAAAAATAACGAAAATCCCAACCTGCCCATTCACGAAGACATTGCTGTTGGTTCAAGACTGACATCCCGAAAACCCTTGAATAACGGACGCCTTGAATAACTTTCGACCGGAAGATGAATGGAAGCGGAAATGGGACGAAATGCACAATTGGTTCACGATCCAAGCGACAAGTTTAAAGGGAATGAACTTGACCGAAAAACGTGGACACAGCTGAACGAAATCAGAACAAACCACGGACGGTGCAACTACTTTCTGAATAAATGGAACACGTCCATAGATGCGAAATGCGACTGTGGTTACACAGAGCAGACAATCCATCACATTGTGAACGATTGCCTAATACGAAAATTCGACGGCGGCCTCACTGAGATAAACGAACTGACTAACGATGCAATCAAGTATATCCGGAACCTCGACATAATTTTATGACGAAGAGTGAGCGAAGAGTTACAAAATTTTATTTTCTCTTTCCTTTTGCAGTTCTACTCTTAATTTCTTTATATGTTTCTATTTCTTTTGATTGTGATACGACCTATCCGAATAAATAAATAAATAAAAACACCAAATTTACTTACAAACTTCATTGAAAACGGATTTCAACAGAACCTCAAGACCGGTGCAGTGTTCATTGACCTCAGCGCTTCATTTGACACTGTATGGAAAAAGGTACAAATTGGTGAAAGCTGTTCCGTGTTTGCAAATATGTGTTCTGATCTGCAACATGCTGAGCAAAAGACAGTTCATTGTTTTGGTGAATGACGCAAGGAGTCAAGCGAGGAAACTGAACAATGGTCTGCCTAAAGGCTCGGTTAATTTATACATACACGACCTACCACCTTCAATGTCAAGGAAAATTTTATATGCTTATGATATGACATACGCCATCCAGCGCGAAAGAGAACTGTTGCAAGCGATGGCGCCTAATTCCAAACAAGACAAAGACAGTCGTCTCCTGCTTCCATCTGAATAACCCGCCATGAGCTGAAAGTGTTGTTCGATGGTAGGATCCTGAACGACGAGCACGAACCAACGTATATGGGAGTAAAAATGGACCGGCCACTCACGTACAAACAGCAAACCGAAAAAGTAGGCCGTAAACTCAGAACAAGAAAAAATTTGTTACAAATACTTGCAAACTACACGTGGGGTGCTTCTGCGATTTGCCTGAGGACAACGACTCTTGCAATGGTCTACGCGGCGGCGGAATACTGTTGTGCCATCTGACTGAATAGCTCACAGACTGGCAAAGTTGACGTTCAGCTCAATAAAACTATGCATATCATCAATGGAAATGTCGATTCAACACCTCTACCATGGCTATCTGCAATCAGCAACATCTTACCACCAGACATACGTCGCAAAAAAGCTTTGCTGAGAGAATACAGAAAAGTAATGGCAATTGCTTCTATCCCACTACACGCAGGCATACAGATGAACCATCCGAAGAGATTGAAATCCACCGATCGAAACTGCAAAATTGTTAACCGAAAATGGTTTGGACCCGAAATGGAATGGACGGAATTCTGGACAAACACAAACTATGCCAACCCCATCTTTGACATCGAAGCCAATCGATCGAAAGAGTTCTCGCTATCGAGAAAGACTAAATGAGCCGGATTTGAAATGGCTGAACGAACTAAAACTGTGATATCCTTCTTCCTAAACTCGTAATTGCATATCTGTTTTCTCTTAATAAATGTTCAAATTGTTCTTATGCGTTATTGCGCAATACTTTAAGTCCTTCATGAGTTCCCATTCAAAAAAAAAAAAACATCATTTACGGATCTAGTCAAAGTGGTCTTGTCTGATGCATAGCAATCTTATACGATTTCAAAAAATCTGTAGCCAAAAAAACCTCTTACAGAGGAGGTGTGACGCAAGTCTTTATGTTTGCTTACAAAAGCCGTGAAATCAGAAAAGTGTGACGCATTAATCATTTAAGGTAAAACTTTTTTCTTCCAGTTACAAAAGTTCTGAAATCAGAGGGGGGTGACGCATTAAGCTTCGATTCGCAACAAACATTTTTAAACAAAATTATGTTGAGTTCAAAGAATTGCGTCACAAATGCCAAGACCCAACGACGAAACAATTTTTCTGTACTTTCAGTTTTTACGCGAAAATTTGACTTTTATTTCTTATCACATCGTTTAGGGTAAATTTAAATTTTTGCGTCTAAAAACTTGGTGTTGAAAAATTATTCCGCTGGTGGGTCTGGTATTTGTGACGCAATTTTTTGAACTCAACATAATTTTGTTTAAAAATGTTTGTTGCGAATCGAAGCTTAATGCGTCACCCCCCTCTGATTTCAGAACTTTTGTAACTGGAAGAAAAAATTTTTACCTTAAATGATTAATGCGTCATACATTTCTGATTTCACAGCTTTTGTAAGCAAACATAAAGACTTGCGTCACACCTCCTCTGTAAGAGGTTTTCTTGGCGGATATCAGTACTTTTGTAAGTTTGTAAGCAACTTTCTAGCTGTCATAGTTCTAGAGGTAAGAATCATCCTACCTAATTATGGAAGTGGCCATATACCAGGATTGGGTTATATTTCCCCAAAACCCTGAAACACGTGTTCGCTTAAATTTAATTCCCTACAACTTCGCCTTTGGAACCAACTTTCTAACTCTGATAGTTCTAGAGATTTGGTTCATCCTGCCTGATTAAGGAAGTGACCATATACCAGGATTGAGCCATATTTTCCCAAAACCCTGAAACACGTGTTCGCTTAAATTTAATTCTCTACAACTTCGCCTTTGGAACCATTTTTCTAACTCTCATAGTTCTAGAGATTTGGTTCATCCTGCCTAATAATGGAAGTTGCCATATACCAGGATTGGGTTATATTTCCGCAAAACCCCGAAACACGTGTTCGCTTAAATTTAATTCTCTACAACTTCGCCTTTGGAACCAACTTTCTAACTCTCATAGTTCAGGAGATCTGGGTCATCCTGCACAAAAATTGCCACAAACAAAGAAAGAAAGGTTTACCAAATTGACTAGTTAAAAATATTCGATTTGAGTCCATTTCCATACAAAATAGCAAAATTGTTTAATTCATATCTTCGGAACGACTGAACCGATTTTAATGAGTGAAAAGGCACTTCGGCCTAAAATTTTCCGTAGAATCCGGGAAAAATATTTTCCGGGGGGTACGTCGCTCGGGGGGGAAGTCAAAAAGTTCCTGTATATATGTTCCTTAGTCTACGAAAAAATTTCTTGTGAATTTTTTGGCGTGTAAGACTTGCGTCACGGCCCCTTACTATCGTGGGGCCATGATAAAAAATTGGTATAAAATGAGATTGAAAATTTTAGTATTAAAGTCAGGAGGGAATTTTTTCCACGCGCCGATTTAAGCCGTTGCCGCCGAAAAATAATTTGACGTACGCCGCCGCCGAATTTTTGAAAATCGACTGAGCCGATCTAAAGGAACAGCCGCCGCCGAAAAGTATTGACCGGCGCACGGGTCTAACCTCACAAGTCCTTAGCTCGCTCAGAAATAATTTCCGAAGTTGACCAATTCTTTTGGCACACACATCGCGAATAATTACTCTCAAGAACATCCAAAGTTCGGCTAAAACTTACCTTTTTTCTTGTAGCAATTATCGGATGCGAATATAAAATTGGTTGCAAGCAATGATGACGACACTCATTTATCGACCACTTTAGTTCAGATACTAAAACCAAGAGTAGTTGGTACCGAAGGTCACGAACAAGTCAAACGGTTTATTATGAAGTATTTTCGAACTTCCACTAACTTTTCACTCATGATAAATGCAAATTTGTGTTTTAGTGAAATGAAATTGATGAACATAGATGTTGAACTGGACGAATTTTCGGATGTTGCTCCAATATTTGGAAACTTAACATTTACGAATATAATCGGAAAATTGAGCCCCAATGCCGATTCCTATCTGACCTTAGCCTGTCATTACGACAGTAAGTATTTTCCAGATGAGTACTTTGAAGCTGCAATCGATTCAGCTGTACCTTGTGCAATTATGCTGAATATCTTGAAAACTTTGATGCCGACTTTGGACAACTTTCGAGGAAGGACTGATGTTAGCTTGATGGTAGGAACGAAAGTTCTGATTTTTAATTCTCCAATTCAATTTCACTGTTACAAATCCTTTATTAGCTAATATTTTTCGATGGTGAGGAAGCCTTTCAAGATTGGTCACAAACAGGTAAGTCTCCAAGTTACAACTCGTAATACGTACGAGCTGTAAGCCTCAAATAACAATCGCCATGAACGTATTACGTCAATAGATGGCGCCACTTCATTGAACATGATTGTAATTTTAACAAACCGTTGGATTTAAATTGATCTTCCACAGATTCATTGTACGGTTCCAGGCACTTAGCGGAGTTGTGGGAAGATCAGAACCATTTAAAACAGGGACGTTCAATCAGGCAAATCGATCGAATTGAGGTTATGGTTTTGTTAGACTTGATTGGTGCGGCAAATCCACGTTTCGTCAACTTTTTCCAATCCACTCAAGGACTTTTCGTTCGGTTGAGTGAAATCGAAAGGTCGTTGCACAAAGGAAACGCCTTATATGGTGAACCAGATTACATGTTTGTCCGCAGAAATTCATTTTCTTCCATTGATGACGATCACAAACCTTTCATGGAAAAAAGTAAGTCCTTGAACAACCATGAATGAAGCCTAAAAAGAATGTTACACGAAGACACGAAGTGGGACGTGAGGTTTTTTATCGTTGTAAACGTTAACGATGCCCTGGGTGTTAAACGAATGGGCGTTATTTAAGGCTTGAGCGATGCGCTGACGCTGGTTTCGTTACGCAATCACACTCAGGGTGTTATTTTCGCTTATTCATCGCATTGGTACACTTATGGCATCGGTACATTTTTCTCACCGTTGAGACTTTACAAGCCTTACGATGTCTGCGCATACGTGTCCTTATGTTTTTTAACCGTTTTGTTTTACGGATGGCTGGGTGTTAGTGGGAACAGTGATTGTTATGTCTCACTGTCCGCTACGGTGGGTCGCGTTTTATGTGGTATGTGATAACAGAGAGTTTGGGCAAAACCACTTATAGCCAAATTTCTAACATATATGTTACAAGTTTACATTATAAGTTAACATTTTAAGTTTATAGCCACGATCAGTGTTGTAACTGATCCAGATCAGTACTGATCAGTTCCAAAATTGATCCGCATAAGAACTAATAAGTTTTAAAACTGATCCGGATCAGTTTTAATACTGATCATTACTTATTCGAATCAGTTTTAAAACTGATCAGCACTGATTCGTATTAGTTTTCAGACTGATTATTACTGATCCATATCAGTTTTCAGACTGATCAGTACTGATCCGGATCAGTTTTAAAACTGATTAGTATTGATCCGGATCAGTTTTAATACTCATCATTACTTATTAGAATTAGTTTCAAAACTGATCAGTACTGATTTCGTATCAGTTTTCACACTGATCAGTACTGATCCGTATCAGTTTTCAGACTGATCAGCACTGATCCGTATCAGTTTTCAGACTGATCAGTATTGTTACATATCAGTTTCAAACTGATGAGTATTAATCCGGCTCAGTTTTGAAACTGACCAGTACTGATCCGGATCAGTTTTAAAACGGATCAGTATTGATGTGGATTACAATACTATAAACTTATAACTTGTATCGTAAACTTGTAACTTGTAACTTATAAATTATAACTCATAGCTCGTAACGTAAACTTATAACTTATAACGTAAACTTGTAACTTATAACGTAAACATATAACTTATTACTTATAGCTATATGTTATAAATTTGGCTATAAGTGGCTTTGCCCAAACTCTCTAATGAGTTTTTATGCGGCATGTTGATTACATACCAAACAAAAACAGGCGATCACATACCGCATAAACGAGGACGTGATTCGTCTAAATAATTTGCTTTTTTTCCTTTTAGATGTTCCCATTTTGCATCTAATTACAACTCCCTTCCCAACGCAATGGCATACAGCCGCCGATAATCGACAAAATTTAGATGCAGCATCCATAAGGAATTTCAATCGAATTTTGCGAGTATTTGTCTTAGAGTACCTGCTGGCCCACAAAGACTCCACAAATTTTAGAAATAATTTCTGAAGAGTCAGTAAAATTTCAATAAATCTTTATTGTATTGTTTTTATGTATTGAAAACAAAAAGGTAGCGCAGCTGCATGAGTTCATCGCGATTAACAACGAGGCAATAGCAATTTTTCCTGTGCTCTCGAATGTCAACATTCCATTTCGGTGTTTCCGAATATATTATCGATGGATCGTCTACAACTTCAACAATTGCAATGCAACTCAGGTAAGGATGTGAAAAGAGTCGACTGTGATGCCATCTAGCTGACTTTGCTGCAAAGCCCATTGCGGTGCTATATTTGAGTGTGAGATAGGTACCAAACCCATATAAGCGTCGTTCGTTCAAATCACTAATAAGTCCTCGATGAATAATGGAATGAAAATTTTCAAGCTTTGATCCATGGTAAGCAAAGAATGATCCAAATTGAGATTTTCCTCTCAAAAATTGTTCTGAGAATGAATTGAAGGTGACAACGACATCTAGTCAAACAGGATAATTTGGTCATACCTTTCGGTGTTGAAAATTCAATTTTGAAAGCAACAAGCCCATCATAATGTCTCGGAATGTCTGTTAATTCAGTTTCATATATCAAACGCTTCATGTAAACGTCTGGTTCTTCATTTAGGTGTAATGCGGAAATAGTCAGTGGGTTTGTGAATATCCAGTATAAAAGTTGCCATGTCAATGTTGAAAGTTCGGCGCATTCCTGCAATATAAATAAACTAGTAAATACCCCCGCCCCTAGGGGCTACGCGGACATTAAGCATTCTTGTCCGCTAGGTCGGAGATTTGCGACATTAATACTAAAATGTATGTAAGAGTGTGCAATTTTCTCCGTACTACCGTTTCCCCGTACAAACGTTAGCACCGTGCTACTTTTTCTCCATACAACCATTTCTCCCGTCCTACAATTTCCCCGTACTGCCATTTCACCGTTCTACCATTTCCCCGTACTAACATTTCACCCGTACTACCATTTCCCCGTACAAACGTTATCATCGTGCTAATATTTCCTGTACAACCGTTTCTTCTGTCCTACAATTTCCTCCTCACTACTGTTTTCCCCGTACTACCATTTCACCGTTCTACAGCTAAGAGAAAATGTAAAACTACACTTTGACGTTTTCGTTCGTTTCGTGTGGAACCCATATTTTCAATGTAAAAAATCATACAAAAAAATACTCCACACGAAACCCACAAAATACAGGAGAGTGTAGTGGTTTATATTCTCTCAGCTGTACCATTTCCCCCGCACAATCGTTTCCCCCGCACTACTGTTTTCCCCGTACAACCGTTTCCACCGTACTACTGCTTCGCGTACAACCGTTTCCCCCGCACTACTGTTTCTCCCGTCCTACCATTTCCTCCGCACTACTGTTTTCCCCGTACAACCGTTTCCACCGTACTACTGCTTCGCGTACAACCGTTTCTTCCGTAATACAATTTTCTCCTTACTATTGTTTTCCCTGTACTACAATTTCTCCATACAACCCCCGTACTGCTTCTTCCCCCGAGCTGCCCCACCAATACTGGTGACTTTTACTAACAAAACTCTAAGACTTTGCCAAAGAAACCTATGGTCTACCACCCATACATTCCAAGGTATTTTTAAAAACATAAAAATTGACCCAATGCCCAACTGCCCGACATTTTCACCAATACTGGTGACTTCTACTAACGAAACTCTGAGACTTTGCCAAAGAAAAACCAATGGCCTGTCTCTCATACCTTTCCAGATACTTTCAAAAGCATAAAAATTGACCCAATGCCCAAATACCCGACATTTTCACCAATACTGGTGACTTTTACTAATAAAACTCTAAGAATTTGCCGAAGAAACCAATCAAAAAAATGTATAAAGAAAATCAATGCATCATTTCGTTCCATACAAATAATTCCTTACAAAGAAAATATTTGAATACGCCACTTAATAAACAAACATAAAATTTTGATTGTCACACGTGCATAAAATAGTTTTTTCGTTTATTCCATTTCACATTTATACACACACACACATAACATATATATTCTCCCTGAAATTACTTGAACTTTCTCATACAAAATTACTAATCATTTTTCGTTGTATAAATGTTATACTTCACAGAAAGTACTCAGTTTTAAATGTAGAAATACCTCTTTTCAATTCGCTTGAAAGTATCGCCGGTTGGTGATGTCCAGCGCTAAGCGTCGTTGCAAAACGATGCTAGGTTGCGGATGGCGATATTGTTCTTATATGGGAGACTGTACCCATAATAAGAGCGCTTTATTTTTGTTGGGCTGCTTCATTGCGGTCCAGAATTAACAAAAGGAACGTCTCTCGTTCTCTGCCTCTAGGTTTCCCTTGTGGTTTCCTCTTCCCCTTCGAAGTTAGGTTTGCATTGCTTTTTTGGATTAAAAAAAGCAATGCCAAAGGGTTTAGTTCCGCGGAACTCTTCAAACAGGTCGGACGTAGATAGATTCGCATGGGAATCTTCTTTTGCATTGCCTTTTTTTGATTCATATAAGGCAATGCAAAACGACTTTTTGATTTAGTTCCTCGGAACTCTTCAAGCAGGTCGGACGTATGTTGGTTCACGCTGAAAATTTGTGACCGACAATTTACAGACAGACAGACAGACAGACAAACAGACAAAGTTTTGCCTTTTATAATTATAAATGAAAGTTTAACGTGGGAGGAGACTATGATCCACACAAGTAAAGAAAACGAAAAATATTTGCCAAAAATCACCCCGTCCCAATACTGGCGATTATAACTCCGACGTTCTGCCACCGATACACGTAGTCATAAGTAAAAGTTTTCGTCATAGCACGACGTAATTTCATTACAAACAAAGTGTAAAGTTAAGGATGTGAAACAATCAATTTTCATAAACTAATCATCATCATCAAACTCTATAGACCATCAGTGCCTTTCTTCCGGCGTAAGGTCTTTAAGCTTCAGCCGTACGAAGTGCAAAGGTCCTAATACGTTTACTACAAACAATTTTGTAACATCGGGTAGATCGAGGTTTTTATTTATTTATTTATCGTATGGCTTCTACATTCTCAAAATTTCACTCACCAAAGATAGAATGCAAGAACGAAAACAAATTACACTTAGTCGAGACAAAACATTGCAAATACAGAGTCTGAGAAAACAAAAATGAAAATTAGAAATGAAACGAATCTACTTGATCAGAGGTCCAAGTCCAGGTTTATTAACCATTCGATGGCCCCATCGTCCATTTGATTCAGTTTCGTTATGCCACCATTGAATTTTCTCAGAGGGCATTCGTTCACTATGTGCAGCATTGTTTGGTCACTTGCCCCACAATCACACCGTGCCGAGTCAGCCATTTTCCATAGGTGAAGGAAATGTTTACAGTTACCGTGACCCGTGCGTATTCTGTTTAGCCGTACCCAAGCCTTGCGCGAAATATCAAATCCGGGATCTCTCTGTGTCGGGTCCTCAATCAATTTGTTGTTCCTAACTGCAGCTACATTCCACAAGCTTTTCCATTCTGATTCTGGACTGAATGTTGTTCCAAGTTGTCCATCGTGGTTTGCGGGATTTTAGGCGTGGCTTTGGTAAATTGTTCAGGTCATTGTATATCGGATGATCGCTAGACGCCAACTGTTTTTTCCATTGTCTACGGAAAATTTTCGTTCTTCGAACTTGGGGCGGTTCTATATTTGACAAAACGTGAAGCCATTCGATCGGTGTTGACGATACCGTACCAGTTACGATTCGGAGGGCTTTGTTCAGCGCCACATCTATTTGGTATGTGTGAGTGCTAGCGATCCAGACAGGAGCAGCATACTCTGCGACCGAAAATACCAGTGCAAGTGCCGACGTTCTCAGAACATGGACATCCGCACCCCACGTCGATCCAGCTAGTTTTCGCAGTAAGTTAATTCGTGGTTCCACCTTCGCCACTATCCGTTTACTGTTCGTTTTGAAGGTTAGCGTACGGTCCAGTGTAACACCCAAATATTTAGGGAAAAATTCGTGTTTTAACTCTACTCCATCGAACATAACTCGAAGTTTTAGCGAAGCCTGTTTGTTGCATAAATGAAATGCTGCGACGACGGTTTTTCCTGGATTCGGACAGAGTCTCCATTTAACAAAAAATTTGCGCATAATGTCGAGGTCTACGGACAGTGCAAATTCTAATTCCATGAAAGTTTTTGCCTGAACCGTTAGTGCAAAATCATCGGCAAACATGAATTTCCTGGAATGGGTCTCTGGAACGTCTCCAATGTACAATAGGAAGAGTAAGTAACATGTTGTTAAGGAGTGTGTAGGTGTAGAGTGTGCTGCAAGTGATGATTTTTGATCGAGGTTTGATTTTTGAGATCGAGGTGGGAGTTGGGTGATGCATCTATTATCTAGGACAAAATATCTACAGCCAAAATATATACGACGTAAATACATACGGACAAATGGTACCATGTAAAAATGTCTGTGGTCGAAAATATCTACCGAAACAACAATGTCTACAACCTCTATAATAATGTGGAAAAGAATAAGTGACGGCAGATACTCGTCATTATTGTTATTATGCAGAATTTTTTGACATAGGGGGCTCTGCCATCTATACCACGGCGCCTGCGGCGAGCTTTTTTCGCCTTGCAGGCAGCTTCGCTGACTTACTACGCACATGGGGCTCTGCCCCAAAAGCCGCTCTGCCCCTTAGACCCCGAAAAGGGGGCTACACCCCTCTTTACCCCCCCCCCCCTCGCGGGGGCTGCCGCCCCTCGACACCGCTTTCTTATTTTTTCTGAAAGATCACTGCGGCGCTCCAGTTACACCAATTCTCTACAACTATTCTCAGTGTAATAAAGACCGAGTGTCACCGCTACGGTACAGTAAAGGCTTCAAATCTGATCACAAAGACATTTTGGTTTTAGATTTTAGTGGCGTATATATTTTGACCAGTAGATACTATTGACCTGTAGATATATTGACCTGTAGATATATTGACCTGTAGATATATTCACCTGTAGATATTTTGGCGTAGATATTCTGACCCAATTCCATCGTCTAAAGATGACGAATCAGCAATAAAAACATATGCAGGGGACCCGTACGTATCAGAATAGATGCGGCAAACAGAGTTGATGTTACGAAGAGACTCGAACGTATTTAAGTAAATGTTGCCTTAACTCTTAAGTGTATGAAGTTACGTCCACATTAAGTGGTATTGGAAATTGCCGATAGGGCAATATTGAAAAACCCGTTCGAAGAAACGATGTAAGAAAACCTTTCCGAAAGCACAAAATTGACCCCCAAATATAGAAAAATGTTCTACTCAATTTTCTACCGACCTAGCGCCCTAAGTAGAGGCCTCGGACACACAATTCCATAGCCAAAAATGTTTCACTCAATTTCCTCTGCAACATAGCAAAAAAACTAAGACCGACATGGCCCACTTGAGCCCTAAGCACAGGCAAAAGTTTCACAGGCAAACTGTCGATCATGCCTAGATCTTTCAAACAAAAAAAATTTTGAAAATCGGAAAAAATTTACTTGAGTTATGTACAAAAAGCACATAGAGCCCTAGCAGAGACTCGTTTTTAGTGCCCCAGCTAAGTCCAAGGACTCAAATTCCAAAAAGTTTCTTCCATAAATTGTCGACTATGCTCAGGTCTTTTAAACAAAAAAAAATTATGAAAATCGGAAAAGATTTGCCCGAGTTATGTAAAAAAAACCCATAGAGCCCTAGTAGAGACTCGATTTTAGTGCCCTAGCTAATTCCAAGGACTCAAATTCAGAAAAATTTCTATTATAAATTGTCGGCTATGCTCGGGTCTTTCAAGCAAAAGAAAATTTATGAAAATCGGAAAAGATTTGCCCGAGTTATGGGCAAAAAACACATAGAGCCCTAGCAGAGACTCGATTTTAGTGCCCTAGCTAAGTCCAAGGACTCAAATTCCAAAAAGTTTCTTAGATAAATTGTCAACTATGCTCAGGTCTTTCAAACAAAAAAATTTTTTGAAAATCGGAAAAGATTTGCCCGAGTTATGGATAAAAAACACATAGAGCCCTAGCAGAGACTCGATTTTAGTACCCTAGCTAAGTCCAAGGACTCGAATTCAAAAACAATTTCTTCCATAAATTGTCCGCTATGCCCAGGTCTTTCAAACCAAAAAAAATTTGAAAATCAGAAAACATTTACTCGAGTGATGTAGAAGACCAAGTTAAAGACCAAAAATCACTTAAACTGCCCTAGCTCGGTGGCCCTTGGGCCGACAGCGCCTAGATTCAATTTCATAAAAGATTTTTCGATTAGCTTTTAGGGAAAAAAAAGTTTTTGAAAATCGGTTGAGTTTTACTCGAGTTATCGTGTTGACAGACGGACGGACGGACGGACATTTTTTTTATTGCTGATTCGTCATCTAAGGACCATGATCGGTTCTCCCCCTACTGCCGGGTCGAAATTCGACTGGTTACAAACGTCGTGGTAAACGCATAAGACCCCTTTTCGAAGAACTTCGTTCTTCGTACGGGTCTAAAAAATGTCCGTCTGTCCCGTCGCCTCCATCTTTTTTTCAAACGGCTCAACCCTGATTTTTTCCCCTGAAAGGTACATCTTCCCCATGATTCAAGTTCGAAGGATGAGAAAAATCGGTCAAGTGGTTCCGGAGATATGGTCGAAAAAGTGACTCAACTGTGCAAAGTTGTAGAGAATAAAATTTTAGAGCAACATGTTTCAGGGTTTTAAGGAAAAATGGCCCAGTCCCAGAATGTGACCAATTCAAGAATTGGGCAGGAGGACCCGTATCCCTAGAACTATGTAAGTTAGAAGGCTGCTTCCAAAGGCAAAGTTGAAGAGACTACAATTTTAGACCACCAGTGTTTTAGGGTTTTAAGGAAAAATGGCCCGATCCTGGTGTATGACCACTTCTAGAATTGCAAGGGATAACCCATGTCTCTAAAACTGTGGCAGTTAGAAGGTTGCTTCTAAAGGCAAAGTTGTAGAGACTGAAATTTTAGATAACACGGGTTCAAGGGAAAAATGATCAAATCTCAGGATAAAGCAAATTCTAGAATTGTGAGGTATGACACATATCTATAAAATTACGGTAGATTGAAGTTTGCTTCTTAAGGCAAAGTAGGCAAAAATAACATATTAGAGAAAATAGTTTCAGGATTTCTTGAAGAAACTATGTTGGTCCTCTTTTTGACATGGCGCAGGTGAGAGCATTTAGGCCATCAATTGTCTCAGACGTACTTCGGTACTTTGGCATTACCCAATTCTATGGATCTTTGAAATTCTTGTAGTTCTAAAAGAGCACAAAACATTGGATTGTTTGCTCATTTCTTTATTTAGAGTCGAGTCTTT
>CM055403.1:64165725-64178723 GCA_029228625.1 Pseudolycoriella hygida | reverse complement strand
AATTCTTCATGACCATAATTTGAACTAAATAGCCGACAAAACTGCTTTAACGCATTCTTTAGGGTTATTATGAGCTATTCTAATTGAATGTAAATTCGGTTATGGCGAACAAACTAAGTTTCGGAAGCGAAAAGTGTCAAAAACGTTGATATTTCGATACATTCTTTCGACTTCTTTGGGGATACGTCAATGAATCAATATTCTATAAATTAATGTCATTTAATAGGGATTAAAATGGGGATCCTAAAACGTCATAAGTTCAAAAAAAAATTACATAATTTTGTCAAATTGAAGTGCCTCCTCTAGATATTTATAAACATTTACAACCTACTTTTTGTATGTCGTGATCGTAAACTCTTCGCAGTCAGCAAGTCTATGCCTCTCACATAATCATTGTAGTCCTCCACCATTAGAATTAGGTCATCCGAGGGAGCCAACATTTTCCCAACTAACTCACTAACATAATCATTTCAATGCAAACTGCTGTGCTGAAATATCTTAGAAAACATTCAGAGAAAGGAAAGACAATTTATATAAAGAGGGGAGGAAGCGCGGATCGCAATTTAGACAGTGCGAGTAGACGCCGTAATTTCTGTTGTGAGTTCAGAATTTGCATGCAAAGTATGGGTGAGTAAATAAAGATTCGTTCAATTGTATGGAAACTTCACCACTTTTACGGTGCTGTACTCGTACTCGTACCCGATCCGCGCTATTTCCTCTAATTTATTTACTTTTGGGAAGACAGACAACAACTATTTTATTCGCTCTTAGAGAACTTTACACCGACTGGCAATCGCCTCAAACAAGTTTTGACGATCAGGGGCCTTTTTGGCCAGGAAGATACAAAATTCTATTGCGTTTACTATACGACGATTTTCGATCCGGTAGTTGTCCGTCGTCCGTCTTTCTATCAACACGATAACGCGAGATAATTAAACCGATTTAAAAAAAAATTCCCTGAAACCTGAAAGGTAATTGAAAAATGGAATTGAATCTAGGCACTGCCGGGTCGTTTAAGTGGTTTTTGGTGGTTTGTACTCAACTCGAGTAAATCTTCTCCGATTTTCATGATTTTTTTTTGAAAGGCGTGGGAATCTCTGACATTTTATGGAAGAAACTTTTTTAATTTTGAGCTGTTGGACTCTGCCTGGGTCCTAAAACTGAATCTCTACTAGGACTCAACGTCCTACGTCTACGTTTTCTACATAAATCAGGTAAATCTTATCCGATTTTTGAAAACTTTTTTTGTCCTGAAAGATAATCAGAAAATTGATTACAAGAATGAATTTGGGCAAAATCGGTTGAAAACTTTCGAAGTTATGGTTGAAAAAGTGGTAAAAAACGTGGTTTTTTGAAGGTTCGTGGAACTTTTTCACTTGAAAATTTAAGATAAAAGATATGGATTTCACAAAATCACGAAAATGGCAAGCCCAAGTGGGCCCAACTCTCCAGGGCCTATCTTCGAGAATTGAATTTTCTGGAATTTTCAGGAATTTTTGGGAATTTTTAGGAATTTTTGGGAACTTTCGGGAATTTTCAGGAATTTTGGGAGTTTTCAGTAATTTCGGGAATTTTTGGTAATTTTTGGGAATTTTCAGTAACAAATAATCATTGAAAAAAGCTGTGAATTAATGAAAAACATGTTTTTGACTAGTTTTCTAACGGTTATGCAGCCGCTAACGAGTTTCGAAAATTTTTCGAATTCATTTTGGTCTTTTGCATTTTGAGAATTGTCAGAATCAACACTACAATCATTCAACCGTTGTTCGTTTCGGAGGATTGAAAGTAAAAAATCTTCGGCAGGTCGATGAACAAGTGCGTCAGACTGAGGGTCGGATTCGATGAGCCCCGCTTCAGAATGGGAAGAGTCTAGCTCGCAGTTTGGTTCATTTTGTTCATTTTCGACCAGAGATAAATCTACAATAAGTCTCTCAATAATTGAATCAGTATGAAAAGCGGATTCAATGTTGTGATTTTCTCCATTTCGAATCCACAACTGGGGGTGCTTCCTCTAGCAGTTTTCGAGTTACACGCACTTTTATGTCGAAGTGACAAAGATTTGGAAAATTTCCCACACACCCAACCCAACAACTATTCGTTTGACACCAAACATCTATCCACAACCTAAAAAGATAAAAAAAACCCTAAGTCCGTCCCATATCACCGTTGGCTATTTTGTTGGTCACCCTGACACACTACACACCCAACCCAACAACTTTTCCTTTGACACCTAAAAATTTTGCTCATATTCGACCCATAGTTTGAAAACACTCACACACACACATAAAAAAAATTCTTTTATATAGGATTTATATGGCGCCCAAACGAGGCCCCCACCCCCCTCTTTTAAGATATCATATGGCGTAGAATGCCCAGCCGGAGGTCACTGCAAATTTTCTAGAAAATCCAAAAAAGTGTGTTTTCATACAAATGCGGAACTAATTAACCCACTAACTAACTTAGGATATTTTTATTAACTTTGGCTGTATGAGACAGCACTTTTTGTATGCGGAATACCCATCTTCTAGAGGTCATATGTACAGCCTACTATGATCCTCTCATTCTTCGATGGTACGTAAGAAAGAGATAAAAGGATGGTCATGTTCACCTTCATATGAAAAACCATATATCTTCGGATCTACTAGTCCGATTTTGATGATCCAAAGATCGATTTCATTCAGAATTTTACGTAGAATCCAAAAAACGTAGCCTCAGAGGGGCCCGTAGCAAGAGAGGAAGTCAAAACTTAGCTGCATATATGGTTCCGAAGTCTACGGAAAAAAACATTTCTGAATTTTTTACTCGTATGGGAGACTTGCGTCACGGGCGCAGTGCTACCGCGCGTCAATGATACCGCGGATACACACTTTTTGCAGACGAAATTGGACCTTCTGAACTTTTACTGAAGCTTCCTCTAACCACTTGAAAAAACAACTGCATTTTCTTGATTTCATTACTGATATATTGACGCAGTTGAAGAAAGTCAAAAGAAAGTTAGAAAGTAGTACTATCAGCATTCTGAATATTCAACCGATTTGACATCTTGCGAAACGCAATGAATTCACCTATTGGTAACGGTTGGGAAGAACTGTTTCTAGCAAATGTTGAAGTCAGGAATGGTGGAAAACATTTTTGCGGACATAAGTTATTAGAGAATCAAGGACGATCTAATCGAATGTCAACTAGTGCGAAAGTCCATCATTCTCAATTGAATATCAGACTTGATTACGACATTGAATTGCGAAAGGCCCTGGAAGTTGTGCTTGAAATAACTTCTACGATTTCAACGGAAAGGCTCAAACTATGTCACACAACAATTGTACCTGATCGCGATGAAGCTAAGTTCTTCCTAGAATATAGACCTGCTTCCTGAACATGAATTCACCAATCCATTAAGCACTTACACCAATTATGCACGCTTGTACCTGAAGATCTCCCCATCATGAAACTAGCTTTGGCTTGAGTTGTTGCGGCGAGGCCCCATTCTGTCACTTCTTGCACCTGATTTATACAGATGAATATAACAAACTAAAAGCAATTGACCGAACAAGTTTGACTGGGTTAACATTGTTTGACTATCTATATGTTAATGTAATTATGGCGATGGTCGCACAATTTGATCCGAGTGCTGCGACGAGGCTATGGATGGATAAAAAAAACAGACAACCCCATGAAAGTTGAACACGATGCCAGTACTTAGTTATCACTTCAGAAAAACAATCAGCAACTTTTGGTAATTTTTGGGAATTTTCGGGAATTTTTGGTAATTTTCGGGAATTTTTGGTAATTTTCGGGAATTTTTGGGAATTTTCGGGAATTTTTGGGAGAGGTTTTGAGAGTTTTCGGGAATTTTTGGGTATTTTTGGGAGTTCTCGGGAATTTTTGGGAGTTTTCGGGAATTTTTGGGAGTTTTCGGGAATTTTTGGGAATTTTCAGGAATTCGAATTCCCGAAAATAGACCCTGTAACTCACTCTCCTACACGATATTTGATGGTTTTTTGCGAATATTTCTTTAATGATGAGGTGTTTGTTGGTTTTCCTGGTCAAGAGCTTCTAAGTAAAGCTCGGGTTTATGCAAAAAAGTGTCTTTATTCAATGACTGAATGATAAGAAGTGAAAAAAAAAGATTGTTCACAGCATACTAAAACTATTTTAGGGTCATGGCTCATTTGGATTGTGTAAACCAACAGTTTTTTGTGTAGTGTTGCAGAGAAAAAAGAGGCGAACTTTTTCGTTAGTGAAAGTATGGATCAGAGGCCTCTCCTTAGTGGTCTAGATCGAGCCTAGTGCAATTTTTTTTTTTAATTTTTTTTTTATTTTTGGGCTTTTTTAAGTATTGTAGATGTTTTTTGCGCCGTTTCTTCGAACGGGTTTTTCAATATTGCCGTTTCGGCAATTTCCAATCCAATTTGATGTCGACGAAATTTCATACACTTCACAGTTAACAGCACGTTGCAAAAATGTGATCTGTCAAATTTGCGATGTTTTTTTAGACGAGAATCCTGCGTAAATAACAAAATAATCAAAATTATAGTTCATGTACTGGAAGAAGATGACTCTTACGCAAATAATAGATGAATCAAAATTCAAAAAGATTAAGTATGAAGTTACAAATTTGTTCTGAAATAACATCGCAAACGAACTTGGAATGCGATGATTTTTCAGAGCAACTTTCGACCTTCATACTCAAACTTTTTGAATTCTGATTCATCTATTATTCGTGTTAGAGTCATCCTCTCACATTACATGAGCTATAATTTTGAGTAAGTTGTTATTTACGCAAGATTCTGTTCTAAAAAAACATCGCAAATTTGACAGTTCACATTTTTGCGACGTGCAGAATTTTTTGATCAACTTTTCCAAACTTTCCTCATTTTGAGTATCATTTTCATAACTGATGAATTTGCCTTCCCTCCCCTCCCCTCGGGAAACTATTTGATTCATGCACCCATTTCTAGCTTACCGCATTATTGTCATGCTCCATGTCCTTTATTTTTGTTGAAATCAACTGTAAACGAATACGATGTACGGTATAAGGAAATATATTTATTGACATTATGGTTGAATGATATAAACATTGTACGTAACTACAACAATAAAATAAATTTTACAATTTTTAATAAAAAGTTAAAATCTTGTCATTGAAAGCACATCATTCGAAGACTGTGCCCAAAACATACATTAAAGGCCCGTCATAAGACACAAGATTTGTTTTTTCATAATTTCTAATTAAATGCAATAAATGCCAAATAATCTCAAGTTACTGGAAGATCTATTCTATCTGACAGTTAATTTGAACAAATCTGTGGAGAAACTGTCACAAATTCAGTTTCGTGTCATCTTAATCTCTAGTTAAAATTGCATGATTAAAGTGCAAGCATTCAACACCCGAACTGCGTTTCATTCATAATAATTGAATAAATGATTTACTACTAGCAAACGCCTCATTTTTCATTTTTAAAATTAGATTAACAATCGACGTGTTCACACATCACATAGATAAATGCCATGCACACGCATAATTTTAAGTCAACAATTTTGATATGAAAATAGATACTTTAGCACCCATTTGAGAGGAAGACATCCATTCCACTACTTACTCTCGGAGTTTTTAATTTGAATTTGCACCAAGAGTGTTGCCAACTCCAAGTCTTCGCTATATTTATTTTTTAAAGAAATGCTCCGTAGGCCGGTTCGTATGCAGTTGATCTAGAAAAAACGAAAGAACTTTCATCATTTTATTTCGTCGAATCGCAGGTAATACAAGTCTTTATTTTAATGCACTTCGTTCTGAAACTCGATACACTGTCAATTGATCGACAGATAACTTTCCTCGAAGTTTCCCCATCAAGTCTTTGATACTTTACTGTCACCTGTGACGCCAGCTTTATTTTGCCCCAAAATTTTCGCTGCCTTTTCAGGTCAGCTATATTCCACATCTTCTTCAAATCTTTCCAAATTCTATAGCCAGTCAACAAAATCACATTCGAAAAGACTCCTTGCACATTAGACCTGTCCAAAATTATATGGGAAAATTAAGTTGTCGAAAAGTTTTAGGCTTAGCCCGGAAAACGGTGCCGAATGTTCCCCTGAGAAAAAGTTTCTATGGGGCCGATGCTCGAAAAAGCGATTTAGGGAGTGCTCAAGTCGAAAAACTGAAAAAAATCGTCGAAAATTGAGTAAATTTTAGATTTGTCCACTTTAGACAAATTTTATGTTTCAGATCGATCTTGAAAGCGAATGTTAAGGCAAGTTTGGTTATTTTAGATCAAAACGGTCCAGAAAAGACGGTGAACATGTCTATAGGGTCGCTTAGGCTTCCAGCAGCTGTGGAGTCTCTCTCAAAGGCCAAGGTGATGGCCGGCAGTGTCGGAGCCCGTTGGAAAATTTCTGCGTAGCTATCTCATTGCTTATACAAGGGAAATGTAGGCCTAAGGTAGGACTACAAAATATCCCAAAATGGTGGCTCTAGGTGTAGAGATGTAAAAAATTTTAAGACCTAACCTCTAATAGGGTGGTGCAATTTTATTTAGGGATGTTTTTGAGAAAAATATTTTCGATTTCGACAGGTTTTCCCTTCTGAAAAATTTCTAATATTTGTGAAACTTAGAAAAATATTTTTTTGGAATTTTTCGAAAGTGTTCTAAAGGTCGCGAACTCGCAAAAGAGGCTTTTTTGGCCATTTTGGTGGGTTTTCGATCACCAACTGCCACAAAATCAAACAGATCGGATCTAAGAAAGTTTAACTGGAAAGCCAAGTCCATTACCTGTCTAACGACACCTCACATGAGAATTTTGATGGAGAATTGGATTTTTGGAAGCGATTTCAGTGTGTTGATTTTTGCAACTTTTCAGCCATTTTGGCGATTTTTGAACTCTAACCTTCGCACGGCTATCCAGAACTTCATTAAACGATTTGTATCGGAAGCCATGTGCATAAGCTTCCGAACTACAACCTATATGGTGTATTTGGCGAGGAATGGAATTTTTGGCGACTGTTAGAGTTCGAGTTTTTTAACGCCTGTATGGCCAATATTGAAGTTTTTCGACCTCCATACGTTAGACGGAAGCCTAAAATATCAACAGGCCATTCTTCCTAGAAAACTACGTTCAATACTTTTCCAACTACACCACACACAAGAAATTTGATGGAAAATTGGACTTGCGACAGTCATTTGAATGAAAAAACTCGAACTCTAACAGTCGCCTCAAATCCCATTCCTCGCCAAATACACCATGTAGATTGTCGTTTGGAAGCTTATGCACATGGATAAAAATCGTTTAACGAAGTTCTGGATAACCGTGCGAAGGTTAGAGTTCAAAAATCGCCAAAATGGCCGAAAAGTTGCAAAAATCAGCACACTGAAATCGCTGCCAAAATTCCAAATCTCAATGTGGGGTGTCGTTAGACAGGTAATGGACATGGCTTTCCAGTTAAACAATCTTAGATCTTACAGCCGGTTCATTTCTTTTTTTCCTAGTTTGAAGAAATAAATGACACTTTAAAATTGAAATCTGTCAAATAGTATAGGATGCGTTTAATGAATCGGCGCATTTACGTTTTCAAATTTTGAATTATTCTATCGATCGCTTTAGTGTTTTGAATAGGAAGAAAAGTTGAGCCATTTAAATTTTATCATGCCCGCAGCGGTAGCATGTCCACAAACCGAAAAAACTCTATTCAAAAACCTTTGGGACAAGGAGCCATATATAGGCGAACCTTTGAGTTTTTTCCCCTCGCCCCCTCCCCCTCCAAATTATTTAAAAAAAAATAACGCCGCAGCAGCTTTCAAACGAGCCCTCACTCATCAAAATCGGTTGAAAATTGGCTGAGATATCGAGGTTTGAAAATGACATTTTTGTATTGTTCTCATCATTATGAAAACTTTTTTTCTGATCTGTCGGTTTCTATTTACCTATAAAAATTTCATATGCCGCTTTTCCGGGAAAATTCTGGAAAAGCCATGGCATGTGGAAAAGTGGTCAATTTTGAGGGTTTTTTAGGTAATGCTCGGAGTTTTCGAATTTTAGCTTCGGAGTGACAATAGCTCGAGAGTTGGTTTCTTCGGGAAAGTAAAAGAGTTTGGTCAGGAGAATTTTTTGGGATCTTAAGAAAATTGCTGCCAGCAGTCAAACCGGCGCCATCTTGAATTTTCCCAAGCAATAAATTCGGTTTTTTTTTGGTTTTCGAATTTTAGTTTAGGAATGACAATACTTAGAGAGTTGATTTCTTCGGAAAAGTTATGGAGTTTGATCAGGAAAATTTTTTGGGATTTTCAGAATTCTGCCAAAGTGACGCCATCTTGGATTTTTGTTAGGTATAAATTATGCTTCTTTGGGTTTTCAAATTTTAGCTCCGGAATGATAACACTTAGAGAGTTGGTTTCTTCTAGAAAGTTATAGAGTTTCATCAGAAGAACGGACACAAGGTTCCATTCAAACATATTCAAACGTATATTCATATTCAAACGTATTATCAGCGATAGCGTCACCTCAAGCGATATCATTAATTTTGGAAGCGCACTTTCGGACTGCGTCACACTTTACCTTTTAAGAGGTTTTTGTTGTGATATCAGTCATTTTGGAAGTTTTCAGTTGTTGAAAAAATTTCTCCAACACTTTCGCCTACCATCGGAACACTTCGTATCACCTTCGGCTACCTTCGGAACACTTCATGTCACCAATTCTTCCCACTAATTCATATAACTTTCCTGAAGAAACCAACTGTCTAGGTATTCTTATACAGAATTTAGCAAAAAATCCAAGATAGCGTCACTTTGACAGTTGGCAGCCATTTACTAATGATGCCAAAAAATTCTCCTGATGAAACTCTATAACTTTCTGGAAGAAACCATCTCTCTAAGTAGTGTCATTCCGGAGCTAAAATTCGAAAAGCGAAAAAGCATAATCTAAAATCCAAGATGGCGCCGTTATGACAGCTGGCAGCCATTTTGTGATGATACCAAAAAATTCTCCTGATGAAACTTTATAACTTTCTAGAAGAAACCGACATTCAGGAGTTAAAATACGAAAAGCGAAAAAGTATAAACGAAAATCCAAGATGGCGCCGCTATGACAGCTGGCAGCCATTTTCTTATGATCCCAAAAAATTCTCCTGACCAAACTCTATACTTTTCCGAAGAAACCATTTCTCTAGTTATTACTCCGAAGCTAAAATTCGAAAACTCCGAGCATTACCTAAAAAACCCTCAAAATTGACCACTTTTCCACATGCCACGGCTGTAGATCTGATTGATTTTGTGGTAGTTGGTGATCGAAAACCCACCAAAATGGCCAAAAAAGCCTGTTTTGCGAGTTCGCGACCTTTAGAACACTTTCGAAAAATTCCAAAAAAATATTTTTCTAAGTTTCACAAATATTAGAAATTTTTCAGAAGGGAAAACCTGTCGAAATCGAAAATATTTTTCTCAAAAACATCCCTAAATAAAATTGCACCACCCTATTAGAGGTTAGGTCTTAAAATTTTTTACATCTCTACACCTAGAGCCACCATTTTGGGATATTTTGTAGTCCTACCTTAGGCCTACATTTCCCTTGTATAAGCAATGAGATAGCTACGCAGAAATTTTCCAACGGGCTCCGACACTGCCGGCCATCATCTTGGCCTTTGAGAGAGACTCCACAGCTGCTGGGAGCCTAAGCGACCCTATAGACATGTTCACCGTCTTTTCTGGACCGTTTTGATCTAAAATAACCAAACTTGCCTTAACATTCGCTTTCAAGATCGATCTGGAACATAAAATTTGTCTAAAGTGGACAAATCTAAAATTTACTCAATTTTCGACGATTTTTTTCAGTTTTTCGACTTGAGCACTCCCTAAATCGCTTTTTTGAGCATCGGCCCAATAGAAACTTTTTCTCAGGGGAACATTTGGCACCGTTTTCCGGGCTAAGCCTACAACTTTTCGACAACTTAGGATTTTGGACAGGTCTATTGCACATTGTGCAAATAGTCTCTTCTATATATTGTTGGCTATTTGCATATTGTGCAAATAGTCTCTTCTATATACCTTCGGCTAGTGCAAATAGCCAACAATATATAGGAGAGACTATTTGCACAATGTGCAAATAGTCTCTTTCAATCACATTACGTGTCCACTAGCGTACATTAAATGCGTGTAACTAGCGGGATGCAAACTAAATGAAAAACCACATCGAAAAAGTGTGTCTTAACTGGTAGATAGATATTATATTAGTGAAAGGTTGCTCTCTTTCTATGACCAGTCTCAAATTTTCTGCGGTCCATATGACCTGTTTTATATCTGGTTGACCTAAACTGAAGTCAACCTGAACATGATTTTTCAAATTTCAGGTTCAACCTGATTAAACCTGAAAGTTGAACTTCAGGTTCGGAAAATACAGGTCAGGTTCAGGTCAGGTCAACCTGACAGGTTTGTTCGAAAAATCTAATTTGTTTTGTTTTAAAGCACACTTATTTAGGTTGACCTGACCTGAACCTGAACCTGACATGTATTTTCCGAACCTGAAATTATAAATTTCTCAGATTCAATTAGGTTGAACCTGAACCTGAACCAAATCAGGTTTTATCAGTTCAGTTCAGGTCAAACCTGACATGTTCCAAACCTTAAATATAGTAACTGATATGAAACGTGTGTTCATTGTGTAAATAAATGTAGCAAGAGGTTTCGAAATGACTGAATTGTAAAATTTGGTTGGTTTCAAGTGTACGAAAAACGAAATGTTTATTTTTCGTTCGTAGGTCATGGTATAGTTTATCTCGTATGGAAATCGCTGGATTTTTTTTAGAAAAGTTGGAATTTTTATTTGAAAACAATGTTAACATAAACGGTTCGTCATACAAATGTAAACCGTGATGTGATAAGTGAAAAATAAAAGCAGAAACAATATGAAGGTACATGTCGCTGGTACCCCCACGTCTCAATATCACGTCGAATTAGGGCTAATTTATTAGGGCTGTTTTAGGGCTGCTACACAACGCGAGCCCTAAACGATTTAAAGGGTCAAACATGTCACTTCATAGTTTAGCCATTAAATTGAATATTTTTGGTGATTGCTCAAAATTTGGGGCTAGTTTAGGGCTGACGAGTAAAACCGACCCCGAGTTAAGATTGTCATCAGGGATACAAGATATTAAACTTTCGCTCAAAAACCATGTCGTTCTTGCTGTTACAGCAATGGTAGAATCTTTTTTGTTCCATTAATGATTAATCTAAAATTTAGGACTTGTTTAGGGCTAATGATTGAAACCGTCCCCGAGTTTAGGGCTCATCAGGGACTCAACATATTTAACTTTGAGCTGTTTCAGCGAGGTTGGTAGTTTTTTGTAGCTCAAAAAGTAACGTGAGATTTAGGGCTAGTTTAGGGCTGACTGTTAAAATCGGTCTCTAGCCAAGTTCATTGTTATTAAACTGTGAGCCTTGCTGGTAATGCAGCCATGCATGCTCGTAGGCCTCTTTAGTCCCATTGTGTTTACCCTTTGTAGATTGTGCTCTAGTTGCGACCTACTTTCTCTTTCTATTTATCAGAGATTAGATTGTATATTGTCGCAATATGAGTTACAAATGTTACAATTACAATTGCTTGAGTCACGATTTTTAATCTTACATGTGGCGTATGAGAACATTGTTCAATAGCTTGATTACGCGCAGTTTAATAACAACGTACCTGGGTAGAGACCGATTTTAGTAGTCAGCCCTAAACTATCCCTAAATCTCCCATTACTTTTTGAACTAAAAAAACTGCTACCATCACTGAAGCAGCTGCGAAAGTTAAATATATTGGGTTTCTGATGAGTCGTAAACTCGGGGCCTATTTCAATCGTCAGCCCTAAACAAGCCCTAAACTTCCGATTAATGTTAGGAATAAAAGAGCTTCTACCATCGCTGAAACAGATAGAACGACATGCTTTTTTGAGTGGGTCCCTGATGAGACCTAAACTCGGCCCCGGTTTTGATCATCTGCCCAAACTAGCCCTAAATTTTGCACAATCCAGCAAGCTCAAAAATGTTAAATTTAATGGCTAAACTGACCCATTAAATCGCTTAGGGCTCGCTTTGTGTAGCAGCCCTAAGCTTAATTTTTGCAGCCCGAATTACCCCTAAACCAGCCCTAATTCGACCTCATATTGAGAGGTGAAGGTGCCAGCACCATGTATACTACAATTTCAGTGGAAAATCAGCGTTCTTCGATGTTCCGTCCTAGTAGCATCATGAAAATTTCATGAATATCATGGGCGCGCGGTAGCGATGCGCCTGTGACGCAAGTCCCCATATGAACAAAAGATTCAGAATTTTTTTTTCGTAGACTTCGGAACCATATATACAGCTAAGTTCTGACTTTTTTTTCTTGCCTAGTTTTTCGGATTCTAGGTAAAATTTTTATTGAATCATTATTGAAAAATTTTACTCATTAAAATCGGTCCAGTGGATCCCAAGATGTGACCTTTAGAGAATCGTCATTTTCCATACTAAATATGCCACTTCATAGAAGCCAAAGTCAATGGAAACATCCTACGTTAGTTAGTGGGTTAGTTAGTTCCAGAGCTAATTGTATGAAAACCGACTTTTTTGGCTCGTGCTTGATAACTTTTCTTGAAATTTGAAGGAACCTTCGGATGGGTATTCTACGCCATAGAGATTTGAAAAAAGGGTGGAGGGGGTACTGGCCTCGTTTAGGCGCCAAGGCTCTTAGAAGGCGCCATATAAAACCCATATAAAAGAAAGTTTTGTATGTGTGTGTGAGTGTATTCAACTTTTTGGACTGTGTTAGGATGGAGATAGACGTTTAGTGTCAAAGGAAAAGTTGATAGGTTGCGTGTGTAGTGTGTCAGGGTGACCAACAAAATGGACGATGGTGGTATGAGGCGGATTTAGGGGCAAAATTGATTTATTTTTAATTTTTTTTGTTGTAGATGTTTCGTGTCAAAGGAAATTTTTTTTCGACGAAATTTTTTTTCGCCGGAAATTTTTTTCGTCGGAAATTTTCGCCGGAAAAAT
>CM055403.1:64144519-64155888 GCA_029228625.1 Pseudolycoriella hygida | reverse complement strand
TAATAAAAAATTTTTTTTCTCCCTAAATCCGTCCCATACCACCGTCGGCCATTTTGTTGGTCACCCTGACCACAGAAAATATCAGTTGACGCAGTCCCCACACCCCAAAAAGAAGTCCACAAACTATGTAACTATCTATTAATAATTTTCGATCTCGAGAACAAGACACTAAACATTCCTGAAACTTTTACTGAACATCAGTCTCGGCCCAAAATGAAAAATTTCATAGGCCTCTTTTCTGGGAAAATTCTGGAGAAGTCGTGGCATGCGGAATACTGGTAAATTTTGTGGGTTTTTCAGGTAGTGCTCGAAGCTTTAAAATTTTAGCCCCGACAAAAGCTAACTTCGGGAAAGTTAGAGAGTTTGATCAAGAGAATTTCTTGGGATCTTTAGAAATCTGTCAAAGTGACGCCATTGGATTTTTTGCTATCTTATGAATTAGAATACCTAGACAGTTGGTTTCTTCGGCAAAGTTATATTGATCAGTAGAATTGGTGACACGAAGTGTCTCGAAGGTAGCCGAAGCTGACACGAAGTGTTCCGACGGTAGTCGAAGGTGACACGAAATGTTCCGAGAAGCCAAGGTAACACGAAGTGTTCCGAAGGTAGCCGAAGGTGTCATGAAGTGTTGCGAAGGTGACACGAAGTGTTGCGAAGGTGACACGAAATGTTTCGAAGGTAGCCGAATGTGACACGAAGTGTTGCGAAGGGACCCGAAGGTGATACGAAGTGTTCCGAAAGGATTCGAAGGCACCACGAAGTGAAGAAAATTTTCTTTAAGAAGATTTTGTTGAAGAATTTTTTTTTAAGAAAATTTTGTTGAAGAAAACTTTTTTGAGAAAATTTTTTTTTCAAAATAGAAAATTTTTCACATGAATTTTAGTTATAGCAACTGAAAGCTTTCGAAACGACTAATACCGCATACAAAAACCTCTTAAAAGGTAAATTGTGACGCAGTCCGTAAGTATGCGATGTTGGTAGTGTAGATAACGGTACGATCGCGTTTTTTATCGGTACTTTTTTAACGGTAGCATCATCTTAGCAACAGTTGAAAATATTTTCACTGAAAAAATCGTCCGCTTTAGGTCGATGTGTAAAAATTTCTGGATGGGCAAAATGTCCGCGTTTCTGTCGTAGAGCCTTTTTGAATTGTTTGTCCTTCGAATTTCAGTCCTAGTTTGGGTCATCCTAACTTTTACATGTATGAAATACCTCAGGAATTGTAAGATAAGGTTCCTGAACATCGCGTAGAGGATCTTGAACGAAGTCCCGTAAAAATGTTGCAACCACTCGATCATCTTTGCCAAGCGGATCATCTTGGTCTTTAGTTAAAAACGACTGAAAGTTTTGTAGTTGAACAGTTTCGTTATCTTTGCTGTATGGGAATCCTTCGAAGCAACTGTAACACTCTTGGATCGTCTGAAAATGAATCAATGAAGTGACTGAATTAACCAAAATTCTTCTGTACTTACATTTTGCGTGACCAGTAACTTTTGAAACAAATGAGAAAAATCATCAAACCGAAGCTCGCCACGTTTCCTCACATCAATTTCATTAAAATGTTCCAGTAACTTGGCTGTATTCATCCTGCAATTAACTCTTCCAAGAAATGATTTGAGTTCCTTTATCGTTACTCTGAAAATAATCGAAAATTTGTTTATTTTCGCGAAACATTGCGCCAAGGAAATGACCTACGTTTCTCTTGCATTTTCAATCGAATAAAATTCTTTTCTCAACCACCGTTCGATCTCTAAAGGATAAGGCGATGATGCTGTATCCGCAATCATGTACCTCAATCCTTTCATCCAATTAACACATTCTTGTTCCGACAAAGCTGCAAGGATTCACTCATTAGTTAAGTTCCGACTGGTAGTAGAACATTGAGACATACCAACAACTGATAACGACCTCAGCTTGAATTCGTTACCATAAAAAACTATAAAACATTTTAGCGGATCAACAGCTTTGCTCTCATCGCCCCATTTTTCAAATTCTTTGCTATTTTTGCCAAGTCTGACTTCTTTTATTTCTCGTAGTTCAACTGCTCCATCATAATTCGTCCGGGGGTTTGCATTAGCCGATGCCCATATTAACTGAGTGAAAAGAAAAAATTTTCTAAAAAATTTATTTTCATTGCTAGTGGAGATAGAAGCTGTACTCGAATTATCTGCATGACGGACATATCTAAATTAGGGAAAGTTAGTAATAAAAGAATTTTTCGCTATTTTTCTATTGCACCAATTTAATTTCCACACATTTTCTGTGTCATGTTTCTGCAAAGTTTTGATTGAGTATGGAAGCTTAATCAACTGTACCGCAATTAAATAGGTGTGTCTTTAATCACATATTTCGATAGGCAATAAATTCGTTGGGGATTAAACACTAGGAGTTGTAGCAGTTCGAGATAAACTTTTTCCGGGAATGTTATCAATTTAAAATCTACTTGGCATTTCCAATTTTTCAATTGCATATTTTTCGTATCTGCTGATAAATTGAGTGGAACAAATTATTTTCTTTCTAAGATAACTCATTTCTCAGACATGAGCTATATCTTTCTCAATATTATACGAGAATTTGTATGTTAAATGCAATGACTGTGACATCTCATCAGTCAGGCGATGGCGATAGTGCCAAAGGTCATACGTGTTTATCATATCGGCATCGTATAGATATTACATCTTTGGAGTACCTTTCAATCGATTGTAATTCATGCTCGAGGGGCCTGTGAATCATGAAATAAAGAAACCAAATAATTTGTTTATCCTTTCGTAACAAAAGATGTCGGCACATGTATTAATTGTACTATGAAGGAAGTATGTGTTTGTGGACTCAGCTGGTTAATTCGGCGCCACTAAAAAATCCCGAATGACAAAATACTGAAGTCTCATAATCAGGATGAAATTTTGATCATACATTTAGGATTTTGAGGTTTCGTATGAAAAATGTATGTTTTAATTTTAGGGGGCTCTGCCTCCTCACATCCGCGCCTGCGGCTAGCTTAGTTAGCTGCATGTCGTACATCGGGCTTTGTCCCGAACCCAGCAAAGGAGATATTTAATATCACGGCCTGCGGCGGCATCTTTTCCATATTTTATACATTTCACGAATCTTTATCCAGCAACCTAATTTATTAACCAAATCGTGAGTTAGTACAAATTTCCAACCATTTTTTGTTGAACCAGCACGAAGTGGGTAGATCGAGATGGGGGATTTTATTTATAGACTTATCACGGTGGGATGGGCCATTTCTGGCTCCTAAAACACAGATCTATTGATCCTTTGTTTTCTTCCCGTTCATCATGTAAATCATTTAAAACCTTCCGGTTCTCACCAAGAATCTAACTAGAGCGATAGATCCTAGGTCTAAGATATCGGAGGGTCGAATCACATAACCACCTAATGTCATGCTCCTTAGCAGGTGGAACTTCGGGCATTCGCATATTACGTGGACGCCCGTTTCCTCCTCCAAGCCGCAGTCACATCTTGGATCAGCCAAAATGGTCATTTTGGCCAAGTGCTTGTTCAACCCACAGTGACCTGTCTAGATGGGGGATACATTTATCGATGACGAATCAGCAATAAAAAAAATGTTCGTCCGTTCGTGTCCACTTTTTTTCCAAACGACTCGACCGATCACCTCAAAATTTTTTTCATTGAAATGCCTCCCATGATTCAGGTTCGAAGATGAGCAAAATCGGTCAAGTAGTTCCGAAGATATTTTAGAAAAAGTGGAGGTGGATCATGGATTTTCGAGCGTCGGTGAAACTTTTTCGCAAATATCTCAGCAAGTAGAGCACGGAAATCGTTCATTTTGGTTTCAAATTAAAGCACTTGATCTCAGAAAACTGCGAACATTTTATTATGGTAATCGGGTCAGTGGTCTGGGCACTGGGACTAATGGAATGGATGAAATTTAGGCCATAAACGAAAGCAGAAGGTTTTCCGTCTATATTTGCTCAACTATGCAATATGGTGATTTACTGTCAAAGGCAAAGTTGTAGAGAATAAAATTCTAGAGATCACGTGCTTCAGGGTTTTGAGGAAAAATGGGCGAATCCTGGGATATGACCACTTCCCGAATTGGAAGACATGACCTCTGGAACTATGACAGTTAGGAAGTTCCTTCCAGAGGCAAAGTTGTAGAAATTAAAATTTCGGAGAACACGTCTTTCAGGATTTTAGGGAAAAGTTACTAAATCCCGGGATAAGAAAAAATCCCGGGATAAAGCAACGTCTAGAATTGTGAGGGGTGGCACATATCTCTAGAACTATGGCAGTTAGAAATATACTTCTGAAGCAAGAAGAGAACTACATTTTAGAGAAAAACGTTTCAGGATTTCTGGGAGAAGTTACGTTGATTCTCTTTGTGATACAGTGAAGAGGACAACATTTGGGTCATCAAAATCAATGGTCCTCAGACTTACTTTTTGTAGGGCATTTGACATTACCTTGGGTGATTTCTATGGATCTTTGAAATTCTTGTAGTTAGGTAATTCCATACAATGAATTTTGTATATGACCTGGAAACCGTGTCAATCTCCTGAAACGTACAAAGGTACGAGACTTGTGATGTTTGGAACATTTTTCAGAAAAAAACCTTAACTATAAGTCTCTCACACAAAAAAACATTGTCAGACGAACAGTTTTACCGAAAAACGTGCTTCCCAGGTCATCCACTTTTTTTATTTTGAACTTTTGAGTGGATTGTTTGCTCATTTCTATATTTGGATACGTTCGAGTCTTTTTGCAACATCTATTCTGATACGTACGGGTCTTTGGTCATGTTTTTTATAAAATTATCTAGGTATACATCGCCACACGGGAAGTCAGCGAAACAAATAAATTAATTTCCAATGTAATTCGTTTGAATAACCGATTTAATAACACGAAGGTTTACTGCAAAAATCTTAGTTAATGCTTAGTTAATGCTTTCATTTGACACCAAAATGAGGAATTTCCGTGCTATACTTGCTGAGATATTTGCGAAAAAGCTTCACCGACCTTCGAAAAACCATGTTTTTGGTCACTTCCTCGACCATATCTCCGGAACCACTTAATCGATTTTGCTCATCTTCGAACTTGAATCATGGGAGGCATGTACCTTTCAGGGAAAGAAAAGTTTAGGCTGATCGGATGAGCCGTTTGGAAAAAAAGTGGAGACGGACGGACAGACGGACGGACGGACGGACGGACGGACATTTTTTTTATTATTGATTCGTCATCTCTAGACGATAATAAATGCATCCCCCCCTTCCCACCTCGATCTACCCATGTTACAATAAAATTGTTTTTAATAAACGTATAGGACCTTTGTACTTCGTACGGGTCCAAAAATTGCCCAACTACTGAATATTAAGAATCATTGTAAAGCGCCGCAGGCGAAATTTTTTTAGTAGAAAATGAGTGGAACATTTTTTGCAAGTTGAAAATGAGTGGGGTGCACTGGGGTGCATTTTTATAAAGTGGGGTGGATTGGGGTGGAACTGGGGTGGATTTTTCCTCCGAGCTTGTATGTTATAAAAGGCCCTGCTGTTGTACATAGCTTGAGTAAATCTTTTCCGAACTTCGGGAAATTACTAAAAAAAACGGAAATGGTTGAAAGGAGAGAAATAACTAAATATCGGAAAATGGCTGAAAATCATGTTCACATGGAAATTTTACTAGATTTGTGCACGTACATACAGAAAAATGAAGAATTCGACTTTGTACACAGGGAAGAAAGCATTTCTCCATGTTATGCAATCACCAAACATTACGTTTACAAGAATATTAAAAAAATCGTATAACAACGCCTAACAGCTGCAAATTCAAAATACATCTACACTTCTATCTTTGAATTTGTAGTGCATTTCATATCAATCTAAAAGTTTAGAGCTCTAAAGGACAGTGTACTGTTGAACCGGAAGTAGAACATATGGACTTTCTTTGAAGATTATCCTATGAGAATTATATTTCATAATGTTAATGAATATATCAAAATTTGCTTGGGATTTTCGTTGTTCCATACACAGTCAAAAGAAAAACCGAATGTTTGAAAGAAATTAGAGTACAAACCTGTCTTGTTTCCCTCCTTAACATCAGTGTCTTTTGTTCAGGTCGGCGACGAGGATAGTACTTTGTTATTATCGTACCACGTTCTAGCATACACACAGTTTGCTCCATTTCCCCCAAACTGGGAACTGACAATTGACTGAAACACCCCAACATTTTCGATACGTACACTTAATTAAATCTAAACAAAAGTGAAAGCGAAAGAAAAAAAAAACTAATTAATTACAGCAAACATCGGGCACTCATTACCAAAATGTAAATAAAATAGAAAATTATAATTTGTTATCACTTGTTGAAGTTGCAATAAATTGTATGTTGTGTATACGAAAATGTCATCGCGCATACTCCCGACACGATTACACATATACACCAAATTCTAATCAGCCAATTTGGTATGAAGTGTTAAGTGATCATAAAATTGAATTCTTCTATTAATTTCATGTTTTCATTGAACATGCCGCATATTTTAATCTCTCTTTGTTTCACGCCATACGTACATTCTTTCCTTAAATTCACCAAGTCACTCGTGAGATTTATTCAATCGAAATAATTCATGATCTAAATACATTTTACATGTTAACTCGCACAAACAAAATTTAATATCCGAGATGAAACAAAAACATTTTGTAGTATGTAGCCATTGTGACAGTTCCACACTACACACATTATGTTTGGGATGCTCCATCTACCAATTATGTACAGAACTACCTGCTTCGGTAGATGTTTCAAACTTGGAAGGTTAACGAAGTCAATTTTAAGTCTAGCATGGAAAATATATAGTTCTATATTATAGAATATAGTAATTTTCATTGCAGTGTTCAATTAAATTTACAGTTATACAATCCTCAGTCAACTCTTCTGCTTGTATGTACTTACCTCATTTTTATCAGACTCACAACTGTCTAACTCAAAACGTGACCAAAGATCTTTAGATACATTGAAGCGATTGAGGCATTTTAAAAAATGTAAAAGTCATAGATCTGTCCTAGCTGAGCTTGAGCTGAAAAAACTATTAAAAAGTTATTGGACGCGCAGCGAGTTAATCATAAGGGCTGTTTGAAAACTGAACTTGACAGAAATAAAAGTAGGTTACATTGGGCCCTGCGAAAGTAATTCATTACATGACGACACAATGTGATAAGAGCCAAACTCGCGAGGTCCTATGTCACAAAACTGGGAAAAATTTTTTGTGGGAATCGGTACAGGGGTCTGGGCACTGGGAACAATGGAATGGACGAAATTGAGATTCTTGGCCATATACGAAAACAGTTTTTCGTCTATATTTCCTTAACTATGCAATATGAAGATTTACTGTCAAAGGCAAAGTTGTAGAGAATTAAATTGAAGCGAACACGTGTTTCAGGGTTTTGGGGAAATATGGCCCAATCCTGGTATATGGCCACTTCCATAATTGGGCAGGATGACCTGGATCTCCAGAACTGTGAGAGTTAGAAAGTTAATTCCAAAGGCGAAGTTGTAGAGAATTAAATTTAAGCGAACACCTGTTTCAGGGTTTTGGGGAAATATGGCCCAATCGTGGTATATAGCCACTTCCATAACTGGGCAGGATGACCCAAATCTCTAGAACTATGAGAGTTAGAAAGTTGGTTCCAAAGGCAAAGTTGTAGAGAATAAAATTTTAGAGAACACGTTCTCAGAGTTTTGGATAAAAATGGCCCAATCCTGTGACATGACCGCTTCTAGAATTGGAAGGGATGACTCATACTATGACAGTTAGAACATTACTTCCAAAGGCAAAATTGTATGGGATTACATTTTAGGGGAAACAGTTTCAGGATTTTTTGGATAAACTACTACGGCCGTCAAAATCAATGGTCTCAGAAGTACTTCGGTAGGGCCTTTGACATTACCTTGGGTAATTTCTGTGGATCTTTGAAATTCTGATAGTTATGAAAAAATATAATACATTGGATTGTTTGCTCATTTCTATATTTAGATGTGTTCGAGCCTTTTTGCAACATCTGCTCTGTTTGCCACATCTATTCTGATACGTACGGGTCTTTGGTTATGTTTTTTATTTATTTTTCAACTAACAGGCTACTGCCCAATTACAAGTGAATATTTTCGTTGATTTAGTAACAGATCTCATTAAGTACTATTAAAATTAAGTCTAACAGCACTGAAAAGAGTTAGTTTAACATCTATAATATAAAATCCAAAATGTCACTGCACCTCGCTACACATGACTGCACCTCGCTACACATGACTGCACCTCGCTACACCTGACTGCACCTCGCTACACCTCACTGCACTTCGCTAAACCTCACTACACCTCACTGCACTTTGCTACACCTCACTCCACCTCACAACACTTCACCTCAGTGCACTTCACTACACCTTAGTGCACCTTGGTGCACCTTATTGCACCTAGATGCACCTTACTGCCTATTACTACACTAGCAGTAAGATGCATCAAGATCGAGTCAGGTCCACCAAGGCACAGTAAGGTGTATAGTGAGTTTCAGCGAGGTGTAGCTCGGTGCATCAAGGTGCGGTGAAAGGTAGTGAAGTGTAATGAAGTGCACTGAGATAGTGTAGTCTAGAGTGGGTCGAAAAATTCAAAATGTTTTTTTTTCAACTCTGGACCTATTTTCATCGACGTATTCAATCATTTATCTTGCATCATTTATTTATCATTTATCAAGCATCTTGGGTGAAAAGAAAAATTATAAAAAGTTCGGCTATTGCTTGCCCAAAGCGGTTTTCTTTAAATTTTCCAGTTTTCGTGCGTCATACTCGTGCAGATATTGTAACGAGGAAGACGAAACCCCCTACAGGATTAAGAAAGGAAATCTTCAACGCCAACATCACTCTAATAGGAGATTCAAAACAAGAGGCCCAACTAAGCGGCATAATAGACGCTTGAAGTCCGTTCAATATTTGAGTTTGAATTGAATTGAGCCGCAGTAAAAGGTCTATTGTGAGCAGATCACTTTAAATATTTACATTGCTGGTATAATCACTCTAGAAATTAGATTAAGAATATCATGTAACATGCAATTGTTTATAAGTGTGAACCAATACACCAAACTGACTAACCCCCCCAAATATGACGTCCGTTTTCGCCGACCCCTCCCCCCCGTCTTTATCTAAAAAAATGAGCACTAAATTGTGGAGTCTAGCTGAACAAAATATGATGAACACGGATTGAGGTAAAACACGTTGAAACTACAGTCAATAAATAAAAAATTTTTAAATACAAGTGAAAGTGAAAACTCTGCTCTTTCTATTACATGCAAAATCTTCATAATCTTAGAACTCAAATTTTTCCGTCTTTTTGATTCATGTGTCTAAGTTTGTTAATGTTTTTTATGTGTGAAACTGAAAACTTAGGTGGACACATAGACTTATACCAAACATAACGACATGTATACAGAGGAAACATGGAGAGATTAACTTCCAACTGACACAGTTTCTGTCGGGCCACGGGTGCTTGAGGAAATACTTGCACAGGTTTGGATTCGCGGTAACACCTTTCTGCCTAACATGCAAGGGGGAAGCAGAAACTGCGCAACACGTACTATTTGTCTGCTTCCGCTTTGAACAAGAGCGAGGTGAGCTGATGACGGCGAATAGAACAGAGGTAAACGCCAAAAACATAATATCGGTGATGTGCCGTGATGAGGAGGTGTGGAAAGTAGCTGATAATGTAGTTGCAAAAATAATGGGGAAGCTGCAAAGTGCATGGAGAGACAATTAAAGACCACTGCCAGTTGATCTGATAGAGTAGATGCGAAAGCACAGTCCCATCAAGGTGCAGTGAGTTGTACCAACGTGCAGTGATTTGCATCAAGGTGCAGTGAGTTGTATCAAGGTGCAGTGAGTTGCACCAAGGTGCAGTGAGTTACATCATTAAGGTGCAGTGAGGTGCAACAAAGAACAGCGAGGTGCAACAACCGCAGCGAGGTGCAACAAAGCGTAGCGAGGCACACCAAGGTGCGGTGAGGTGCAGTAGCATTTTGGATCTTATATCATAGACTGGCATTGTTACACGGGCTTCGTCCGGGATATGGTTTTAAAAACTTATAAAAATTGTTCGGTTACTTATACCATTATTGCTTTAAACTTCAAACAGTTATCTAAATAATCAGTTTTTGAGCAAAGAAGAGTACCATGTAAGCCAATTTTGAAAAAAAAATCGACTGTGTGATCTTCAAAAGTACTTGTTCGACAGTCTCTGCCTCGTATTCGAAGAATTCAGGTGTTTTTAGGCGCATAACTTGTCAACCTACGAGAGCGAAGAATATTTTTGAAAATCTCATATAAAAAGTCAATTTTCCTACAAGATATTTTTGATATTAGCCCATGAGGCCATTTCTTTAAATTCCCGAAAATGAAGTTTCACAACTTAAACTACAAAAGTCGTGAATAAATGGCCCCTCGGGCTTCGCTTATAATGTACGTTTCTTTCAAGAATTGATCAGAAACTTTAAACTTGCTGAAAATTTGTCAAAACTATGTCTTATAGCTTAAAAGAGTCACACAGAGTCACCTATTTTCAGTTCTGACCCATAATTATTTACTAATATTTTTGTGCTAGAACCGACCAATATACCAACCCAAAGCTCTAGGTTGGACCCATCTATACTTGTAGTGGGCAACAATGCTCCGCTGAGTTTTCTTAACATCAATGCAAAAACATATTTTTTAGGGTCGAACTTTGTACAGCCTATTTGCTTGGGACAGGCATTGGATCGATAAAATTTTCCCCTATTTTCTCTTCAACATAACACAAAAATCTCATCATAGAAATATTCATGTGTGGTCATCCTGATCGAAACTATGAAGTAGATTTTAAAATTCCTTTTGCCCAAGAATCAGTACTTAATATCCGTCAAAATGAGCCTTATTTATCAAAACACAATTTACATTTACTATCGGTTTTATAGTATCAAAATCTAAAAAACCCAAAAAAAATTGACATGCGCCGAACTATTTGTTCCGAGGGGTGACGCACTTCTGCGGTTTATGGAATAAATGGAATAAATGGGAATAAATGGAATAAATGATAGTTTTTTCAAATTCGTCAAAACCTCAAATAGGCTTGATTTTGATGGCAACGCACACAACAAACCATACTAATGTGTCAAAAAGTAAAAAAACCCTCTTTTGAAAACTTAAAAGAATTTTTGTTGAAAAATGGAATAAATGGAATAAATAAATTTATTCCATTTATTCCCAAAAAAATAAAATTTAATCTCAAGGCGGTTTGAATGCTTTATAATTTGTGCATACCTTTTTTGAACTTATTTGTCTAACTTGTGATGTGTTTGGTTCAGATATTTCGCAAAAACAAC
>CM055403.1:64093780-64131792 GCA_029228625.1 Pseudolycoriella hygida | reverse complement strand
TGAGCAGACATGACAGCCGCCGAAAAATGGGGGCTGGGGGTTAAAAGTGTCGCCGCCGCCGCCGGGGTTTTTGGTCGACTAGACATGGCTAGCCGCCATCAGCCGCCGCCAAGGGTCTATGTCGGCTAGCCTTTCTGCAACATTTTCTTAATCAATCACGAAACCAATTCTGTATCTATCACAAAAATTATAGTTCGACAGCTATTAAAGAGAAGACTAAGTCTGACAATTTTTTTTAATTGTGACTTGTGAATTGTGACTTACATATCTGGCAGATATTAGGATTTTTTTTACTTTAATCGAACCTTGACTTCTCTAACTATTTTCTTCATTAGTCATGTGGTTCTTGAGACGAATCATTTTAGCCATATGAGCACTTAGGAAAGCTCGTCATTACCTCTAAAGGGGGAAGATTTAGCAAAAATCCACATCAACTTTTTCTCGTAGTTCGGTGATGCAGTTTTTTTCCAAGGTTTCAGATGATGTCACTATACACTGAAACATCTACTTCTCGTGTCGATCGATAATGATATCTATTGAACTAAAGCGAGAAAAAGACTCTTGGTTTCAGATGTTATTATTCAGAATTTTAGTTCTTAAAATTCTTAAAAATTCTCGAAATTCTTAAAAAAATTCCGAAAATTCTTAAAAAAGTTTTTTAAGATTTTTAAGAATTTTAGGAATTAAAATTCTGAATAATAACCTCTGCTTGGTTTACGTAGCATCATTTTCAGAATTCGAAATCAATTTTTTCTTGAATGTGCGTTTCGACTAACCTGTATTTGCGACATATTGATTGATCTCATCACGACCTACTATTTGATTTATCGAAAAGCAAGTAAAGTAGGTCAAGTTGCAGCAGCACTCTCATATTTTCAAAATGCACTTACAACGGTTCTTAGAATCTGTTATCAACATTATTCCTGACAGGAAATTAAAGACAAGAAACTGAAGCGGTCTAGTAGGGGACCATCAGAGTCATCAGCTGTCGTCCTCTTTAGTACTCTATTTGACAGCTGCCGGTCTCTACTACTTGAGTAGTAATTATATTGAGAGCGACGCGATGGCACAAATCCTCATATTTCTAACAAATTACATTTATTTGGGTTAATGCCAAACGATGACAGGCATTTTGTTTTATATGTTCATATTGAGACAGAAAACTTCGTCTCACCAAACTATGTCAGAATATGGATGATTTTTACTTTGCCTAATTTTTCCACTAAATTCAATAATTTTTTATCCTCCTTGCTTCAATTCTTCAGAAGCAAATAAATTTGTCCGTGAGCTGACTATTCGAAGTGTTAATTTTTGCAACCGCAAAATCAAAAGCATAATCAGGGCAATACGATTTCTTTTCACACCGTTACAACGAGTTTTATAATTTTGCAATACAATGGAAATTGGAATACGAAAATAGCGAAACTGGCGAACATTCTTTTGTTATTTCTTTGTTCTCGGTTTGATATTAAGACACGGATTTTAACATTTTCATTAGATTTTTATTGATTAGCCGCCGCCGCCAGACTTTTAGGCCAGCGGCTAGTCCCAGACGCCGCCGACTCCTTTTCAGTCGGCTAGCCGCCGCCGTGATTTTTTCGACGGCTGTCATGTCTGTTTCTGAGGAAATCTTTTTTCGGAGAAATATTTTTTTCAAACAAAAATTTTTTCAAACAAAAATTTTTTCTTGAAAAAATATTTTTCAAACAAAAATTCTTTTCTGAGGAAATTTTTTTTCTTGAAGAAAAATTTTTTTCACTCAGAAATTTTTCTCTTTGAGAAAACTTGTTTTCGGAGAAAATTTATAGTCTGGAGAAGTTTTTTTTTTGAAAAAATTTGTTTTTCTGAGAAAAATTTTTTTTTTGAGAAATTTTTTTCGGAGAAATATTTTTTCAAAGCAAATTTTTCTTGAAAAATATTTTTCAAACAAAAATTCTTTTCTGAGGAATTTTTTTTCTGAGAAAACTTTTTTCGGATAAAAATTATTTTTCGAATAAAGTTTTTTCCAGACAAAAAATTTTTTCGGAGAAATTTTTTAGAACTTTTATTTGTAAGAAAAATTTTTTCGGAGAAACACTTTTTTCGAAGAAACTTTTTTCAAAGAAATTTTTTTTGCAACGAAACTTTTTTTAAAAAACAGAAAAATTTTCACGTAAGTTCTGGTTATAACAACTGAAAACTTTCAAAACGACTTATATCACAACAAAAAACCTCCGTTAGTCCGCTTCCAAAACTAATGATATCGTTTGAGGTGAAGCTATCGTAATAAGACGCAAAAATTTCTTTGAATGGAATCTTGTGTTCAAAGTTTTATTTTCTGAAAAAATTACAGCTTTTTTTTAAAGCAAAATAACGTTGTGCTAAAAAAATTGCGTCACAAACGCCCGACCTAACGACGAAATGGACTGCTTCACACTTAAGCTTTTAAGAGGTTTTTTGTTGTGATGCAATTTATATGGAAATTCCTGAATTCTAAAACTCCATTTCTCAGCCAATTTCCAACCGACTTTGATGAGTCTCGGCTCGTTTCAAAGCTGCTGCGACGTGTTTTTTTTTAAACAATTTGGAACGGGCAGGGAGAAAAACTCAAAAGTTCGCTAAATAATTGCGCCAGATAATTGTGCTATGTATTTCTATGGGCGCAATTATGTTACGGTATAACTTTAGAGCGGAAGCTCGAGTCCATCTAGTAGTCACCCATATAATTAAGTTCAAAGTTGAACTTTGTAAGAAAAATCCGCACAAGCATAGAGTTTTCTGTTGATTTGTTTCACTTATTACCAGCAAGGTAACTTAGGTTTCGTCGACACTTCGGGAATGTACTTAGGTGACGATTTGTTCTTGTAATCCTTCTTGACTTAGCTGCTTCGAATTAATTTCTTACCTTGAGCGGCAGAATCAATTTGACGTTTTAGCTCGAAAAACAGCCTGGTTGCGCTTTCTGATGAGCAATTAATAGCGAAGAAACAACCGAAAATATTTAACGATTTGTGCGATTTGTGATAAGGGGGGGAGGGTCAAAGATTCCGTAAAATAGCGTGACGTCAGTTATTTATAGCCCCTAAAGTATCTACTTTCATTACGTATACAACTTTTATTTAGGCGGCAAACATTGAGCACGTCGCAAAAACGGAAACTGTCAAATTTGCGATGTTTTTTTTAGAATAGATTGCTGCGTAAATCACAGATTATTCAAAATTGTAGCTCATGTACTGTGAGAAGATGACTCTCACGCATATAATAAATGAATCAGAATTCAAAAAGTTTAAGTATGAAGTTACAAATTTGCTCTGAAAAAACATCGCAAATGAATTTGGAATGCGATGATTTTTCAAAGCAACTTTCGACCTTCATGCTCAAATTTGCTGAATTCTGATTCATCTAATATTCGTATAAGAGTCATCCTCTTACAGTACATGAGATATAATTTTGAATAATTTGTTATTCACGCAGGATTCTATTCTAAAAAAACATCGCAAATTTGACAGTTCACATTTTTGCAATGTGCCGTTATGTAGTTTTTTCGAGTTTGAAGTCACCCGAATCTTTTTCGCGATCATCCCAATTTAGCTTTAACGCCCCAGCTAAGTTCAGGGATTGAAACTCAAAAAATTTTCTTATACACTTTCTATATACTTTCTTATTGTACTTTCATGGACCTTTCGGTAAAACAAAGATTCAGGAAAATCGGAAAAAATTTACTCGAGTTATGTACAGGAGATCACAAATGCCCATATTCAATCGGCGTATGTCGTTGGCACAACCAGGCTTTCATGCTGCACTTTTGTATAGAGGCAATTCTGCTCTGAGTTTTGTGCTATCAAATGCTGCCATTCATAAGTTTTGTGCTGCCACATGTCGTTTTGTCTGGAAGATCCCTAATTTTTTTCGAACAAATCAATGCACATATCAAATCTACACAATGTACTGACGACATGGCAGCACAGAACTTATGAATGGAACCTTATGAAAGTTGTGCCAACGACATGTACCTAAATTCAATCCCAACATTCCTTTTTTGGTTGAACTTCAAACCAAAAAAAATTTTGAAAATCGGTGAAGTTTTACTCGAGTTATGGTCTTGACAGACTGAAAAATTTTTTTCGCAGATACGTCGACCCCAAACAGACAAATGTTAAGTTAAAAACTGCCCGGCGAGAGATATAGAAGGAACATGTTGGATTTAGCACTCCAGAGTGGAGAATTCTTACCATTCTTACATTTTCCTACTCTCTAGCCGCAGGAGTACCAACTTATCATTTATCTGAACGAAAAACTAAAGAACTTTCGACCCTGGAAATTCACTGTTTCGAAAAGAGACCCCTTTTCGAAGCACTTCGCAGCTATGTAAATAATGCTCTGTAATGCCACATAATGAAATTAGTTTATTTATTCAAATAAAAATCGATCGAATGCGACCAATCAACGTGTAAAAACTTTATTTATTTCAGTGGTTTTAAAATTATTGTCGGACTCAATTTAAAACTAAATACAATGACAACCGCATCTCAATCAATGAACGAACTACACCCCTAATTCATATGTTGATGTACTTTTGCAGCTAGATTCATCACTGGCGAAAACAAAAGGATATTCACTCTGCACTTCCGGTTGACTCATAAGCTGTTTCAAAAAAAGTTTACGTTAATCAAGATATCCAAATGTTTCTCTTGTTTTAATTTAACCGATATGACTATCCCTCCATGTTCTTACCTTAACGTAGTCCCTCAATCTATCACATATAGAACCATATAGAAAGTCATACCAAAAAAAATTATGCATGAAGGGTGCCACATGTGTTCTGATCAGTTTGTCGTCGCTTGTTCGTTCCATATGTTCGGCAACCATGAATGGTCCAATGTAATTGAGAGGCATAAATTCCCGAACCAAATCGGAATGAAACTGAGCTTGCTCATGATTCGCATTAGATAGATCGTATTCCCTCCATCGATTTGTACTTAAATCTAATGCGTAGACTGGATGGTTCAAAATAAGCGATATAATATAATAAAATATTCGCGAGCCGCCACCTTGTAACGCTCGTGACTCCCAATATTGAACCTAAAAATTGTTAAACAAAGACAAATCTATCATTTGTGTTGTGCAGGGTTGAAGAGAGCCTCTTTAGATAGTCACTTGTGTCTGATAATAGATAGATGGTGAGTGTTATCCGAATTTAAATCGAACTTTCCACAACTTTAACCTCCTCAAAATTATTCCGTAACAATATAGAAGGGCGAAGAGGAGTTGGTCGCCCGAAAATTAGATGGATCGATGGTGTCGAACAAGATCTTCGGACGCTCGGAGTAGGAATCGGCAAAACACGACAAGGAACAGACGCAATTGGATCAGAATCCTCGAGCAGGCCAAGGCCCACACGAGGCTGTAGCGCCGAAAAAGTAAAGTAAATTGTTGGTGAATTGCAAAAAACGTTGTTTGATACAAGTTACGTATGCTGATAGTACAACGCACTCGATGTGTTGCCAGACTTGCCTTCGGCTCGTGTCGGCAATCTTCAGAGAAATGATAAGGTTGTACACCTGTGGCGAGGTAGAACGCTTATGTGAAAGACAGTTTGACTGTATGGGAGAGAACCAGCTGAATTTTGTACGTAATTCTCTCCCATGGAACCCAGCTGTCATTCACAAAAGCGTTCTACCTCGCCACAGGTGTACCAACCTATCATTTCTCTGGCAATCTCACAAGCGTTGAACTACCTGCACGCGCAACTTGCATCCAAAAGTTCTATATAGTGACACATTGCGTACTAAGCAGCCTACGCATGCTTTCAACTTAGATTTGTATGAAAGTGCTGAAAGTGTGATATTTATGCTGAATATTTTTGCTAAAATCAAGTATCACGAAGCATGAACTATAACGCTGTTTTTTACGACAATAAATGTCATTAATTCGGATCTCTCGTGCAAAATAGAACTTACATACACATTTTTCATGTAAAATTTTAATGTGGATGGTGAAAATCTGATTGTTCCGATTTTTTATCACAACAAAAGTCCTTTTTAAAAGGGAAACGTGACGCAAGTCCTCGTCTCTTCTTCCAAAACAACTGATATCATTTTGGGTGACGCCTGCAGCTTCGGAACGCAAAAAATTCTTTTGAAATATTTTCATTTTCGATTAAAGAAATGCGTCACAAATGCCGGACCCTCCAGTGTTATAGTTTCTCTGTTCCTTCAGCTTTCATAACGCAAAAACTTGCCTTAATGGGATGCATGGCGTATTTTTGTACAGGAAATCAAATTTTTGGATATGAAAGCTGAAAGCGTAGAAAAATTATTACGTTGGGAGGGTCCGTCATTTGTGACGCATTTCTGTAATCGAAAATGAAAATATTTCAAAAGAATTTTTTGCGTTCCGAAGCTGTAAGCGTCGCAAAAATTGATATCAGTTGTTTTGGAAGAAGAGACGAGGACTTGCGTCAAGTTTCCCTTTTAAAAAGGGTTTTTGTTGTGATATCAGTAATTTTGGAAGAAAAGAGAAAAAATTTCAGGCGAAAAAAATTTCCGGCTAAAAAAAATTTCCGGCTAAAAAAAATTTCCGGCAGAAAAAAATTTTCAGCGAAAAAAAAATTTTGGCGAAAAAAATTTTCAGCGAAAAAGGTTTTGAGTGAAAAAAAATTTGCAGCGAAAAAAAAAATTTCAGCGAAAAACATTTCCGGCGAAAAAAATTTTCGTCGAAAAAAGTTTTCCGGCGAAAAAAACTTCCTTTGACACGAAACATCTGTCTTGAAGATAATAGATGTCGCACTTTTCGTTAAGAATGTCACACAAAACGGGTGATTACTTGCTTGACAGTCTAAGCATCGCGTCCTGAAACCCATGAAACTCACTATACTTTGACATAAGTCGTTGACGCACTAAAGGCATGAATTGGCTTTAACCAGAAGGAAATCAGATGAAAACTTACCCTTTCCTCTGGCAGCTTCTTATTCTTCTTCTGCGAACATTCCGCAGCCAAACGTTCCATAGTTAATTCTGGCTCATGGGCCGTAATGAGTCTGTATAGTTGCAAAGATAAGCAATTTTTTTCCTAACAAATTTGACACTCTCAGAGTTTGCCATACGAAACATCATCATAGAAGCGGCAACGTAGATACATGAATTAGCATCATCTTCTGGATTATTTTCACAAATGATCATGACGTTTTTTAGGTAGTCATCGTTTTTGTATCTTTGTTTCTCTCCTGCATCTTTATCGGTGACGGGTACTGCTGATTGTAATGGTGAAGGAATATCTTCAGGTTTTGTTAGACCAAAAACCAGACTTGTTAATTCGTTTCTCGCCTCTTCCAATTCACTGTCTGTTGAGGATACCAATTCTTCATCCTCCGCAGAAAATTGCGCTGTTAAAATAAGTATTTGTAAAAGATTTTGTATGCATTTGTGAAATTTTGATTAAATAAGTGTAACGAAATATTCAAAATTCCCCTTAAATACTACCTTTTACGTTGGGTGAGTGAAAACAATCATGCTCGGAGCGGTGGCGGAGAGCGTGACGCAGTACCCAAACCCCAAAAAAAACGTCCGCAAACCCAAAAAACTTTATACAAAAACCTTTGGGGACAAGACACGATGTATAGGCGAACTTTGGAGTTTTTCCCCCTGCACCCCTCCCTCGCCAAATTATTTAAAAAAAACTATTTCCTAGCTTGATTCTAACGCACTTTGGATCATCAAAATCGGTTGAAAAAGAGCCGAGATATCGCCTATCAAAGATGACAAATTTCCATATGGAAATATGGTAAAAATATGTTTGAAAATAATCAAATTTTCATTCCTGTGTTGTGTGTCCACGATGTTTCTATCTACTTTTTTTTCTCGAGAACCACACGAGCAATTTCCTTAAAATTTGTAGGGAAGTTCAGTTTCGGTCCTAAATGGAAAATTCAGCCGGTGGCTCCCCCCAAAAAAATCTTGGAACTGAGTTATTGGCCATCAAAGTTTTCATACAACCCCCATATATGAAAATCCACCAACCAACGGCACAATGGGAAGTGTGTGGAATGTTATGGGAATTGTATGGGATGATGTAGGAAGTGTGTGGGATGACGTGGAAAGTGTGTGGAATGATGTGGGAAGTGTGTGGAATGAAGTGGGAAGTGTATTGTAGTGTTCCGAAGGCAGCCGAAGGTGATCCGAAGGGTTCCGAAGGTAGCCGAAGTCGACACTAAGTGTTCCCAAGGTATCCGAAGGTGACACTAAGTGTTCCGAAGACAAACGAAGGTGACACATAGTATTCCGAACGTAGCCAAAGGTGATACGAAGTGTTCCGATGGTAGCCGAAGGTGTTGGAGAACAATTTTTTGCAGAAAATTATTTTGGATTAAAGTTTTTTTGGAGAAAAATTTTTTTGGAAAAAACTTTTTTTGGAGAAATTTTTTTTTGAAGACAATTTTTTTGAAGAAAATTTTTTTTCGGAAAACAATTTTTTTTGGAGAAAAATTTTTTCGGAAAAATTTTTTAGGAGAAAAATTTTTTTTGCGAAAATTTTTTGGAGAAAAATTGGTTTTCAGAGAAAATTTTTTCGGAGAATTTTTTTTCGAAGACAATTTTGTTTTCGGAGAAAATTTTTTTCGAAGACAATTTTTTTCGGAGAAATTTTTTTTCTAAGACTTTCTTTTCTGAGTAAATTTTTTTTCAGAGAAAATTTGATTCAAAAAATAGAAATTTTTTCAACAACTGAAAACTTCCAAAACGACTGATATCACAACAAAAGCCTCTTTAAAAGTAGAGTGTGACGCAGTCCGTAAGTCCGCTTCCAAAATTAATGATATCGCTTGAGGTGTAAAAATGTAGATTTACCTTAAACAATCTACGCAATAAGAAACAAAAGTCAAATTTTGTCAGCGTAAAAACTGGAAGTGTTGAAAAATTATTCCGCTGGTGGGTCCGGCATTTGTGACGCAATTTTTTTAACACAACGTAATTTTGTTTTAAAGAAAGCGCTGTAACTTTTTCAGGAAATCAAAACTTTGACCACAAGGTTCCATTCAAACAAACTTCTGTGTATTATCAGCGATAGCGTCACCTCAAGCGATATCATTAATTTTGGAAGCGGACTTACGGACTGCGTCACACTCTACCTTTAAAGAGGTTTTTGTTGTGATTAAATTTGAGCAATACAAACCAAAAGGATGGGCCATTCCTCTGAGTAGTTATTATCATTTCTAAATATCCAACATTGATGTTCCACATAAAAATTCATATTTATCCAAATTGATCGTCGTATCTATAAAGCTACGTAAAACTCTCTTATTGGCCGTTATTTCCTAATTTTGAAGCTTAATCTTACCGTGTGGTGTAAAATATTTCGCTTTCGTTGCAACGTTTTTATTCATTAGAGAGCGTCAGATTGGCATCACTAAATCCAACAAAAACGCTAAACACTAACGGTAAAGGCAAATGTCCGCGATTCATTTCTGTCAAAGCTTGAAAATTGAATTTATCGTTTGTGTTCAGCGTTTTTGTTGGATTTAGTGGTTGCAATCTGACGCTCTCTATAGTACGGGGAGTTGCGGGAATGGTTAATTATTTTCATTTTAGCTATCGCAGTTATGCATTGTACACTCTTGTCGACTTTATTAATTTAAAACTTAAAGTTCTAAAATAAATAGTGAAATGAAATTTAGAAATATATAAATCGCTAAGGAGATTTCCGAACAAATTAACCGATTTTTGAGTTTTACACTAATTTTTCCCATTAGTTCGGCTGTGTGTGGCTGCGGCGGGATCAATTTTACTTTTGATGAGTGCCACAACAAAATAATCCATGAAATTTCTAAATGTGAAAAAATGTGAGTCACACACATTTGCGACACATTTGTTTCAAATGTGAAACCTCCCTCACTATTATAGCACGTTCCCTCCTTACTTTAGCACCTAAGACAAATCGAACGTCACATTCGTAAAGAGGAGACTCGAATGCGTTGAAAAGTTATCTCATAGCGAATATTGACAGTTATTATGTGTAAGAATGTACCATTCACATATCGCAAATTTCGGCGAAAAAGCAAATGTGTCCATTATGTGAATCGCACATTCGTCCTGGTTATAACTTAAAAACTCCCGTTTGTGGCACACTTTGGCACATTTTCACATAACGTTTACGAATATGAAGTCCGATTTGAGGTATTTGCGATATTAACGGAGAATGTGCCATTCGAAATTTCACATTTCACATATTTTCACATTTTTTTCACATAAATGTGACACATCTGTGAAAATATGTGAATTATTTTGTTGTGGCACTCATCAAAAGTATTTCCATCACAGAAATGTGGCAAATGTGACACATTTAAGCTAGCAACAGCAAGAAAAATTTTAAAAAATGGGTCAAAAGCTTGAAAAATCAATAATTTATGCACAAATGTTTAGAGATCTTCCTTTCATTTGTTCTGGTCGTCATGTTTCATGGCTTTACTTAGTCATGCTACGAATCTAAATTGGTTCCAACTGAAAAATTGATCCTGCCGCAGCCACACATAGCCGAGCTTATGGGAAAAATTAGTGTAAAACTCAAAAATCGGTTAATTTGTTCGGAAATCTCCCTAGCGATTTATTTATTTCTAAATTTCATTTCACTATTTATTTCAGAACTTTAAGGTTTAAATTAATAAAGTCGACAACAGTCTACAATGCATAACTGCGATAGCTAAAATGAAAATAAGTAACCATTCCCGCAACTCCCAGGAAGAATGTGCGATTCACATAATGGACACATTTGCTTTTTCGCAGAAATTTGCGATATGTGACTGGCACATTCTTACACATAATAACTGTCAATATTCGCTTTGAGATAACTTTTCAGCGCATTCGAGTCTCCTCTTTACGAATGTGACGTTCAATTTGTCTTAGGTGCTAAAGTAAGGAGGGAACGTTCTATAATAGTGAGGGAGGTTTCACATTTGAAACAAATGTGTCGCAAATGTGTCGCAAATGTGTCGCAAATGTGTTGCAAATGTGACGCAAATGTGATTCACATTTGTGTATCACATTTTTTCACATTTACAAATTTCATGGATTATTTTGTTGTGGCACTCATTAAAAGTATTTCCATCACAGAAATGTGACAAATGTGACACATTTAAGCTAGCAACAGCAAGAAAAATTTAAAAAATGGGTCAAAAGCTTAAAAACTCAATAATTTATACACAAATGTTTAGAGATCTTCTTTTCATTTGTTCTGATCGTCATGTTTCATGGCTTTACTTAGTCGTGCAGTCGTGCTACGAATTTAAATTGGTTCCAACTGAAAAAATTATCCTGGGAGTTGCGGGAAACGTGAACAATTGATGGACATCAGTCGATTCGAATAGTCAACACTGACATCTGTAAAATTGTTTGACACATTCGTTTTTTACAGAACAAATTTTACAGAAACAAATTAACGAAATGGTTTTTTACGCAATCCAACAGAGTATTTTATTCTGTCGAAAAGAATTTTATTCTATAGAAATAGTACATTACATCACAAGGAGCTAAAACGGTGCATTTAGACCCAGGTAATAAAAAAGTCCAATCCGAGGGTGGAGCGCAGTGGTGGAGTCCAGTGGACCAAATTTAAAAACAAAATTATACACGAAATGTAAAATGATAACTCGGTTCTCGGTGTCGTAAACTAGGTCCTCGACTTCGTCTCGAACCATTTATCCCACCTCGAACCGAGATACGATTTTACAGTTCTTGTAGCATAAAATGCCATTGCGGCTTAATTTTATTTGAAATTATACGTTTTGAAAAATTCAAATTTTTTCCCGCTCGTATCTGGTAGGCTGTCGATTAATTATATCGCGCAATTTTAACGTGATCACTCGTTTAAGTATCCGTGCCAGACTGGTTGGACGGGTCAGACACATGTACGACATATCCCGCTACAGATTATCCCCTTTAGTTGGATGAATGTGTGTGCGTACGACTTTTTGTGATGACTTGATGCAAAGAAGTTAGTTGCAAGAGATTCTCAATTGACAGTTCACACTTCGCCGTCGTGCGATGCCTAATATATTTAACGAAACAATATGGACGCCCATTGAATTTGCTTTTGTGAAAAATTTTGTGTACGCAAACAAAGTTCTTTAAAATTACTTTAATTTAGTAGCCGCACCGAATCTACTAAAGCCGTAAATTTTGATAAAGAAAATTGTCACTAAGTACCAATCATTGGTTGTTGCATTTCATTGCAGTTTTGACGAAGAAGTTTTGGAGAAAAAGGGAAAAAATCGTGAAAAAGTGCTTTGTGTTTTTTTAGGTGTTGCGTCGCAAAACAAAAATCAACACCACCAAAATCGTGAATATCTTCACTGAAGCAGCACGCACTTTAGATATTTTAATTTAATTTAAATAAGGTAAATATGGAACTTTTTTTGTGTCTAAATGAACGGGAAATTGGACAGTGGAAAATCCATTTTATGTGAATTTTTTTGTGTGATTATTTTAATGGCTGTATCACACGGCTTAAATTGACATAGTACGTCATCTTATTATTTCTTAAAATTAAAAATTGTCGACTTTTTCTCTAGTATAATTGTGACGTTTTTTGTTGCAATTCTTATAGGAATTTTAAGTGGAACACTTTTGTCTGTCGCATTACTGTGAATTACATCTTCTTTCTTTTCGTAACATGAACAAAAGATTGAGTTTTCATTTATCGTCTGGAATGTGTGTACACTTTAATTGCTGCAACATATACATTGAAATGAACAAAAAAAAATTTCTTTGTGTTCAATGTCCCTCTAATCATGTTAAATGATGATAGATAACACATTTTCTGTATGAGATAAATTTATTTTTCATTTGTTGTGAAAAGTTAATTTTTTACAATTTTATACGCCCCGTATTTTTACAAATCATTCGTCATGATCGCATTGTGTTGTGGACGAACTTTTCGCATTCAATTACGTGTGAAAGACAATTTACGGTGTTCGCTATATGGAAACAGGTTATAATTTCCTCACTGTGTATCACTATCTGAGTCGGCCAACATATAAGTAAAGTTGCTAACATTCATAGCATATTTATCTGGAATCACCTGCCCGTATGCGGCTGGTTTTAGTTTCAGACTGCGGATTCTGCAAGAAAAATCTTAGTAAGTTGAAAGAATCTTTCCCAAAAAATTAAACAAAATTCTGAGCTCATCAGAATTGTAATTATACTCCTGAGTTGAGTAACCATTGCATATGTTCGTAAAAATCATAATTTGTGATGGATGCAAACCTATTATGACTAGTGAAATGATGCAAACAAAATATGATTGTTGCAATAACATGGGAAATATTGTTGTCCTCTAAAAGACTCTCCTCTCCAGTGCTTGAATGATTTTCGTATTCTATGCGACATATTTACAAATAATGAATCATTGAAAACACTTGATGTGCATTGACGAAGAGTTTCCGACTACTGGTTTCTCAAGTGGGACAGTGAAGGTGATTAGTGCAAAGTGTCTTTGTTGGAAGTGGAACTCATAAGTTTACTTCGAATAAAGGTTTGAAGGAAGTAATAAGTCAGTCTTCCAGTTTTTGTGTCCCGAAAAGGAGACATTTCTATTCGTCCAATATTTTCTCACTACATGACTCTGAGTCTAAGTCTAACAGTTTTCTTCTTGAAAAAGACCATCGTTTTCACTTTCTTCCCTTTGAACTGTTCTTCTCATTGAATTCTGAATTCTCCTCGGTCGTCAAGCACCGTTCTCTCATCTCCTGGAATGTAGTATCTTTTAGGGATCAAAATGGATCGTTTTTCCTTCGTTTCAAGCCAATAAGCAATTGTTAGGATTTTTCCAACTGGTTAACTGACCCGAAGTAAGAACAGGTTTCATTCCCTTGTCGACAAGATGTTGAAATAACGTCAGGTCGAACATGTTGACCTTGAATCACATCCCACAGAAATCTTGATTTAGAATTCAGGTTGGCAGAGGCGGATTAACCTCAGGGCAATTCGGGATATTGTCCCAGGGCAATTCGGGTCATTGTCCCAGGGCAATTCGGGACATTGTCCCAGGGCAATTCAGGACATTGTCCCAGGGCAATTCGGGACATTGTCCCAGGGCAATTCGGGACATTGTCCCAGGGCAATTCGGGACATTGTCCCAGGGCGCTGGAAAAGTATAATAAAAAACGAAAAGTTGCGAATAGTTTTGCGTAAATAAACAAAACAAAATCAAACGATTTGATGAACTTTATTGCAATCACATCAAAGCCAGTACAACCGATGGTCTTGGACTATGTACACACGCAAACGCATTCTTCGAATCACTCGAAACGCATTATTGTCAAGTAATGTTCCTAACTCCTGAGGGCAATGCATGCAACTACGCTCCCGATTCCGGTCGTTCGACCTTGCTTTTTCACCCCGTTCTTCAAAATGTAGGTCCTTTAGCAACTTGGTGTATGTGATATTGCACCATTGTTTCTGAGACCATAGTTGAGCTGGAAAATAGGTTTCAGGGTGCAGTGCAGGCATTTCCATTCATTAAGACCATCGGCGCAATCAGTATCTTCTGGCTTTAGAGCAGGTGAATTTAACATAAAGCTTACCAAGGAAGATACTGATGATTAAAACGCTGGCAGGGTCGCAACCGAGGGGTGGCGCACTTCATTTATTCCATTTATTCCCAAAATTTTTTTTGTTGTTTTTGCGAAATATCTGAACCAAACACATCACAAGTTAGACAAATAAGTTCAAAGAAAGGTTTGCACAAATTATAAAGCATTTAAACCGTCTTGAGATTAAATTTATTTTTTTGGGAATAAATGGGAATAAAGTTATTTATTCCATTTTTCAACAAAAATTCCTTGAAGTTTTCAAAGAGGTTTTTTTTACTTTGGAAACATAGTATGGTTTGTTTTGTTGCGTTGCCATCAAAAGCAATTCGATTAAGGTTTGACGAATTTGAAAAAATTATCATTTATTCCATTTATTCCAATATTTATTCCATTTATTCCCATTTATTCCATTTATTCCCATTTATTCCCATTTATTCCATTTATTCCATAAACAGCAGAAGTGCGTCACCCCTCAGTCGCAACCCCTAGTCTACTAATTTCCAGACCACCACACTTCACAGGCAATGATGACAAAGTCCACGTGTTGTTGTCGAGCTTACAGTTAGTCAATGCTTCTACCGTCAATATAAATATGATTTAACAACTGATTCCCTGAAACTGATCTAATGGACGATCGGGGCATTCCCCGATGGGCCTTTTGCTTTTTTCGACCAGTCAAAATTTCGTTCGGGGAAATCGTCGACGTTTCTTAGAATGCAAACAAGAAACTTAATATGAACCTCACATACATCACGTTTCCGATCCTTCCAACCTTTTTTTTAGAATTTGTCAGTAAGGGCTGACCATTTCTGATCGATGCACACTGCATACAGGTCTCGAGCGGTCCCTTTGTGCTACCCAAAATCTTTCAAGAATCCCTTTTCAGGACCTCCTCTCCATCTAAACACCGGCTGGGCAGTTGTACACCTGGCATATTACCCGGGCTCCTACCTTCCGTTCATACACGGTCACGTGCCATCCAACTCAGCCCCCGCCAATCATGTCTAGTCTTATTCTACAAATTGTATGACTTTCCTGTTTGAGTCTCGACTTTTACGAAACCGAGCCACGTACCATCTACATTGCAAGCCCTGCTCAAGAGCCGGCAATCGGGCATTGAATCCAATCCAGGTGTAGTACTATGAACTTATAGAACACTTCGACTTTCCTGTTTGGGTCTCAACCAAGGCACGTGTCATCCTTACCATGCGGTCTGACATCACTCATCCACCCGTCGACCTCTGCCTCCCTGTAGCGCCAGAAGCTTTCGCTCAGTGAAATAGTCCCAATGTAACCATCGAGCCACACTCAAGGCAAAATCATCTGGTTCACAAACCGAATTGTAGGGTACACGAGGATACAGAGTATCAGAGCTTTGACACAACAGCTGAGTAGGACGCCAACTAGGCAAAGCAATGCTTCAGTATTGCGACTGTCTTCACGAATTCCGTAATCAGTACAAGTTCGCCTGTATCACCACGTACAAACATAGTTAAGGGCAACCTTGACTGATTTACCTCGGAACATCATGGACAGTTCATAACACTACTGCCATTGTATACATGCATAACAATTGATTGAGTTCAATCGCTATTCATGCACAAAAAGCAGTGTGTTTTCGCTAATAGTACATTATGCACCGCTGTCCAGGATGCTCTATTTTGACGATTTGGAGGTTATTTCCCGAGCCGAAGGCGGTGCATATATAGTTTTATCTATCGAGAGCAATATATCGAGTTAAACAGTTTTGCCCTAGGGAGTTAAGTACGAGATTATTGCTCTAGATAGATAAAATAATTAAAAATTAAATCCAGACATTATTTCAGCGTGATAAACATACCAGATGAATTCAAATTTGAAACTGGTAGTTTGATTCCTGAAGTCGAATTTCAGAAGCAAAAAGCGAAAGTTCGACTATACACATTCACGACAAACATACTGATAACACATTTGCCTTGTGCGTATCAATACGTTGCAAAACATTTCCTTCCACTTCAACTTTCAACCTTGGTCTCTAATGGTTTCCTGTACTTTTATTAGAATGTGTAATATCAGCTTCAAGAAGCGCTGATGATGATGGGTAGATGGCGCTAGAACTTTAGAACAGTCGAAAAACGGTAATTTATGTAAAAGGATCTAGAAGCCGCAAATAGATGAGGATAACAGACGAAGTCGCAAATAGCTGAGAATAGCAAAGCGGGGAGGTTTTTCGATTTTTCTTTCGCTACGAGACTACATGACTATCAAATGTGGGTCTGTACCAAAACAATGCCCCGATTCGGGTCTCATAAAACTCATTTCGTGGACGTTATCAAAATTTAGCCCGACGAGCCTTTGGGTCATTAGTTCGGCACTGCACTAAAATATAATAATCTTTCAATGCAATTTCAAAATTGTTCTAAAAAGAAGTGCTAATTATTCATTTGCCCTGTGGCGCTGGTAACCTTAATCCGTCACTGCAGGTTGGAGCCAAACCGAAAAATCATGTTTAGGCCAAAATTAGGTCAGAACCTGCTCGCCGCAGAACTTTTATAGAAGGAGAATCAGAAGATTGTAAAACGTTTCGTTTCAACTTGTTTTTTACATGCACGAACAACAGACGAATAGAGAGTTTTGGCAAAGCGACTTACAGCCAAATTTATAACATATACGTATAGCTATAAGTAATAAGTTATATATTTCCGTATATTTGCCAGATCAGTACTGATCAGTTTTAAAACTGATCCGGATCAATACTGATCAGTTTCAAAACTGGTCTATCTTAGTACTGATCTGTTTTAATGCTGATCCGAATCAGTACTGATCAATCTGAAAACTGATATGGATCAGTACTTATAGGCTTTAAAACAGTACTGATCAGTTTCAAAACTACTAATCCAAATCAGTTTTGAAACTGATCAGTTCTGATGCGGATCAGTTTTGAAACTGATCACTTCTTATGCGGATCAGTTTTGGAATTGATCAGTACTGGTCTGGATCAGTTACAATACTTATCTCGGCTATAAATTTATAATGTTAACTTATGACGTAAACTTGTAACTCATAACGTAAACATTTAACTCAAAACAAATAGCTATATGTATATGTTACAAATTAGCTATAATGTGTCTTTGCCCAAACTCTCTAATACGTGAAAAGAGAGATAAAAGAGAAATAAAACAGCTGCACAAGCTTATGATTATCTCCCTGTATGATCTTGAATTTCATGAGTTATATTGTAAGGCAATTAAATTTGTTTATAACAGCTCGCGAAATGCTATGTTAACATTCCAAAGACAAAGTGTGAAAAGTTTTAATGAAAACAATTAGTTTTTCAACATTACCCTGGAAACGTAATGAGAAAAGCTCAATGTCTTTACAATCTTTAGGCTTTTGCAACCTTTATTTGTTATTGCCAAACAATTAATTGAAATTTTCCAATGAAAATGGTTCAATGAGCTTAGCAGTCCTTTCACTTTAAAATCTCAAGTTTATTTTCTCAACATTTTCTGTGAAAACTGTTCGTCAAGTGTATGTTTATCGATGTGAGAGCAACATGGCAACCAATTGAAAAGACATAAACAACGAAAAAACGGTATTTTCAGCTCATTATAATGAATTTATGACATTCCTTTGTCTTTCAATCAGGTGGTTACATTACATTCACCAAGTATGTATCATAGATGTTCATACCAAATTTACTCTGTATTGAATGTCACATGGAAAGTTTGCTAATGAATTTATAATTAAGAACTCATTTAATATCGTCCGTTTCACTTGAATGACTTCAACTTGATGTAAACAATGCTCTTTCTTTTGTTATCTCAATGACTAATTCCAAACATTTCGACGTATTATTTTCCAAAGAATTTAATTTGCTATCCGAAATTTGTTATTTAAGAACGTAAATATTTAAAATATATTTTTTTAAGCCCGTACGAAGTGCGTGTCTTATGCGTTTACCACGATGTTTGTAACCAGTTTCGTTTCATGGTCAAAAAAATTTGTATAAAAGAAATGTCCATCCGTCCTTCAATACGATAACTCGAGCAAATTTTAATCCAGAGGTCGTGCACATATGACGTCACACTTGCTATAAAATTCATAAAATGGTCATAACCTAAAACTGGTCAAAGATAGTACTCCGGCTACCCTCCAAACACACCCCCATTTTGAGGGGTTAGCCAGAGTTCTATAAACAAAATTTGCTGTCCTGACTGAGATATGACCCTTTTATGGATACTAAGTTTTTATAGCAAGTGTGACGTCATATTTGCACGAGCCCCTATTTTCAAAATCTATTTTATTTCGATAGGAATAGGAGAGTCCAACAATTTATGAAAGAGTGTGAGTTTATTAGACTTATTTTGAGTTTACTAAAAAATTCTACTCCTACGACAATTATTTTCTCGATAAATAATTGCGTCAACCAATGAGAGGTAAGGATTCTTCGAGTGCGTACAGCAATTGCTGGTGAAATTTACTGGTGAAAATTTTGACAGAGTTTGTATGAAAGAACTGTCAAAATGTTTACCAGCGAATCGAAGAGTGCGATGAATAAATTGAACGATTCGATAAAAAAAAATTTTACGAAAGATTCTTGTCTCTCATTGGCTGACGCGATTGTTTCTCTCGAAAATAATTATCACAGAAGTAGAATTTCTGAGTAAACTCACAATAGTTACGACCCTAAAAATGTGTCTCTGTTGCGGCCCTACGTGTTTCTATCCGGTTTTCCTTATTCTTCTTCTATTCGACAGGTCTAGGGTTTATTCTTAAGGACACAAGGGACCCAAAAAATTTTTTAATTTTTTTTTTACACTTGCTCCTTCGGATGGGTTTTTCAATATTACATTTCAATATTGGAATTTCCAATGCATTGTATTGAGAAAGTAATAACTAATTTGATACTATAGCACTATAGGCCATTCTCAACTGAAAGTGCGACATCTATTATCCTCGTTGATATCAAGAACTAAAGATAATCTGCTCCAAATGTGAAAATTCTCAAATATATGAGTAGTCTGCTTTAAATGTGCTGCCATCTTTTCTCGTTAAGAGCGTGTCAGATATTTTGACAGTTCTATATTTTGCGATGTTTTTTCATTGCATATTTTTAAGGCAGTCATCATCAATTCTAAATTCCGAAACATCTACTGTTTGCATAACACATCCCTTTATGGGCAATTCCACGGACATCATCGTTCCCACTCACAAAAATAATATTAATAGGAAAGTTGAAGGATCAATCTTTATGATACACGCTTTTACATAAATATCATTTTATAACAACTGAGAATTTCGAGCGTTGGAACGAAGTTTTCGTGGAATGGCCCTTATAGATTCTATGAATCAGAATATATAATTATTGAGCCTTAAGTGTCAAAATTTGATCTGAAAAATTTTATTATGCAACCGTGTACTATGCGATGTTTTTTTAGATCAAATTTTGACACTAAGACTCAATAATTATATATTCTGATTCATAGAATCTATAAAGGGATGTGTTATAGTAGATGTTTCGGAATTTAAAACTGATGATCACTGCCTTAGAAAAATGCAATGAAAAAACATCGCAAAAAATAGAACTGTCGAAATATCTGACACGCTCAGAGCGTGTCAGATATTTTGACAGTTCTATGTTTTGCGATGTTTTTTCATTGCATATTTCTAGGACAATGATCATTAATTTTAAATTTCAAAACATTTACTGTTCGCATAACACATCCCTTTATAGATTCTATTAATCGGAATATGTAATTTTTTAGTCTTAGTGTCAAAATTTGATCTGAAAAAACATCGCATTGAATTATGCATCCAAATACTTTGCGATATTATTTCAGATCAAATTATGACACTAAGACTCAATAATTATATATTCTGATTCAGAGAATCTATAAAGGGATGTGTTATGCAAACAGTAGATGTTTCGGAATTTAAAATTGATGATCACTGCCTTAGAAATATGCAATGAAAAAACATCGCAAAACATAGAACTGTCAAAATATCTGACACGCTCTTAAGAATACATCGCAAAAATATAAACTGTCAAATTTGCGATGTTTTTTTAAAACAAAACCCAGCGTAAATAACTAATTAATCAAAATCATGTACTGTGAGAAGATGACTGTTACACGAATAGTAGATGAATCAAAATTCAAAAAGATTGAGAATAAAGGTCGAGAGTTGCTTTGAAAAATCATCGCATTTCAAGTTAGGTTGCGATGTTATTTCACAGCAAATTTGTACCTTTATACTTAAACTTTTTGAATTATGACTCATCTGTTGTTCGTGTAAGAGTCATACTCTCACAGTACATGAGCTATAATTTTGAATAATTTGTTATTTACGATTCTCTTCTAAAAAAACATCGCAAATTTGACAGTTCACACATTTTTGCGACCTGCTCTTAAGAACTGCCTATATTGACATCACGTTAGTTTCGACTTACGGGGATTCGTACGGGTCCGCGTAGCGTTATGTTTTTTTTTGTTATTTTCGAAGTTATCACTTGAGACCATTTGCGTATGATTGTGTTTGTGGGATGTGCTTGTGTGTTTGTAGGACAAATAAAACTTGATACAACATCTTCTACTCATTTAATTGAACTTGTTATCCCCATCTACACGCGTCTGTATTGTGTGTCTCCATTTGTGTAAGTGAATTTATTCTTATGTGCAATCAATTATGTATTTTATTTAAATTATTTATTGGACATAGACATTTTAAGAATTCAGTGTGCATACCGATCACCAATGTGAATGATCGTTCAAATAATTCTTCAATGATAAGAATTTCATACAAATAACAAGATATCACACATTGTTTTTCAACACTTCGTGTATAAGTGTATGAATCATTCATGCAGAAATTCTTAAAATAAACAATGACTGAATGACAAGGTCGGAATCACTTACAGTTTACAATAAATTGGACTTCTGCTGATAATATCGTTGAAGTGCTTACGTTTGCCATTCAAAAAAACGTAAGAGAAAGTGTATAATAAATGCGCCGTTGTTTCGATTTACGATTAATGTTACGATGAGCGTGCAATATGAGTCTGTATTGCCATAAAGTGAAAATAATAAAAAATTGAAAAGTCATTGATAACAGCTGCCTTGTTCTGAAACGTATTTATGGCACCAGACAAAGCAATTTAAAATATTTTCTGAAGTAAACGATCATTATATGAAAGACCTATAGTAAACCAGGAAATAGATACTTTCATCATCCATATGGATGAATTTACTCACATTGACACTACCTTGTACTGGTTGTAATATTTTGAAATCATCTCACCAGTTTAAAAGAGGCAAAATGAACTTATCAATCGGTGCTTGTCGTCATCCATTCCCCTTCAAGGTAAATAACCCGCTTTTCCGCTTGTTCGTACAATAACACTTTGTGTGTATTATAAACGTAGATTTTACAATTTCAAGCAAGTGCAGTCAATTTTATTTAATTTCATCGTGCATACGAAATTGTCTAAAGCAGAACATTCAAAAATATCAAATTAAACGAAATGTTTTGATATCGAGATGCGTCCGTGAAATAGTAGTGCCATACGTAGGATGTATTCAGGACGGAGCCACATCTATAGGAGGGGCCGAGCATAACTAAGGTGGTAGATGTAGATGGAGCCAAAGCTGTATGCAGAGCCATATGACAATCGTAGTCAGCTAGCTGTAGGCCCTGACTTAATGAACAGGTTAGCTCAGTGATAACGTACTGGATTTCCACCAATCCCTATCTCAATCCCAATCCCTGTGAGGATAAACTTCTGCATAGGATTTTTTGTCAACTTGTCCAGAAAGTAGCGTTCCCAAGCATACCCAAGTTTCTAAAAATGGGTAGTTGTGGTGTTTGGTGCCCACAACAAGCAGTACACAGAAGAACGACATGTATGACGTCACCCATGCACGATGAATTCTGTGTACAAAAATCTGGGTCTATATTAAGGCGGAGATATAATGAACAGCAGATGTAACCCCATATATGCAGCTACAATATGTAGGCATGGTTCGGAAAGCATGTGGTCAGACAAACAGATTAATGGTTGCTCACACAAATGTACTAGAAAAAAGGTATTTCAGGAAATTATAGTCTTCAAATAAGCGGTCAAATTTACGGTTATTTTATGAGCAAATATATTAACATTTACGACATCTTGAACCTTTTCCCTAACTGCTCGTTTGCATAATAACTTTGACGTTTAAGACGTCACTTTGACATTTAGAATAAACAGTCTTTTGATCCCAACAAACTCATTTTTCGTATATTGAAGTGTCAACTTTTCACGTGTGATTTGAATATCGAAATGAACAACCAGAGACTTGATATGGCGGCTGGGTTCCTTAGATAGACTTCAAAATGTGAGCAAATGTCATCATTATTTGACATTTCGTTACCATATAAAATTCAAAGAAAAATTTCTCCATATGACAATTTGTTTTATCAGATTCATAGTCTATGTGTGTGAACAAACATTGCTACAGTAAGGGGTTTACTAGTGCGAAAAATTGATTCGGCTAAAAAATTTTTCATACGAAAAATCGTCATCAATACAGGTAAATATAGGAAAATAGCTATTTCCTGATCTGCATTAGTTAGGAACAACAAAATTTCCCAAATAACAATTGACTCCACGAAATATACATAAAGTGCCATCGGAAAATGTGCTGATCCCATTTAATGTGCTCCAGTTCAAGGACATTTAATGTGTATAAAAAAGCGCCCTTACCGTTACATCTTTTCTTTGGAACGTGAAGTGCATTTAATGTACATTAAATGTGAATTACATGTACAGTACATCTAATGTACATTTAAAACACTTTGAATACACAACTAATGTACCTTTAATGTACTTTGTGTGAATTACTAGTACATATAATGTTATGTAAGAAAAGAAAGGAAAATTTAATTTAGTTTTCTGACTTTTCTATTTCGGTTTTTCTTATTCGGATGATCGCTACGTTCTACATCTACATTTTTTATGCCAAGCTCTCATTTTTTTTATAAGAAAAATTTCTGCCATTTCCCAAGACCCTCGGGATTATGAGTCGACTGCTTCACCAATTGTGCCACCGGATACTTATGGTGTGGTTAATTTGTATAAGTGTTAAATTATAAAAAGTACATCACAAACACATTTTTGGTACATTAAATGTGTACACCTTATCACGCACATAAAATGTGCGAAAAATGTACTTGTGATCTAATGCAATATTTTCGAGTTTTAATAGCTCAAAAAATGTGCCTTTTATTTACATCGAAAAATGTACTACACATTCAATGGGCAACCACATTAAAAAGTGTGATGGGTGTTATCTGGGTTTGTGCTGCTTTACCGTTCACGTTTGCAGACCTAGTTCTCAACTGTGATTGCATCGTATTCATTTCTGAAAAATAATGGGATTTATCAACATAAAATGGAATTTTTTCACTCTCTTTATCATCAATCGACACTCTATCCGGAGTCATTTTGTACAAAATTCTTTAATGTTTAAAGATTTATAATTTTTACAAATAACACACATAGAACTACGTCATGAGCTTTTCATCAGAACCGTAAAATCAAGAATTGTTTATTTGACGTCACATTGAATTCAGTGTAAATATTGTTCTCCTCAACTGTTTGTGAGACATTTTTCTGGTGAAGACTGATTTGATTAGACAAATGACGATGCACAATGAACGGAATTTATTTTAAACAAAACGTTGACTTCCTCGCAAGAAAAACCCTTTTTTTTTCTTACTACAACAAATTCCTCCGTTCGACCAATAGAGAGAGAGAGAGAGATACTTGAATCAAACTACAGTATTAAAATCATGTTAATATCAGAATATTTATTATTGCACGCATATTCGAGTCGAAGCAAAGTTTTGTCTTGTCTGTTGGTTGAGTTCTACGTATGATATGTTATTGACTAAAGGTCCATTATCTTTATTGTGATAGAATTATGCAACAACTGGTCTGGCTGTTGCCATTTGACTCATTTTATCAATTTCATTTTGCTGTTGACAAACGTCAGAACAACGCCTCATGTACATACATTGGCTGTGTCTAATTTTACATTGCCTTGACATAGAGCAAAATTTATAATGAAATTATTGGATTTGTACGTCCGTACGATTGTACCTAAAAATATTAAATTTAATTAGGCTCTTCTTCGGTCTAAATATAACAATTAAAAATGCATTTGTTTTTAGTTTCGTTAGCGAAAAAGAAGTTGGGTTGATGTGTTTTTGGGTCAGAATGATATCATAATGAAATGAGTGAGTGAATCGTTCCATTCAAAGTATGTTTTGCATATTTTATAATAAATATTATTGTTTTGTATTGAAAACACTGCTTCCGGAACTGGCCAAGCTTTTCACAACATATTTAAGAGAGTCGTGAATAAACCGTTAAACTATGATTCCCTATAATATGCAAGGTGTCGTCGTCTATTCATTTTGATTTTGCACATAATAAAGATGAGAGCCTCCTGCAATAGAGAGTAGTTTATATAGTATAATATAAGTAATTATATGTTTACGTTATAAGTTTCAAGTTTACGTTATAAGTTTCAAGTTTACGTTATAAGTTATAAATTTACGTTACGAGGTATGAGTTATAATATCTATAAGTTACAAGTTTACGGTACAAGTTACAAGTTCATAGCCCAGATCAGTATTGTAAATGATCCAGATCAGTACTGATCAGTTTTAAAACTGATCCGGATCAGTACCGATCAGTTTCCTGATCTGTATTAGTACTGATCAGTTTTGAAACTGATCAGTATTGGTCCGGATCAGTTTCAAAACTGATCTGTATTAGTACTGATCAGTTTTGAAACTTATTCGCATCAGTATTAATCAGTATGAAAACTGATATGAATCAGTACCTATCAGTTTTAAAACTGATTCGAATCAGTACTGATCAGTTTCAAACTACTAATCCAAGTCAGTTTTAAAACTGATCAGTTCTGATACGGATCATTTTTGGAACTGATCAGTATTGGTACTGGGCTTACTTATAATGTTAACTTATAACGTAAACTTTTAAAAGCCACTCACAATTCTTCATCCTACTTCCAATTGTTTAACAAAAATCGAAAAACTAAAAGTGCTCATTTCTTCGTTTAGATGGCCACGTAAACTTGTAACTTATAACGTAGACATATAACTCAAAACAAATACCTATATGTATATGTTATAAATTTGGCTAAAAGTGGCTTCGCCCAAACTCTCTATATGTTGGTGGCGGCTGGTTGAAAAAAAAAACTCGGCTGGAAAATCGTTTTTTAAATTGAAATCCCAAAAACTAATTGAAACTTCTTAGAAATTCAAATACTATACTTTTGTTCTGTCAAAAATAGGAAGCCCAGAACCAAAATTCAGCAAAATAGCAAAATTTTCAGCCGGCTTAAGTCAACTTTCGATATGTCGGTGTCTCGGCTGGCTGTCATGAGATAAAATCGCGCTCACGCAAACGTTAATACAAAAAAGTTCTATTATACTATCATTATTGAACTGAGAGCAATTTCGTAAAGGTATCGTTTCGGGCTCAGTGAAAGCTGTTGTTTTTCACACAAAAAAAGCACGCGTCCTCTACTTAAGACCTTGCGTGCATGTATCCCTCCTGTTAAACCAAAGATAACATTTTACGTTAGGAGATTTTATGTCGGATGGCCTAAGCTATGACACCGCTTTTTTCTTCTGTTTTTCTTACGTCACTTTTCCAACTCCGACAAGTGATCAAAAAAAGGGTTATTATGTTGGATTGCAACATTTCTGAGAAACAGAGGCATTTGAGAAGCTGCGTGTCACTCAGAGTTTAACTGCGTTCGTAGCTTTACAGTTACTATTTCAAAAGTTACGGTTACCATTCTTTGCAATCTGCGAAAATCGTAAGAATCGAATCCAATTGAGACAATGAAAGAAAAATAAAGAAGTTGTGATAGAGGATGTTCAGTCATCGCAGAGCATACCGATTTGCGGGGTCTAACTGGCAAAGAAGGAAGCTAGTGAAATAATGAATTTACGCAACTTGACTTTTTGGATGTTGATTTTAGGCAATTTGCCGAGTTATAGCCCGAACAGTTCGAGGTACTTAGCGAGTACGGAGCAGGGCTGCGGTAAGAATAGATGGTGAAATTAGTGAGGCTTTCGAGGTTAATTAGGGCGTTCGTCAGGGTTGTTTTTTCTCACTGCTTCTGTTCATAATTTTCATGGACAAAATCATAAAGCTGGCCAATATGCAGGGGAAAGTGGAAGAGGGGGAAGTAATCATAAAAGTCTATGCGGATGACTTAACTCTGATGTAGATTGACTGTCTGAATGTCGCTGTCTTTGAAACAAAGATCTGATTCACCTTTGTTTCGTAGCCCGCTCGTCATGTCTAGAACGGCAGATCCCATCTTGAGTACTGTTGCAATTTGGACCACATGACTTCGTAGAGTCCTAAGGCACAGTGAGGAGAACTTCAGGCACTCGCATATATCGTGAACGCCCGATTCTTCACTTAGGCCGCAGGTACAGTTGGGATTGTTAGAGATTGCCATTTTTGCCAGGTGCCTGTTTAGTCCACAGTGCCTAGTAATCGCACCCACCACCCTCTTGATGCGTGTGAGGAGTACGGGATGAAGATAAGTATAAGCAAAACAAGGGTCTAGGTCATGCATGTCGGCAAATCTCGGATACAGGTATCTTGTAGTTTAAATAGGGAGCAGTTTGAACAGGTTTCGGAGTTTAAATATTTAGGATGCATTTTCTCAGAGGATGGCTTGGGCTTGGTTAGGGAATTTGAAGAAAGGAGGAAAATGGAAAACGCAGTGGCCAACCAGTTGAGGTCGCATGTGTTCAATAAAAAGGAATTAAGTAACGGCAAAAAGTTGGCTATTCACAGCTCAATCTTCATAGGCCAACGATTTTATGTGGTAGTGAAAATTGGGTGGACTGCGGTTACCTTGTGCATGACCTGGAGATTTGTGATATGAGGGTTCTGAAGAGAATAGCAAAGGTGAATCGGAGGGAACAGTGGGACAATCATATCAGGAACGACAAAATCAGGGAAAATTTAGGGGTTACATCAGTGGAAGAGGTGGCAAGGGTTAGTCGTCTGCGATGGTCAGAACACGTTCAGTAACAGGCTGCCAAAGAGGTTATTGAATGCTCAGGTCCCGGGTGTGCGCCCTAGGGGTAGGCCAAGGAGCAGGCGTAAAGGCATCACAACGAAAGGTATAAACGGTCTTTAAAGTTTGATGATGATGATAGCCCGAACGGAGTGAGTGTAGAGAACTGTTTCACTGTAACTTGGGTTGTAACAACAGTTGAAAGACAGTTGAATTACGATAGAATGAAACGTTACTATTTTTCCTTCCTGCTTAGGGCTATTCTATAGCATGTATAGTGTGAACGGCTTCAACCGACTTAATGGCAGAAAAGTAAGATTTTTGTTGTATGAGAAAAATCTTAGCTAAGCTTCAGCGTAAAAGTTTTTCCAACATCCACAATTTTGTGTTTTTTTTTAAGTTGAAATATTAAATATTAAATATTAGGAGCCATTTCTTCACCCATCGTTCGTGAAGTATGACCAGCAATCACTTCACAAAAACACCGTCAGATCTGATTGATCTGACAAATCTACAAAGCATAATGTTAGATGTAAGAGATCTAGCAATTTAACACAATAGTGAGCGGTAAAAATTGCTCTAAGCCAATCAGATAATAGTATTTGTCATACGTGAGCGAACGTGAGCGAAACAATTGAAAAAATGATGTGCTCCGACTCTTTGCATGAAAAACTCCTATTATCTGATAAATAACGTGCATTGGCACTTCAGATGTTTCTTTACACCATTCTCTGCCCTTGCCAACAACAGGTTTCTGCTTATCCCATTTTCTGTTTTTTGCTGATATGCACATGGTCTCGCGACCAATACAAAGGTCCACTGATGAGGCGTAAACGTCCCAATCAGCCAAACTTTGTTCGTTGTTCTTTGTTCGTAATTATTCTTCCTTGTTGCACTTCCCAAGCTGTACAAAATCTAGTAAATTTTTGCTTTCAACGAATATATCATTCATCAAAACACTCTACTTACACAAAAGTCTTTTTATATTTTATTTTCTATTCGAAATGACGTAAATCTTAGTTCTATGTTTCATTTTTGCTGATCAACACAACATAATGTGGCGTCAAGCGTAAAGTAAATGGACAAATAGTACGATTCGATTATTTCAACAATAAAGAAGTTTCTTTTTCCAGAGGTTTGTTGTACCTCTGTTCACCTTTTGCAAATTGTTAAGAAATCGCACATAATAAAATCACAATCTCACTTCTCCAATCGTAACACGGGATTTCATTTTCACACCACATCGATAATTATTTTCTCGCTTAGCCGTTCTATTTGCACAATTTATGAATGAATTTTGTTTTGTTTCCAGAAAAATACAAAATTATTCCATAATGGCAACAACACCAAGAGGCAGCGGGGCTGCTCAGCGACCGAATGGATCAACACAAGGAAAAATTTGCCAATTCAAACTTGTCTTACTAGGAGAATCAGCGGTTGGAAAATCGTCGCTGGTTCTACGATTCGTTAAAGGACAATTTCATGAGTACCAAGAAAGTACGATTGGTGCTGCGTTTTTAACACAAACCGTTTGTAGCGATGACACGTCTGTCAAATTTGAGATTTGGGACACCGCTGGACAAGAGAGGTATGCACGATCGTTGTAACCTCTGCATAGGACATTTTGAAAGAAAATATTTAATTTTTTCAGATATCATAGTTTAGCTCCTATGTATTATAGAGGAGCACAGGCTGCCATTGTCGTGTATGACATTCAAAATCAAGACAGTTTTCAAAGGGCAAAAACTTGGGTTAAAGAGCTGCAAAGACAAGTGAGTGTCATGAATTCACGAAGTTTCTTTACATAACCTCACAGCAAGGCAAAGTTTGAACTCAGAGGACAAAACTTTCTTTTAGTTGAGGTTATGCAAAAGAGAAGTTTGTCTCAATATTTTCAACGAAATGAAATAATAATCAAAATGCTTGAAGGCTTCACCAAACATCGTTATAGCTTTGGCTGGAAACAAAGCTGATTTATCAAATAGTCGTGTCGTAGAATATGAGGAAGCAAAACAATATGCCGAAGAGAATGGTCTATTATTTATGGAAACTTCTGCTAAAACAGCAATGAATGTTAACGATATTTTCATGGCAATTGGTAAGTCCATTTTGCTCTGTTTATTCGTCTATGACAAATCACGATAAGATTATTTTGTGGATTTAATTATCTTATCTCTTAACTGAGTCATTGCGTTCGAATATTTGGCGCTTTAGGAATTATGCACGGCGCGGTTCTTACGATCAATGCGATGTACATTTAAGTAAAACAAATTTCAATTTTGTCTACAAATTTAATTGTGAGTTCACTGTGCTGACACCTTCACTTTTAACTACTGTGGAAATTGCGTGACGGAAAATATTTTAATTCCTAAATGAATTTACACTCACACAGTAATCAGTGTCAGTGTACAAGGTGCGAAAGATATGGGGGAATATTTATCGATTTTTTTTAATAAAATATCACATTTTCGACCTACACCAAGGTCTTCAAAAGGAAATCGTTACGTCGAAGAAACGTCTCATCTTATTTTGATCCAATTTCAATTTTTCTTAACATTATTTGCGTTGGTCGAGAAACTTCGACGGTGGCGAATGTACATTTTGTAATTTGACGACAGAGGCCCTTTTTGCCCATTTTTTTGCATTTCCTGAATTTTAGACTCTACCCAATTTGTAGACTTTTCCAGTAGACTTGTGCGCCGGTCCGCCGTCCACAAAATTTTTCACAAAAAAAAACGTCGCCAGTTCATAAAATTGGAATAAATTGTTTGAAAATGTGTTACAATTTGAGCCACCGCGCTGGAGAATACGTTTTAAATTATGTTTGGCCAACTGGAAATATCAGACCGGCGCACAGTGGATTTTTTGTAAGGGTTTGCGGCTTGGGCTTGAATTTGTACAATTTTCAATATTTTGACGTGTTTAATCGGAAAGATTAAAGGACAAACTGTTTTCCTTTTCGGTTCGAAAAAGCTTCTGACTCCCTTGGGAACAAATGAGTTGAGGAGAACCAAACTTCTGAAAATTAAAAACAATATATCAGTGTGACTGGAGACGTGTTGAGTGTTTAGAAACAAAATTTCAAAAAAATCAAAAAATTTTTCAAGATTTCACTCTTTGGTCAAGAACTCAAGGAAGCAGGCTGGTGCCAAGTTGAAACTTTTTGGGAACAATATCCTTGTTGGTGTCGAGAGTCTGGCGTAAAAAGAATTTTGGCACCAGACTGCCTTCCTATAGCTGTCATACGGATTCGGTATTCTTTGTTCTAGAACTCAGGGAAGCAGGCTGGTGCCAAGTTGAAACTTTTTGTAATCAATATTTCTCGGTAAAGCCGAGATGCGGGCGTAAACAGAATTTTGGCACCAGGCTGCCTTACTATAAATGGTCAGAAGAAGAACGTTTTCCTTGGTCTAAAAAAAAAAATATTGATCCATTTCAAGCAAATTCCCTGCAATATATAGCCAAAGTGGCAATACTCTCAACAAAAAAAATTGGTTTTTGACCATACAAACGTTTTCGTCTCTGGACGTGGGAGTCCTGAAAATTTATTGATCGAAAGGAATTACAGCTGTCCTATATTCTTTTCTTGATTCAAATAAAATAGAATATCATCAAAATTTTGAAATCTGTACGAGTTTATGCCCAATCAGCAAACCCTTACAAAAAATCCACTGTGCGCCGCAGGCTTCGTCAAGGTATACAACATTTCTTGATGAAATTCAAAATATGTGAAGTCACGAAAAATTGTATGCTTGCTTGTCACCACATGCGCTCCGCAAAACCAAGAAACGCACAAAAACACCACCACCACATGCGCTCCTTCATGAAATTTCGATTACTTTGACATTAGCCGAAGTCACACTAAACGTCTGTTTTGGCCGTTAAGGCTATAGTCCATGAATGTTTTTTATGGAGACAAAGATTCGAACGCATGAGCGTGTCTAGCAAAGTGTATTTTCCTTCTTATTCGCACACATAACTTTAAAATGTAAATGCGAATAGTCTCGATACTTGGGTTGATCAAATTCACGCACGTTTGCGAGTGAGCTCTCTTATTTGCTATTACTGATAAATGGAACTACACTTACGGAAATATATTTTTGCATCAAATAGAATTTTGTACTTCTGCGCAAGTTTTTGCAGTGTTAAAAAGCTGCGCAGAAGTACAAAATTCTATTTGATGCAAAAATATATTTCCGTAAGTGTATCACTTTAACATCTATCAATAGCAAATGGATGTGCAATTGCATTTCGTTTATAAATAAGGCAGTTCGCAAACATTCGAGAATTAATTGACGTGAGAAAAGTTTCCTTACCCTACCTTTGCAAGACGCTTCTTTACAAAACGCCTATCTATCACAAGTATGTACGTACAAGAAAAATTAAAGTGCTGAAATCTAATTCGCGGCCACAGTCAATTTCCTGTCATGCAAGGAAAACATAAGTTATTGGACCGTGTAACAGAAGCCCTTTGCATCAACAAAATGAGTGTTCGAATAGCATGTCCTGTCGGCTTGGAAACTGGCGTGTGGTAAGTTATGGTGGAAAATAAGTATAGGAAAGTAGAAATAGAGTTTACTCAAATTACAATCACATATGAATGAATCATAGGTAAGCGCCCCATGAATCATCGGTGATTCCCCGGTGAATCATCGGTGGGTCCCCGCATTTCGATATCACAAGTCCTGTCACTCCCACCGTGCGAATGCGATTGAGTAGGTTTCATGCTTTTCGTGGAATATCAAACCCAGCCACTCGGTTTGACGGATCAGTCAGCAAGTCATTATTCCGGCCGTTCGCTTGGTGCCAAATTTTCCATCATTCTTTGTTCGTACGAAACGTATAATCGAGGCCGTCGTATAGTTATCCACGAAGGCTTTCGGGACGGCAATCGTAAGGCTGGCAAGTCGGTCAGGTCGCGGTGGATTGGTAGATGTTCCATCAATTTGATTTTCCCATTGCTAGCGCTCTGTATCTTCAAATTTTAGGTGGTTCGATTTTATCGGAGCCCCGTACTCAGCGACTGAGTAGACCAAAAATAGCTAGGTTCTCAAAGCGTTGCAATCAGACCCCACATTGTTACTGCCAGTTTCTTGAAGGTATTTCGCGATTCCATGCCTGAGGAACTGAGTTAGACATACACTGAAAATGGATTTGTGCTTGTTTTGAGAAAAAAGGTTCGTAATGGTGTTTGCAGCAAAAAATTGTTCTACAGTATGAATTCAGGACAGTCTGATTTATAAAAATTACTTTATAAAATATATCGGAATCCCGAGTGAATCCCTAGTACGTCTCGGCTAAGAAATAGGTGGTGTTACTCGATTAAATGTATAGAAGAATTGTTTAGTACGTAAAAATTATTAGAGATGGAGTATCAAAATTGGTTTGAGTTTATGCTAAGCCAGTGGCACTTTAATTACGAATAATTGAACTAAAAATCCAAATAATATCAGAAAAGTCTAAATTTCACTCAGCTTTCGATTAAAAATAGGTTGCAAACATAACCAAAGACCCGTACGTATCAGAATAGATGTTGCAAACAGAATAGATGTGGCAAAGAGACTCGAACGTATCTAAATATACAAATAAGAAAACAATCCAACGTTTTCTGTTCTCTTAAAACTATAAGAATTTCAAAGATCCATAGAAATTACGAAAGGTAATGTCAAAGGCCCTACCGAAGTATGTCTCAGACCATTCAAATCTAGAAAAGCTTATACCCAAGGACTAAGTCATTTTCCCTAAAACCCTGAAACACGTGTTCTCTAAAATTTAATTCTCTACCTTTGGAACCAGCTTTCCATCTCTCATAGTTCTGGAGATTCGGGTCATCCTGCCCTATTATGGAACAGGCCATATACCAGTATTGGGCCATATTTTCCCAAAACCCTGAAACACGTGTTCGCTTAAATTGAATTCTCTACAACTTTGCCTTTGACAGTAGATTAGATTTAGATTAGATGAAGGTAATGAGGTTATAGCACCCGGATCAGTGATCCTTTGTACTACCCCATGTCCCTTGTTTATTTAAAAAGAAAATTTTGTTTTTCACAAGTAAATAAATACAATACAAATACAAAGAAGTTTGTTTCTTGTTTCGATTGTGATCATGACTATGACTTCGTTAGTTGTAATATTTAATGCATGATACATGGTGCATGGGAGGTCATAGGAACCGAAGACTCACGTGAACCTTCTGGTTTTCGTTAGAAAATTAGCCAGATCGGTTATAGCCAATGAGCTTAAATCTAAGTCGAACTCGCTCAGTTCCGGTTTCTTTAGAAAAGTTTTCCTGAATGTCCTATATCTCGGGCAGACACTAATTACGTGACGTCCCGTTTCCTCGCCCCAACCACAAGCACACATAGGATTATCCTTTTGGTTTATGTCATGGAGGTGTTTATTGAGCCATCCGTGATCCGTGATCGCTTCAATTACTCTTTTGATGTCTTGTCTACTTAGTTCTAGGAGTGCATCCCTGACATCAGTTGATGGTCCTTTACAGAAAGTTTTGGTGTGTTTTGCTCCGTCATAATCATTCCATCTGTTTAGGTGTTCCGTATGCAGCCATTCTCTGACAATGTATTTCCGACTGGATATCGGTAGTCCAAACCTCGGTTCCGGCCCAATGAAGTCTTTCCTTGCCCCCCTTTTGGCCAGTTGGTCGGCAATTTCGTTGCCAACGATGCCGGTATGGCTTGGAACCCACAACACCTTGACTTCGTTAGATTTTCCCACCGCATTGAGAGCAATTTTGCAGTCAAGTACCGCTCCAGACCTTACGTAGGGTGAGCTGATCGCTTTTATTGCAGATTGACTGTCCGAGCAAATATAGATCTTTTTGCCAATGCTATTACCGAGTCCGTCTTCACAGAGTTTAGCTATAGCATGAAGTTCTGACTGAAGAACTGAGGCTATCTTCCCTGTTGGAATGCTTTCCCTTAAATCTAGTTCCCTGCAGAAATAACCGGCTCCCGATTTACCATTTATCATGGAACCGTCTGTGAAACAGATTAGGTTATCAGAAGGAGGGCTATTTAAGTTATCCGAGGGAGGGTAAGCGAGCGACATTTCATTTTCCGCCTGTATGGACCATTCGAAATTGTCATCTAACGTGCAAACTGTTCTTATTTGGTCGCTAGGCATAAACAACCTTTCATCGTCGATCAGGTTAACGATTGAGGAGTGTCCTACTTCGCTTTTGGATATCCACCAACCGTTACATCTAACGTTGGCGGAGGCATTGTATGCTACCGATTTTACAAAAACGTCCAAGGGTGGAATCGAAAGTAAGGTTTCCAGCGCCATTGAGGCGGTCGAATCCCTTGCTCCGGTTATGCACAAGCAAGCTAATCTCTGAAGATAATCTAACCGTTTTTTTTGCAGTATGCCGTTCGACTCTAGGCCACCAGATTAGGCAACCGTGACACAGAATGGGTCTGACCACTGCCGTAAAAATCCACCATATGGCTTTCGGAGATAGGCCCCAAGTGTTGCCGAAAGCGTTTCTACACAACCAGAAGATTCCGATACCTTTGTTAACCTTTTCCTCTAAGTGCATTATCCACGTAAGCTTGTGATCGAACAACACACCGAGGTACTTAACAAGGGGTTTCAGGTCGACCGTAACTCCGAATACTTCGAATTTGCCTAGTGCTTGAGAATTGTCCTTTCTTCTACTGAAAAGTACGATCTTGGTTTTATCCGGGTTGACTCTCAATTTGTTCTCGATGCACCATTTTTCCACTATCCTGATTGCAGATCTCATCAGATCACCAATGGTGTCTTCAAAGTCACCGCAGATCAGGGTAGATACATCGTCAGAGTAGCCTTGAGTAAAAAGTCCAAGGTCGTTGAGTTTAACCAATAGGGAATCTACGACCATACACCAGAGAATGGGGGATAAAATACCACCTTGTGGACATCCCCTTTCAACTCCCAATTTAATGGTTGTCCCACAGACCGTTGCTTCGACGGTTCTGCCACTCAGCATGTTCACTATCCACCTGACTGCCAAGTCATCAACTTCTCTATCCTTCGCGGCTTTAGTGATGACTTGGAAGTCTGTGTTGTCAAAGGCTCCTTCTACATCCATGAAGCACCCGAGCGCGACTCTGCCGTTACTGAGCATAGTTTCAATCTTATGGGTCATTTGGTGTAGGGCCGTGTCCGTCGATTTGCCTATCTGATAGGCATGCTGATTTGCATGCAATGGAAACTTTCTCAACACTTCTCCTCTGATATACGTATCCAGGAGCCTTTCCACTGTTTTCAGCAGAAAAGACGTCAGGCTAATCATATTGAATAGTTAAGGAAATATTGACGAAAAACTGTTTTCGTATATGGCCAAGAGTCTCCATTTCGTCCATTCCATCGGTTCCATCGGTTCCAGTACCCAGACCCCTGACCCGATTCCCACAAAAAAATTTTCCCAGTTTCGTGACATCAAATGCTTTCATTTGAGGAATTTCCGTGCTATACTTGCTGAGATATTTGCGAAAAAGCTTCACCGACCCTCGAAAAACCATGTTTTTGGTCACTTCCTCGACCATATCTCCGGAACCACTTAATCGATTTTGCTTACTTTCGAACTTGAATTATGGGAGACATGTACCTTTCAGGGAAAAAAAAGTTTAGGCTGATCGGTTCAGCCGTTTGGAAAGAAAAATGCAGACGGACAGACGAACATTTTTTTTATTGCTGATTCGTCATCTCTAGACGATAATAGATGCATCACCCCCTCCCACCTCGATCTACCCTATGTTACAATAAAATTGTTTGTAGTAAACGTGTAGGACATTTGTACTTCGTACGGGTCCAAAAATTAGCGCACCCCATTGTGCCCACTTCTTGCACGTATCGAACTTGACAGACTCGACAAAATTTGACTTTCGTGCGAACGATCAAACTATGACCCTAATCACAAAAACAATTGCCCAATACGACGATATTCTGGCGGAATCAGTTCCTCTGTGGTCATTGTGTATTTCAATGTAGCTTGCAATGGGAGGAAATGTACGCCATCCGTAGATTTTGAGTTCTCTAGTGAAGGGCTTCGAGGAGATTTCAATACATTCAGATGTGACGAAGAAGGTTTTTTGAATTGGGGGATTTGACGGAAGAAAGCCTCAGTAGTCGGAAGGAACCGGGAAATCCTGGCCAGTTTGAGAATAAGCGTTTCATCATTCATTAATTATAGTGAGTCGTCGATAAGAGCCTTAAGTAGAGACGAGTGGTGTCGGATTTCATCGAAATGCTTCGGGTCTGGGTTCCACGACACTCAGATATTTAAGGCAACGAAGCAGCCGAAGCTAGCAACGCTTGGTAGCGAATATATTATCGGCGCACCTGTTCCGGTCCTGAGGGTTCATGTTGGAGAAGTAACGGGAATCATAAAATTTACTGAAGGTTTCGGGAAGGTCTTAAATCTCGTAGAATGCTAATGCCACATATCGTTGACAGTAGATCCTTGATGTTGATGGTAGGAATGCTACCAGGGCGCGATACGCTAAAATGCCATCTGAACGGAATAGGACTGAGCCGTTATCAGAAACAGTTATACTCTTCCTTTTGCAATATCCAGCTCTCGCAGGCTTCTGTGTGAATGGCTTTACTACGTTGTTTCGCTGGAAGCAAATGAGTTGAGGAGCCCTCTACACGATGATGGAATGAGCAATCTCCACTATCTACATCGCAACTGTTAGCATCATCGATGAAGTGAATAACACATCCAAGAAATGCTTAGCTTCGATTTTTAGTGAATAACATTGCGAGTGAAATGATAAAAAGCAGGATTTGGTTCTTAGTAATAAAAATACTTTTATTGCCAATAAACGTAAGAGATTTACTCGGATAAAATTATTGGATGATAAGTAAAATTAATATTTTTTGTTGTCGTTGTTGTTCGACTGTAGCTGATACAAACCTCGGGTAACAAGAATTATTTTTACAATAACTTCGCTTTTGTGTTTAATGCTTTTAGCAGTTTATCAAAATATTAAATATAAAATAAATAAGAAGGCACCAAATGCGATCTTTGTTGTTAAATATAAAAATAATTTTCTTTTTTTTTTGACATGTGGAATATGACATGATCTCCACTTGAGATAAATTCTAAGATCTACAGACATTAATTTATTAGTGGAGATGTTGTCAAGGATCTTTAAATAAGCTAACAAGCGTTCTGCTTTACAACCCTTCCGCTGAGAATCTCATAAGATAAAGTTTGGCTTCAGGTTATTAAGAAAGCTGCCATTTCGATATTTCTGTTAACTTCTTGATTTCGTAATAATAATTGGTATCTCCTGTTGCTAACATAAAAATGCTCCCATCACGTTGCTATTTCTAGCGCAACGTTG
>CM055403.1:64046322-64075306 GCA_029228625.1 Pseudolycoriella hygida | reverse complement strand
TGGCATTTGTGACGCGATTTTTTGAACACAGGGTAACGTTGTCGTCAAGGAAATGTATGCGTATTTTCAGCGCAAGCGTCACCTCCACTGATATCATTAATTTTCGAAGTAGACATTAGGGACTGCGTCACACTTTACCTTTTAAAAGGTTTTTGTTGTGATCTAAATCATTATTATAAAACTCAGTGCCGAAATTCAAATCTGACAGCTGTCAAAAGTTGACAGTTGTACTTACATCCTTTACGAATGGAAACGGCGGTACGTTCCATACATGTTTGCGTTCGATTGAGGGAGGAGATCTAAAAGTAATCATTTTTGGTGTACGTGCTTTATAGATGGCCCCTAAGTATAGAAAGCCCGTACGACGGACGTTCAAATTTTATATTTTCGAAATGATTTTAAATTTTCACATAAAATTGCATTTTGGATTAAATTTCGAATTTAAGAATAAATCAAAATTTTCGAAAGAAAAAAGAATTTCGAATTTTTTTTTCTAATTTTTTAAAAATCTATTAGATTTCGAAAACTTTTCAGCTGTCAAAAAAAATGTGTTTTAAATATTTACACTCTAGTGACTACTCTACGTGCTTCACTTACTTAGAGAGCAAAAATTGGTTTTTCAAAATAAATTTCAGTTGCACTTTTTGGATCATTCAGTTTTTGGTGAATCAAAAGGACACGAATTAGTGCTTTTTATTGCGAACCGTTTAATTAGATGTCATTATAAAAAGCATGCAATCGAGGACAAGGAGTTGAATGCTGTTTGCCAAAAAATGCTCACAAGCCATAACAGAGCGCCACTGTCACTACACTAACACTAACATACAGAATAACATTAACATACGTACAATTCAAAAAAAAAAAAGAAGAAAGAGAAATGTTTCAACAATCTTGCACAATAATGTGATTAGTAAATAAAAAGCTGAGTAAACCTGGGTTAAAACTGTAGTAAAATTCGCTCCACTCGTCTAGCCATACATCAACCAAACGAGCATTATTATGGTTAACAATTTGCGATGTACCACCAGGAAACGAATACGGAGTAGCCTTACGAAACACATGACCAACCCTAGAGCATGGTAATATTTCTAAGATACCACCGCACATCCAAACCTTTAAATGGTTGCCAAAAGAAAAAAAAATAAAATGCAAAGATGAAAAATGTTAATTAAATTAGTTGTTCCGGAATGACAGAATAAATTTTTTCATTATTTGTTTTTTGATGTTGTTAGTCATTTTATTAAAAGGGCTACCAAAATAAAATTAAAACAATCATCCCACACAGTTAAACATTCCATAGCTAAAAATTGTCCAAAAATCGTTTTTAAAATAAAATTGATGTGATTATCGCAAAGGTGAAGTGACTCAAAATGGTAAAATCGCGAGGTTTCTTTTTTATGACGTTAACTTCTGATATTTTTTGCCTATGAAATGACAGAGCATTTCTTCAGATAAATTTTTTAACAAGGGGCTCTTGCATGTAAGATCGTTACTAAAGGAACTGAATGACTTTAGCGCCGTAGGCGAAAATTGCTTTTTTCTTCATCATTTCTGGGAGCCTCAAAATCGCTGACATCTGGAAAATGCCCCTCCTCTTTATATTTGTCGTGACCTCGGGGCAGATAGCTGTCATTAGTGAACAAAGCTCATTCGGCTTTGTAAAGTAGAAAATACTTTTTTTTGACAATTTTCAGTTTCTTATATTCTTTTTTCCCGATTTTCGTTCATTTCCCGTTTTTCAGTCATTTCCCATTTTCCCAATTTTTAGTGATTTCCCGATTTTTAGTCATTTCCCGTTATTCAGTCATTTTCCGATTTTTGTTCATTTCCCGATTGTTGTTCATTTACCGTTTTTCAGTCATTTCCCAATTTTTAGTCATTTCCTGTTTTTAGTCATTTCCCGATTTTTATTCATTTCCCGTTTTTCTGCCATTTCCCGATTTTTAGTCATTTCCCGATTTTTAGTGATTTCCCATTTTTCAGTCATTTCCCGATTTTTGTTCATTTCACGATTTTTGTTCATTTCACAATTTTTGTTCATTTCCCGATATTTGTTCATTTCACGATTTTTGTTCATTTCCCAATATTTGTTCATTTCCCGTTTTTCAGTCATTTCCCGATTTTTGTTCAATTCTCGATTTTTAGTAATTTACCGATTTTTGTTCATTTTCCGATTTTTGTTCATTTCCCGATTTTTGTTCATTTCCCGATTTTTGTTCATTTCCCGTTTTTCAGTCATTTCCCGATTTTTGTTCATTTCCCGATTTTTGTTCATTTCCCGATTTTTGTTCATTTCCAGATTTTTGTTCATTTCCCGATTTTTAGTCATTTCCCAATATTTGTTCATTTCCCGATTTTTAGTCTTTTCCCGATTTTTGTTCATTTCCCGATTTTTGTTCATTTCCCGATTTTCGTTCATTTCCCGATTTTTCTTCATCTCACGGTTTTTGTTCATTTCCCGTTTTTCAGTCATTTCGCGATTTCCGTTCATTACCCAATATTTGTTCATTTCCCGATTTTTAGTCATTTCCCGATTTTTAGTCATTTCCCAATATTTGTTCATTTCCCGTTTTTCTGTCATTTCCCGATTTTTAGTCATTTCCCGTCGTACCTCTTCTCTCCTAATTTCCCGGTATTCAGTTTTTCGGCTCTTAAATTTCCCTGTCTCTAGGATACCAGGATACCGCAATTTTTCGACACGCGCGTACGATGGCGCTAAACTCAACTTCACATGATTTGAACCGCTTCGAACAAATCCGTCTGCGGCTGAGTTTCGAACCGACCGACGCACTGGCAACTCAAACTCATTGTAGCAAGCAAACGTGTTAACCATTACGCTTTCGAGAGTGGGTGCAATTCGTCCATGCTTTACTGATGTTGCTATACACGCTGTAGGGCGCTAATGGTCTATGTCAATTTTCATGACGGGAGACTTAATCGTCGAGTAAGTAATACCAGTAGCTTGACAGCTCGCACATCGTGTCACTTTGCACATAAGTCATTGATGCGCTAAATACGTGGATTCTATTCCAAGGAATAGAAATGTAACTGAAAACTGGAGGATCAAGTACCTTCAGTGCATCAATAGCCAACAGTTGCCTGAAGAACTTATTTTCATGCTCTGCCTAAAAAGACTGAAAATAAAAACTGGAGGGAGGCGTTTGGAACTCAAGTAAGTTACAAAGAAAAGCATCCTTTCAACTGTTATAAACTGTTTGAAAATTTCGTCTGTTGATTTTTTCGAACAGTTAATAACAGTTGAGTAGATAGTGTTTTTGTCTCATGTCTTAAATTTCAAGTACGTCCCACATTAATATTCTAAGGTCAATATCTTCCAGCTACGTCTCCGCTACCAACTCATTTAAAAGTATAAAGAATTTCACAACACTATGCTCAAACTGTAACGCAAATCGTCTGCATAGTGACACATCGTGACACAAAAGAAAAGATGACTTTTACATGACACACATCGTCGAGAATCTTCTGTTTAATTATGTCGCTAATTTGATTTTTTTCGGCGTTTTTCGCTGAAAATCTGCGCTGATTTTCTCAAAGATTTTTTTCTTTATGCAGGCAGTATAGTTCAAGCACAGAGCGGACGCTCAGTCAACTGCCAAATGAGTAGAAAATGTACTATAGAGAGCCGCCGTATTATAAATCAAAGATCAAGTGCACCAAATTTTCGAGTACTCGTAATACCATTTTGAATCACAAACACTTCCTTAACAAAATTTAGGATAAAGTTAATTAGAGTAAATAGATGAGACGCAAGGGTTAGATATAATCGATTTTTTGTCGATCAATTGGATGGTGAGTTATGGGTTCTCTAATTATTTTAAGCATTAGATGTAGGTCATTCGCCGCAAAAAGTTTTTATTTTGGTTGAATAAATTGGAAGAGCTGGCAAACCTGGACTCATTGCATAATAAAATTCACGCCATTCATCCAGCCAAACTTCAGCAACACGTGCCGCATTATGCAAGACAATTTTAGCCACACCCCCAGGGAACGTATATGGCGATTTATCTCGGAAAACGTGTCCCACATGAGAGCAGGGTATTATTTCAAGCGTTCCACCGCATTGCCATATCTGCTCTCAAAATTATTCGATTAAAACGCGACATAAACAAAATTAGTTACTGAAACCATCAATCAAAACAGGGTAATTGCAAGTTTGTTGAATAAATAAGGTTTACGGTCCCAGAAAATTGACAATTGAAATGAAAAGATTTTTTGCCACTAACCCTGAACGACATTTCCAAATTTTCACCACCCCAAATGTCCATGCCTTCGTCATACGATCCAATTTCATAGAAGAAATCTTTATCAATTGAAAATAAACCGCCAGCCATTGTAGGCGATCGAAGTGGTGCCGTTTTGTCTTGATGACGACGTTCCATTTCTCTCGATGGCACTCGATACCTGATGAAATGATCGACATTAGGGAAAGAAAATCAGGGAAACCAAAAACCACAACAGACCATCGGAAATTCAATTTCCAGTTGAAACCTCCCCATGTTTGATCAGATGCGGTTACATATTCAAATGTATCGTCGGATATGACATCAATAATCGGACACACTACAGTCGTGCGGTCAACAGCTATGCGCGAAAGTAATGGTTCCAGCCATCCTTCTGTACATTCACAATGAGCATCCAAAAATGTTATCACTTGTCCCTGTGGAAAAATGAAATTTAGTAACTTAATATCGATAGGAGAAACAAATCTTCTTACTAGAGGTGTGTGGGTCGAAAAAATTTGTTGCGGGAATTAATTTTTTCGTGTCGGGTATGGTTAATAGAAGTAACCAAGCCCAATCTGACCCGAAGAAAAACGAAACCGAAGACCAAACCATAAAAATTATTCGGGTTCGGGTCGGAAGCAGGTCGAAAAACGATGAGCTCTTAGAGGTGCGATACTTAGTCAAAGAGCTCGTGCCCGGAGGTGAAGTCTATTCGAAAGAAAGATGGCAAACTCTGGAGTGCGGAAGTCGAGAAACTCAGGCTTCACGCGAGAAGAGCGTGGAACAAAGCCAGGGGGACAGCGCTACAGGCGGACTGGGCTACCTATAAAGTAGCTCAAAAGGCTTTCAAAAAAGAGGTTCGGAACAGAGCTTGGGAAGTGTGGAAAAGATTCTGTGCGGTAATGGAACATATTCCAGATTACGCAAGAATACACAGGATCCTATCCTCGCTAAGGACACTAGGCTACTAGGAGCTCTTTGCGAATGCCTAACGGCTGCTTTACAGTGAGCGGAGAGGGAACGGCAAAACATCTTCTCGGGACTCACTTCCCTGGCTGCGGAGACGATGGAGTCTTTCCGTCTCTACTAAAGGAGAGCGGAGAAATTCTATTGGAACCGCTGTGTGAAGTGTTACGCAGCTCCTTGGCTCTGGGTCACATTCCGACCAAGTGGGAAAAGGTAAAGGTGACCTTCATCCCGAAGCCGGGAAAGCCCTCTCACTGCCAAGCTAAAGATTACAGACCGATCAGCCTATTGATGACGCTGGAGAAGCTGATAGACTTCCACATCAGGGATGAAATACTGGCCAAGTTCCCACTTCATATGAGGCAGCATGCTTACCAGGTAGGTAAGTCTACGGACTCTGCTCTGCACAGTCTGGTGGCGGAGGTGGAGAAATCGTTCTCGGTTGGAGAAGTAGCCCTAGGTTGCTTCATAGATGTAGAATGGGCCTTCGATAACACGAATTTCGAGATTATCCGCCAAGCTCTGATTGAGAGGGGAGTCGGACGAGTGGTGGTGAGGTGGATAGGGAGCATGCTCAGAGATAGGACGGTTGAAGCCGACGTCTGTGGTCATAAGACCAATCTCTGGGTAGCCAAAGGTTGTCCACAAGGTGGAATTTTATCACCTGTGCTCTGGTGCATGGTGGTGGACTCTCTCATCAGGAAGCTGAACCTGGAGGGGATGTATACGCTAGGGTACTCAGATGATCTAACGGTATTGGTTAGGGGTAAATTTGAAAGTACGCTGGGCGACCTAGTCAGCAATGCACTAAGAGTAGTCGAGAAATGGTGTCACGAAAGGGGCTTGACTGTTAATCCCACTAAGACAGAGCTTGTGCTGTTCAGTAGAAGGAACACAGGATCACATCTGGTGGGCAAAATCAGGCTCTTCAACGTGGACCTAGAACTGGCTCCAAGAGTAAAGTACCTAGGGGTAACGCTTGATAGCAGGCTGAACTGGATTGACCACGTCACGGACAAAGCAAGGAAGGCCTTGACGGCTTTTTGGATCTGCAGGAACTCTTTCGGGAGAAACTGGGGTCTACCGTCTAAGGCTATTCTTTGGTTGTACGAGGCTATGATCAGGCCAATGATGAGCCATGGCTTTGTGGTATGGTGGCCAAGGCTCAACGTTGAGTGTGCGAAGAAGGAGTTGAGTGAGATTCAGAGGCTGGTATGCCTTTGCATCACTGGAGCTATGAAGACCACGGCGACCGCTGCCATGGAAGCACTGTTGGCTGTACCACCTCTGGACTTGGTTATCAAGGCTAGAGCTTTTGCTACAGCGGACAGGTTGGTACAAAATGGTATGTGGGCTGTCCGTTTCGGGGTTAGACATGGCAAAATCATTGAGATGATTCCGGACCCAGTCTTCAGTATGCCTAGGGACCATATGACGCCGGTGATTGACTTCACAAGGCGGTTCGAAACGGTTTTTCCAAGCAGAGAGGAGTTGCTGGACAGATGACCGGCCTATCTGAGTGGAAGGGCAACCACTAATGTTCTCCAGGCAGAAGCTTTCGCGCTACAAATGAGAGCTCGAGTAGCACTGCCAACGGGGACGCAGGGAGAGGACGTCCTCATCCTTTCGGATAGTAAGTTTTGGGTGCCTGGGCACTCTGGTGTAGAGGGGAACGAAAAGGCGGATGAACTTGCAAGAATGGGGTCCACGACTACATCAATGGGAGCCCAACCCTACCTGCCAATACCCAAGTCGTTGTGTGCGCAAGCGCTAAATAACTGGGTGCGGCGAGGACACATGGAGTGATGGGAGGAATATGACGGAGGTGCTCACACGAAGCGCTTCTTTCCGAGGGCTGACGAGAAATGGGCTAATGACTTGCTAGTGATGGACCGGTGTCGCATTAGGAGAGTTGTGGGAGCGATCACTGGACACTGCGGGTTGAATCGGCACATGTACAAGTTGAGGCTCTCGGCAACCACCGAATGCTCTTGTGGATTGAGGGAGGAAACGGGCATACACTTAATTTGTGAGTGTCCCAAGTACCTTCAGCTGAGGCGCAAGATCTTCGGAGAATTTTTCGTGGGACCATCCCAAATCGCTAATCTGGGACATGCCACACTTGACATATTTTCGGCAGCGACAGGAAGGCTCGCGTGAAGATTTAAATGATGACCGGGAAGGAAACAAAGGATCCTAGGATCTGTGTTTCAAGATCGCCTAGGCGATCGTCCCAAACTGATAATAGTCAAAGAATAATCTTGCGACAATAGCAAGTTGATTGAAATTTCAAGTGAAAAAATATTCCAAACAACATCGCATTTGAATAATTATGAAATGGAGTTGTAAAAACTACGGGGCTGGGGCTCCTGATTTTCTACCTTCTTCCCCTTTTTACATCGCCTGCACTGAGGAAAATATAAACAAGTGACCTAGGAATTATGTTTATAATAATATGCCGTCGACGTATTATATACGCGGTGAATGTATTACCAACCTTATTTAAGTATTGTGTGGTATGCTATACGTAACGAACGTGTTATGAGCTCACATAATACGTGCACGGCGTTCATTTGTTAAATATCCACTTCCTGGAAGTATCAGTAAGACTAATAAGGTTTCCATAGTCCCTCCACAGAAACCTTCACAAAGAGATTGGAACTTCGCTGAAAGGAAGAGTTAAATGCGCAATCTATAAATTCCACTCCTTCAAGTCGGTCGGCATAGATGGCGTTATACCTGCCATGCTGAAGGAGGGAGTGAATTTGCTTCTAGACAGGCTTGTTAGTATTTTGAAAAGCTCGATAGCGTTAGGCTCCACACCGAAACTGTGGGAAAAGGTCAAAGTAGTGTTCATTCACAAGCCAGGTAAAATATCTCAAGTTCAAGCAAAAGACTACAGGCCAAATAGCCTGACATCGTTCCGTCTGAAATCAGTGGAAAGGCTGTTGGACGCATACATCAAAAGAGAAGTCCTTCGGGTATCTCCACTACATGTCAACCAACACGCCTATCAAGCCGGTAAATCTACGGACACCGCGCTGCACCACCTGACTCAGAAAATAGAACGAACTCAGAAATGTTGAACGAAGGGAATGTTGGGTTTGCTTTATGGTATTGAGGGAGCCTTTGACAACACCCTAATGAAAGCTGCCCGAGCTCGAGAAACAGAAGAAGTGGCTTTTAGATGGACAGTTAGTATGCTCAGCGGTCGATCAGTCATAGCGACAGTCTGTGGAAACAGCGTCAAGATGGGGGACACCAAAGGGTGTCCACAGGGGGAATACTGTCGTCCATACTATGGTTTGCTCGTGAGGCTTAATGAGTTAAAGGGTTACACTTGATCACAAATTGACATGGGTCATGACACCTAGATGACAAGCTCACCAAAGCATTGTAAGACTAATCCAGTGCCATGGTAGCGTTGTGTGTTGACCAAGAATTGAGGTCAGATGGTCAAAAGAAAGACTAGATAAACTGCAAAGACTAGCTTGCCTATGTATGACATAAGTGAAAAACTTCGTTTCAACTCTTGCATTGGAAACCTTGCCAGATCTACCGCCATTGGACCTTTTTATAAAAGCAACCGCATTAAATGTCGCATACACCTTAGCTGCGAACGATTGCTGTAAAGCAACGATGGCTAAAGGGCACACCACCGTGAGAAAGTTGATAGAATCGGAGGAATTGTTAATGCCTAGTGATCAGATGAAGCCTGTGTTGCTAGACGCCAAATTTACGTGGTCTATTCCGGAAAGGGAAGAGTAACTAAATTCAACAAATTTGCCCTCGCCGATTAATTGCATTGTATGCTTTACTGACGGATCGAAGAGAAACGGTCTGGTAGGATCAGGGTACTGCTGCGAAAACCTGAATATAGGCGTCCACCAAGCGGAGATTTTTGGCCTCTCACAGCTATGTGTAGAGGACGAACTGAAAGAATTAAATAACGTGGACATATCAATTTGCTCAGACAGCCAATCAGCCATAGAGGCGATAGGCTCCCACGTGGTTAAGTCGAAGCAGGTCCAGGAATGTAAGATAAAGTTGAACGAAATGGGTTCCCGCAGAACACGCAAAACTAACAGGAAATGAAATGTCTGACGAGTTAGCACGCCTAGTTACTGAAAATTGATTCATAGGATCCGAACCAAGGATAGGTATTCCCATGAATAGTAGAAAGCGACTAGTCAAGGAATGGCTAACTAACAAACATGCAAAAGCATGAATAGCTTATGCAGACGCAATATATACTAACCCGAAATGATTCACTAATGCCGTACGTAACGGACGTTTTATGAGCTCACATATGGCGTTCGTAATACGCGCACGGCGTTCGTAATACGCGCACGGCATTCGTAATACGCGCACGGCGTTCGTAATACGCGCACGGAGTACGTAATACGCGCACGGCGTTCGTAATACGTGCACGAAGTTCGTAATACATGCAAAGCGTTCGTAATACATGCAAGGCGTTCGTAATACGTGCACGGCGCTCGTAATATGAGCACGGCGTTCATAATACGCGCACAGCGTTCTTAGTACGCGCACGGCGTTCGTAATACGCGCACGGCGTTCGTAATACGCGCACGGCGTTTGTAATACGCGCACGGAGTTCGTAATACATGCAAAGTGTTCGTAATACGTCCACGGCGTTCGTAATACGTGCACGGAGTTCGTAATACGTGCACGAAGTTCGTAATACATGCAAGGCGTTCGTAACACGCGCACGGCGTTCGTAATACGCGCACGGCGTTCTTAACACACGCACGGCGTTCGTAATACGTGCACGGAGTTCGTAATACGCGCACGGCGTTCGTAATACATGCAAAGCGTTCGTAATACATGCAAGGCGTTCGTAATACGTGCACGGCGCTCGTAATATGAGCACGGCGTTCATAATACGCGCACAGCGTTCTTAATACGCGCACGGCGTTCGTAATACGCGCACGGCGTTCGTAATACGCGCACGGCGTTTGTAATACGCGCACGGAGTTCGTAATACATGCAAAGTGTTCGTAATACGTCCACGGCGTTCGTAATACGTGCACGGAGTTCGTAATACGTGCACGAAGTTCGTAATACATGCAAGGCGTTCGTAACACGCGCACGGCGTTCGTAATACGCGCACTGCGTTCTTAACACACGCACGGCGTTCGTAATACGTGCACGGAGTTCGTAATACGTGCACGGAGTTCGTAATACGTGCACGCTGGATAAAATACGTCGGCGACGTATATTATAAACACAATTCCTACGTCGCTTGTAAATATTTTCCTCAGTGTGTGCCTCATTTTTTTATGTCCTTACACATTTTTTGACAGTGACTACTTTCGAGAAATTTTGGGAAATTTGGAGACATTTTTTTAGAAATTTTCAAGACACGTTTGAGAAATTTTTAAGAAATCTTGGAAAAAAATGTGAAATTCAAAGTCTTTAAAGTAGACCCTGCGTCATCAGCCTCAAGAAATAAAATTTTCAAAATTTAAACTTTGGGGCAACAATTACAGCTATTAAAATTAAAAAAATGAAGATTTGTTTCCATTCAATGAAGGGATCCTTTCGAATGTGCGAAAAAATAAAATATAAATACCGTCACGTGCTTAGCTCCCAGTAGTCTCGCTCTTATCAATCCGGAACGGTTAACTGTCCGTAATACAAATGTGGGGACCGGTAATTGCTTTACATAATTTTCCAATTTTTTCCCCAAATATTCTTTCTCACTGGCATCGTCAACCAGAATTATTTCCTTGAGTAATGGTCTGGGTGAACGATTTATTACACTCCATACGGTTCGTAACAGGGTGGACCACGCTTCGTTGTGGAATACGATAACAATCGATGTTGTCGGCAGTTTGGAAGGATAATGTTTTAATTTACAACTAAAAAATTTTGAATTTTTATTTAGGAACGTCTTGTAATTCAAATGTGTGCCTTACTCGGGATTACGAACATCAGTCAATGATCTGTTTAACGATATCATATCACTAGCTAATAAATTAAATTGGTTTTCTTTAAATTTCTCTTTCATAAGAGAATGTTGCTCTGGAGGTATTTTTACTGGCTTGCCCATTTCGCCTACGATTTAAGAAAAAAAAATTATATTCAGACTTACAGTTAAAATCCCTTAATAAATATTCTTACCAGGATGCCCGTAATTGTTTGGAACAATCGGCGCTAAGCGCCATTTCCTCAAATCTGTACTGCGATATGTCCGTGGAATAGTTAACGCCCATTCACTGTCTAAATTATTATTTGTATCTATTTCGTTATTGTCTACAATTGGATCTTCATCTTCTTCTTGGACTAGTTTGTGATGCTTCGGTACCTGCAATTTAAAAAGAAATGTTTGACTAAAAAATGGATGATTTCTTGTAGAAATAAGGAAAAACAAGAAAAGTGAACGCAGAACAACGCTGCCGTGCAAATCATAAAAACCTTGAGATGAAAGAGAGAAAAGATTTCGTATGAAAAAATCCATAGAAAATCTTTTCTCTCTTTCATCGTAAAGTTTTTATGATTTGCACGGCAGAACGTTGTTGTGTCCGCGTCGTTATTAGAGAACGCTGAAAATTGTGCTGATCGCTAAAAATGGAGAAACACGAATTGTTGGACGCTATCTTTTGACTTTGCTAGTCTCTGCAATTGGCGCTACTACAGTTTTATATTTTCACTTAAACAGATTTCGGAAAGGAGAAACAAAATCATCGGAAACAGCCTTTGTTGAAGCTACAGTTGACCTAAAATCACCTACTTTACCCAGATAACACAGATCACACTTTTTAATGTGGTTGATCACTGAATGTATATTAAATGTGCAAAATCCTATGTTGTTGAGAATATGTACATAAAATGTACAAAAAATGTGCCTGTAAAATGGTACATATTTCGATGTAAATAAAAAGCACATTTTTTGTGCCATTAAAGCTCGAAATTATTGCGCTAGATCACAAGTACATTTTTCGCACATTTTATGTGCTTGATAAGGTGTACACTATTTCTATCACATTTAATGTACAAAAATTGCCTTGTGATGTAGTACATTTTTCGATGTAAATAAAAAGCACATTTTTTGTGCTATTAAAACACGAAATTATTGCACTAGATCACAAGTACATTTTTCGCACATTTTATGTGCGTGATAAGGTGTACATTATTCCTATCACATTTAATGTACCAAAAATGTTCTTGTGATGTACTTTCTATAATTTAACACTTTATACAAATTTAACACACCAACACATAAGTATCCGGTGGCACAATTGGTAAAGCAGTCGACTCATAATCGCCAGCGTCTTGGGTTCAAGCCCCACAAATTTAAGAAATTTTTCTAAAAAAAAGTGAGAGCTTGGCATAAAAAAATGTAGATGGAGGACGCAGCGATCATCAGAATAAGAAAAACCGAAATGGAAAAGTTGGAAAACAAAATTAAATTTTCCTTTCTTTTCTTGTATAACATTAGATTTACATTAAATGAGCTTGTAATTTACACTAAAATGTACATTAAATGTGTATTCAAGGTGTTTTAAATGTACATTAGATGCACATACATGTACCACACTTCAGAGTACATTTAATGTACATTAAATGGGTTCACATTAAATGTACATTTAATGTACATTAAATGCACTTCTCGTTCCAAAGAAAAGATGTAATGGTAAGGGCGCTTTTTAATATACATTAAATGTCCTGGAACTGGAGCACATTAAATGGGATCAGCACATATTCCGATGGCACTTTATGTACATTTCGTGGGGTCAAATGTTATCTGCGTTAAGTGAGAAAATTAATCATCGTCGTAATACTTTCAAACGTTTGAATTCGCTGTTACTCCCAATATTTGCGTAAGACTGAAATAGGCAACCATTGTTCGAGATAATGAAAGACGCAAGATAATTTATTTACGAGCTTAACTGTTTAACTTAATTTTCTTTATTGCATACGCGCTATGGTTTTACCTTTAAAATTAATGTTTTAGATGTACTTGGAGTCCAAAAAGTTGTCGTACATCCTCCGAACAAATCATACGACAGAAACATTCATTCGTCTATGATTTAGAAATTATTTGAATCTCACAGGAGAACTTGTCATTCCCCACATAGTTTTCTCGAACCGCACCACACTACAGCAGGGATCATCGTTGATAAAGCTGTGCGCCGGTGTTTCATCGGCTGGGTCTTCAAGACAGTCTCCAGCCTTAGGACAACTTCCTACACTTGTCCAATGTTCAGCAAAAATGTAGAGGAGAGTTGTATCTAATCGACTCTAAGAGACAATTTCTCTGGTAAATGTCACTGTAGCAAATTATTTGAGTTGCACTGACTTAAAATCGAATATTCGGCCGCATTCGGCAGCGCGACTCAAATAATTTGCCGAGTAGGTTAGTACAACCCTCCTCTACATTTTTGCTGAACATTGGGCAAATCTAGAATGTAGTCCAAAGGCCGGCGCACGGCTCTAATCGTTGAGTCTCATCTTATTCATATCGTCGGTCTCATGACAAAGTGACGCAACTGCAACAAAATATATTCGCTTTTTTGCAGTTGCGTCACTTTGTCATGAGACCGACGATATGATACCTCAGGTTGCTGTGTCCAGTTATCACTTCTATTAACTACCTCAGGCATTTCCTTTTCAGGCTCCAACAACTCTTTGGATTGCTTAAAGTTTTGTAGCTTATTCCAAACTTTTTGGTGTCCCTCTTCTGCTTCCTGCTTTTGAGGTATCACCATTGACTCGGCATGAACGCCTCTGGCCGTACAAAATTCGTTCCACTCCCAACTCTCGCCAAGCGATTATTAAGGCGATAATGTCGCCTGTCACAACTTATAAACTTATGAAAGACTTCAATGAGACCATGAACAAACTAGGCCTGAGAAATCAGATAACGGTCGCAGATGAGGCAGATGAGCTGGCGAAGCTGGGCTCTAAATCTGTTAGCCACGAACCAGAACCATTCATTCCCACACCACAGTCGCTGTGTGACAAGGTGGTAAAGGATTGGTCATGGTCAGAGGCAAACAAGCATTGGCAAGCTTATAAAGGAGCTTATACATACAAAAAGATTCTTCCCAGTGACCGATCGTGGTTGGGCGAAGGAACTGTTGCACATGGACCGGGATCGAATAAGAAGAGTTGTGGGAGCGATCACGGGACACTGTGGACTAAACAGTCACTTGGCCAAAATGGGTATCGTCAACGACCCTAACTGCACCTGTGGCCTTGATGAGGAAACGGGACACCACATTATTTGTGAATGTCCGAACTTTTCTCTACTAAGACATAGGATTCTTGGTGGCCATGTGATCAGTCCTGGACAAATTCCTAGCGACCACAGGTAGGTTCAAATGATTTACATGATGAACGGGAAAGAGGAACAAAGGATCGGACGTGGCCGTCCCAAACTGATAAATCTAAAAAAAACTGTCACCAATTCCTCCACTCTATCATTTCTCAGAATATTCGAGTGGCTCGGAACCTATTATAGGGACACACGATTGTTCTCTGATAAGGTTTCCACGTTTTCTCTTGTCTCCAGGATTGATTTCGCTGAGAATTTGTGAGATGATATCGCTTGTATCACCGATTCGTTATCTGAGCAAATAACTATCCTTTTCCTGTCACCTGCTTGTCTATCAACGTGTGGTAGGTCCTGTTAATAGCCAGAGCTTCCGATTGAAAGACACTCGCAGCGAATCTAAGCGGAATCGAAACGTTAAGTTCCAATTCGTCGCAGTATATTCCTACTCCCGTAGCTTCATTCGTTTTGGATCCGTCTGTGGATACCGTTGTGTCCCGCCGCTTATCGGTGGAGCTCCATTTCCCCACTCCAACCTCTCGGGTATCACCATGTCAAAGCCCTTGTCGAACTGGAAGATGTTTTCCATGTGGTAACTCGGCATTTCCATTTCCCTAAATATTGCGATCAGGTCAACTAAAATGCTCGCATGTCCTTCATTTCTATCTGACGCTATCCAGTGGCCACTTCTGTACCATCTCGCTACTGTCATCCTGGCTTGCTGTTTGACGAACAAACCAATGGGACACAGCGATAGAAGAATCTCCAGCGCAGCCGCCGGGGTTGATATCATTACTCCTGTCACACTCAGACAAGCAAGACTCTGTGCTGCTGTTAGTTTTTTTTTTCTATCGATTTAGTCTCTGCCCTGTGTGACCAAAACATACAGCCGTAGCTTAAGATTGGTCTCACAATTACTCTATACATCCAGTATAGAACTGAAGGCCTTAGCCTTAACGAATAATGTCCTAAAATTTACTCAAACTTGAAATTTGGGTAATTGCAGTGTGTTTGGTGGCTGCCACGATGTACACTTTAATAATTCGCATGGCGCAACCTTAATACGATTATTGTGTTCATATTTGTAGCCTAATAATTTACACGCCTAATTTTCTCAGAGAATTTGCATACTTCTAGGCGCGGTTTGGAAATCTTGTTAAGCCGATGGTCCAAGATGAACTTGTAATATAACGAAATATTCAAGAAAGATTATCGTGCACGTCAAACTTTAATCTACTCCATGGACACAAAAACCTGAACCGCTCTACTGTTTCCAAAAGAAATTTGCAAGTGAAAGTGTACCTCAGGAGGCAAAATCTTTAAGGAACGAAATTAAATTCAAAATGGAAGTTTTCGATGATACACTAAGATGTGCAAAGAGCAATTAGTTGAAAAAGATACCAAATATTATTTATTTAATTCTAATTCCAAATGACGAAAACTAATGAACCTTTGATGGAACAAATTGATGGTAAATTAACTCAGCAGTAAGCGAAACAGCTGAATCATGGATTGAAATGCAAGGCTTACAAGTAAAAATTCATAATCTCAAAATAATTCGTTTCATTTATAAATATCCAACAATCGATTTAAAAACTTTCAATTCTTGTTGATCGTATAATAAAGCAAAAATTAATTTGATTTTGAGTTTCAAAGCAGAGGGCATTAAAAGAGAGGATGGCATTAATTTTCAAAGAAATAAAAAATTAGTGAGAAAAGTACACAGCGTTTTGCAAGCATGTGACCTTTCCTTCACACGCAGGGCGCAAGTGGACAAGTGAGGGGAAAAATTCACCCAGTTATTGAAATTTTCCCCACTAAAAGTCTACAGTAATTTTTAGAATTATTTTTGAAAAAGTAGAAAATTGGTGCCCATCAAAGAAAAATCTCCCCTTTTCCAGTAAGGGGCCATTCATAAATGACGCCCGGTCGTAAGGGGTGCGGGAGGAGGTATAGGGAAACCGGACGAATTTGGACGGTGGGGGAGGGGGGTTATGAGAAGCGTGACGTCCAGTTGAAAATTTGTGGTTTTGTCAAATTTCTGTCAAGAATTTATAAATGGGAGCATGCCCGAAGTTGTTTGTCGAGAGAGAAACGCAGACCTAGCCAAAAATGTTCCTGTAGTTTGTTAGAAATGTACATAAAAATGGCAAAAGTATTCATTCATCAATAAAAAAATATTTTTTTTGTGAACTCAAATTTTTATTGGGGGGAGGGGGGAGTAATGAAATCAGACGTCATTTTTTTCTGGGGGTACAGTAAAACCGGACGAATTCGGACCAGTGGGTAGGGGGGTCGGAAAATTGTCAAAATAACCGGACGCCATTTATGAATGGCCCCTAACAAATCCTCATAAAAGGTTCTGTTCACGCGTCTCTCGATATTTTAAATCCCTGCTATTGCTATTGGTTAAGGACGTGGACCGAAAGCAAATCTTAACTTCATAAAAATAACCAAAATCGTGTCCGTCTTAATCGAAATTCCTAAATTATTCCTTACTTTTACACTTAAATCTGCTTTTATCGTCCTGATTTTTTAGTTATAAAACTTTTAAATACCCAAATATGGTGGCTAATTTTAGGACAACCCCTATTTCCAGCCAAGTTGTTGGACCACTGGTTTCACTATTATTAGCTTAAAATATTAAATTCGTGACCATCTTCAAATATTCTTGTATTTTACTTGTATTCAGCTTATTCAGCATTTTTCATTATCTTTTATTTTGATTATTTCATTTATTTATTTCTGGTATCTTATCCTTGAATGTGATACCTAAAGTTTTATTGAATTTGCTTATGAATTGTTTACTTTGGCAGTAGTCACGCGTTAAACAAATAAGTTCAACATAACCAAAGACCTGTACGTATCAGAATAGATGTGGCAAACTGAATACATGTTGCAAAAAGACTCGAACGTATGAGCATTGAGCAAACAATCCGATGTTGCTATTTTGTAACTATAAGAATTTCAAAGACCCATAGAAATTAGCTAAGATTTAGTCAAAGGCCCTACCAAAATACGTCTGAGACCATCGATTTTTGAAGTTCTACCCTGCACCATATCAAAACTAGGACCAACCAGGCCCTATTTTTGGGATTTTTTTTTTTTTAAATTCCACAACATTCTTAAAAAATTCCTTAATTCTAAGTTTGAGAATTTGGGAATTTTAAGGAATTTTTTGAGAATTTTTAAGAATTAAATTCCCCAAAAATAGACCTTGGGACCAACGTAGCAGTTTCCTCAAGCAATCCTGAAACTTTTTTTTTCTAAGATGTAATTCTCACCAACTGTGCCTCAAGAAGCATACTTCAAACTGCCGTAATTTTATAGAGATATGTGTCATACCTCACAATTCTAGAAGAAACACGTGTTCTCCAAAATTTTATTTTCCACAACTTTGCCTTTGGAAGCAACTTTCTAACTATCATAGTTCTAGATATTTGGGTCATCACGCCCAATTATAGAAGTGGTCATATACCAGGATTAGGCCATTTTTCCTTAAAACCCTGAAACACGTGTTCCCTAAAACTTTATTCGCTGAGCAAATAAAGACGAATACGGCCAAGAAACTCAATTTCGTCCATTCCATTGGTCCCAGCAGTTCCCAGACCACTGACACAATTTCCACAACACATTTTTTTCCAGTTTTGCAAGATCATATGCTTTCATTTGACACCAATATGAACAATTTTCGTGCTATACTTGCTGAAATATTTGCGAAAATGTATTACAGACCTTCGAAAAATCATGTTTTTGGTCACTTTTACGACCATATCTTCGGAACCAATTGACCGATTTTGCTCATCTTTGAACTTTAAACATGGGAAAGGTGTACCTTTCAGAGGAAAAAATCAGGGTAATCGGTTGAGCCGTTTGAAAAAAAAAAATTGGAGACGGCGGGGCAGGCAGACATTTTTTTATTGCTGATTCGTCATCACTAGACGATAATAAATGCATCCCCCAACTCCCACCTTGATAGACCCCATGTTACAATAAAATTGTTTGTATTAAACGCATAATATGTATAATAAAACGCATAACGAATCTAGCATACAAAATTATAGAAAGTGAAGTCTTGTACTTCAACAAAAGTAACCGTTTAGAAACAAGTGTATTTAAGCAAAGGTAATTAGAATGGTTGATCATTCTGCCTTTATGTCTGCTGATATACACATAGTCATGACATGACATAGGTGTACGGACGAAATCACATACCCTGGTATGTGAGGGTGTGATACGCCGAAATCAGCATTTTGTTATTGTCCATGTCCATTGTTTCGTCCCTTATATAGTGCCCTTCATAAAAGATGGAAAGTAAAAATTCCCCTTTATTTAGTTAGTGCACTCTAATATTTTTGGTCAAAAATCCAGGCTATACAAAGCTATCAGAGATTTCATAAAATTTACGCTATACAACAACATAACAAGAAACTTTGTACTTTGTACGGGTCCAATAACACACTCGAGTATTCACCAATGTTTATGTGTAAATCGGCTATGGATAATCCTATGATGTGCTCCTGGTAGAGGTGATATTGGTCGTAAAGATGCCATGTTTTGGGTAGTAGGAAGCGTCGTGTATCAGGGAGCGGCATTTAGGATGCACGGGTGAGAACATTGTTAAAGCTTCAAGTGATGTTAAATGTTAATTGTGGAAGGGACCATTTTCTACCTTAATCTTAGCCTTTCCCTTTGTTCAATAAAATACACGTCTTTGGAAATAACTGCACAAACTCTGAATAACCAACAATGAAGAGCACTCGAAGGTTTAAAAGAGGACAAATGAAAAGTCAACTTTTGTGTCACACCGGCTCCACTTAAAATCGTGTGCTCTGACCTGATAGAAATGCTTTTTTTTCTAAGATGTTTGTTTAATTGAGATGCAAAAGATACTATCGTTTAAATAAGATTAGGTCGTGCAATGACCGGTAACTGATTGCATAGTAATTTTTCCAAAACGATGTCAGTTCCGAAATTTCGTTCTAAATTCAACTCAACATTCATTTACCATGGTAATTTAAATGCAAGGTTCTTTGTCACTATGAGAACAAAATCATTGATGTTTACGGCGACGTGCAGAAAATTTGTCATACAACTGGAGATCATATTGTTTCGATCACATCAGTGAATGTTAACTGTTTATCGTAAAGTGGAAAGACTCGATGCCATTAAAAACTCGTGTAAATAGCAATGCTACAAACACTTTATGCATTTTAAGCATCTTGTTAGCTTACTTTTCGAGTGCTTGAGATAACATTTTTCATCAATCAATAGGTAAATTCAAATTGAAGGTCAGACCAAAACAATTAGAATTCCTGACAGATACACCAAAAATGCGAAAAGAAACATCAAATTAAGGTAATTAAAAATTCATTTGTATTCGTTTCGGTCATCGAACTATTCCAAAGTACTCCAAATCGATTTGCTAAAAGCGCAAAAAGAAATGCACAGAACCGGATTACAAACATGGATATGGAATGGTGTCTTGAAGATATTTTTGTGTAAAACCTTTCGCATTGAACGGTATTTGCTGTTGCGTCATTAGACAACAGTGCAATAAGCTCAAGGTCTTACACTTTGTTGTAACACACTTAACATTTAAAATAAAAACGATTTATTTAATTAATTGTTGACGAAGATTTCTACCGATGATGACGTTGTCTCAGGAATAATACAACAGTTGAGTATATAGCAAAGTTGATATTAACATATTTCTCATGGAAGTAACCAACCCAAAACATTTTATAAATAAAAAAAATCAAAATCGAAAGTAACTGAAAACTGAATGCAAAAGGTTAACAATTTTTTTTTTGTATTTGTTGCAGTGTCTGTTCGACCAGCTAATTCAGATCAGTTAACATACGAACGTTTGAGAGATGAAGAATGGACGTGTGCAATTTGAATAAGTCAATTGCCACATTCAGACACATCGAATTGAATGTTTTTAACAGTTTTGGATCACGTTATTCAAAATGAATGTATGAATAATGGAACGAAGTTTTACAAAAGCAGGCTAAGCCACAAATGTCAAAATTATCTTGCATCCCTTTTTTTCATTAGATTCAAGAATTACGAAAAATGAGATGGAAGATAATTTTGACATTTGTGGCTTAGCTTGCTTTTGTAAAACTTCGTTTTGGTTAGTTGAAAAAAGCCTTGTAATTTTCGGTGTTACCAGAGTTAGACTATCTTACCAGATTCGTCCACAATTTGATTTTGTTTTAACAATTTCATGTCACGTGGCCTGACACATTTATTCACATCCATCCACAGTAAATTAAATTTTATCTAACAAGACCGCGTGCGATAAAAACGATGTTTTTCCAGAGTTAAAAAAATTGTCAATTTCAAAAAAGTACCTCAATAGGTTCATTCACTTCATTGTTTTTTCATCTAGTATTTGAGCTACTCTTTTAAAATTGCTTAGTTTTTTTAACAAATTTTTCGCCAGTCAGTACTTTCAGCCAGGACACTTGGTACCCAAAATTGAGGGAGTAACGAGTACACTACATTGTATTAGCTTATATTTTACATCTGGCTGCGTACTTGAGCCCTGCACCTGTGAATAAAGAAGGCAGCCTGGTGCTGAACATCTGTTTTTACCAAAGTGTGTAGGCGGTAGTTAGATCTATACGGCAAATGAGTTTCAACTCAGCACCAGGCTGCGTCCTTGGGTTATGACATTTTGAATGCAGTGGACAGTAGCAGCCTGGTGTCAAATTGAAACTTATGCCTCCACTTTGTTAAAAACAGATGTTCATCACCAGGCTGCCTTCTTTATTCTCACCTTCAGATCCCAAGTACGCAGCCTGGTGCCGATGTCGATGGTGTTGCCTCACTTGTTCTTCCACTTAGGCGTAATCAGAATTTCAACACCAGGGTGCCTTTTGGTTTGCAAGTTTTACCTTTCGTCAGACGCCCTCTTAACTTATGATTGGTTAGTTGAGAGAATATAAAGAAGCCCGAGAGATAAAATACTCCCTTCTTTCTTCGTGTTACCTAACGAAGCAGAAAACAAAAAATGAACAGCTAAATGAAGGGTTTTCCTATAATCTCAACTCGCTCTTCTAACAACAATCAATTACACTTTAAATATTGTATGCAAATAGCATTCTATGATACAGAGTATCACATACAAACGTAGTATGCATCTTCTCGCATTTCGAAATTCATTGTATACACGAGGTATGAAAGAGTAGAAAGTGAGGACTTTGCTAATTTGACATAATTCACCGGAGATATGCACCGGTGTTAAAGCGGCGTTAATGGTATGAATATTTATGAATACTTACATAATGTGAGAGATGACCAAGAAATAAAATCTGATAAAAGTTATTAATTGTAGTGCATTTCTCGAATTTAGGTTGTATTGTGTTTGCGAAAGTTTTTCGAATTCAATTTTTGTGTGCTTTCTGTTTACCAATAAAAAAGTATCATTTGTAACATACAGTTAATGAGAGACCCATATGATTCGTAGAATGGCTCCCGTCAAAAATCCCGAAAATTAAAATCCCGAACGCATAAATCCCGAAAACCCAAAATACCGACTAACAAAAATCCCGAAAATCAATAATCCCGAATGTGCAAATATCCCGAAAAACCATAATCCCGAATGAAAACAAAAATTGTGAAATATTAAAAATCCTGACTGATACGAGTGAATTTGAGTTTGGGGGGCTCTGCCCCCTCACCCCCGCGCCTGCGGCGGGTTTATTTTTTACGCCTGCGGCTGGCTTTTTTTACGTCTTGCAGACGGCCTAACGTGCATGGGGCTCTGCCCCAAACCCCCAAACCCCATCAGAGCGGGGGCTGCCTCCCCTTGACCCCGCTTTCTTTTCTTATTAATTTCACCTTCGCTGAGACGCAACTCAAAAAACTTCTTTCTCCTTAACCTAAACATTCGAGATTTTCGTTTTTCGTGATTTTTGTACATTCGGGATTATTCATTTTCGGGATTTTTGTGATTCAGGATTTTGGAATTTCGGGATTTTTGCATTCTGGATTTTAATTTTCGGAATTTTTGACGGCCACCCCAAAGAATAGGTATCGCAGAATCTTTAAATTGCAGCCTGTGGGCTTCTATACGTGCCATCAGAGGATCATAGATGATCGCATCTTTGATATGCCGGGGGATTAGATCAAGCTGGACATTAGCTTTTTGAGGCGATTCGAGCCTGTTATACATTTAGGTCAAAATGAATAGAAACTTTGTACTTCTGCCCAGGGTTTTGGGTTGTTAAAAAACAGCGCAAAAGTCCAAAGTTTCTATTAATTTTGACCTGAATGTATGTGGTAGGTCAGAATGGGTAGTTGGTTGCCCGAGGAGCGTCTTTCAGGCATAAACATTGCTGGATATGCTCCTGGCGCGGCGTTGCGTTTTTGGAAAAACGTATAGTGAGACTATGACCCATGTACTCTTGTCGCTTTTCACGACATCTAGGTCTGAGGAATTAGGTCACGTTGGCTTGGATCGCTAGGCACTTTGGCACATATGGCAATGAACGAGCTGATGAGTAAGGAAAGGTTCATTGATCTTCGGACCAGAACTTTTCATACTCATCCCACAATCGGCATACGCGGAAGCAGTGAGGAAGGTGGGTAGGGTCAGAGTTCGCTGGCCATTGGCGAGTTTACAGAGGAGTCCACACAAGCACTTTTTCTCACTGCACGATCGAAAGTGAGTCGGGGAATAGCTTAGCAACCGGAGTCGCATCAGGCGCGTAGAGGGACCTGGCAAAGATAGGACTCTATAATGAGGTTTGCATGGCTCACATATTGAAAGGGAGAAGGAACAAAGGATAACCAAATATGAGTTTCGGGTTCAGTACCTGAAAAATCAATAAAATCTTCATTTTATAATCTACAGTTACTTGAGATTGGCTGTAAGTTTTCTTTCTCTCATTTTGTTGGTCTTAGACCAACCTACTCTAGCAAAGATATAGTACAGAAATAGAATCAAAAGCTTGTGCAACTTCTTTATTTCTTTTTCATCTCCCTTTTCACGTATTCGCTTGTATTTGTATTGTTTGCATGTAAAACTCGGTTTTTCGGTGAAACGAGTTTAAACGAAATGTTGCACAATCTTATGATTCTCCTCCTGTAATTAAAAAGATTACATTTTCAACTTAAACTAAAGAGAATACAACAATGGGGATGGTTCATTTTCTTTTTTTTCAATAAGATTTTTTCAAGTTAGGTGAAGCTTATCAAAGTTATCTTAACCTAAAGGGGAGATGTTGTAGAGTATAGATTCAGACTGTAACACCATTTTTACAGGTCATTTGTTATAAGGTATTATTAATCCATTGTTGAACATGTCACACAGCTGATCAGAGCCTATTATTTGGGAATTTTTTTATACTTTTTTGGGAAATTTTGATTTCAATCCCTCACAACGCTTTAGCCCTAGTGCATATCTCAGCCATCGCTATTCGCAGAAAATCAAAACTAGTGCCAAAATGAAGGTATTGAGGCCTAATAAAGATTGAAATTTAAAAATAAAAATTATGCTGAGCAGACAATCCAAAATTTCGAATTTTCAACTTGTCTGGAAAGAGATGCCCTTCATCGTAAAGTTTACAATTAAGGCCCGTAACTTGTATGCTAAAATATAGTCTACCTTTAGGCGCTCAAATATTATATTTTCGCTGATATCAGTGGACAACGCAGTTTCAAAAAAGTAAGTCAGCATTTCCCTTCCTAAAAATGTTGCCTTTTAATAGCAACTAAACTTATTTTTTGGGATCCTACCTACTCTGAGAACGGCGAAAAAATCGTAAAAATTTGCACAAAAACTCGTCGTTCTGAGACAAGGTTCAATCCCAAAAAATAAGTTTAGTTGCTTTTAAAAGGCAACATATTTAGGAAGGGAAATGCTGACTTACTTTTTTGAAACTGCATCTTTGTCCACGGATATCAACGAAAATATAATATTTGAGCGCCTAAATGTAGACTATATTTTAGCACACAAGTTATGGGCCTTAAATTACACTAGTCAACAAATATATTAAATTTTGTGTAGCAATTGTAAAATCGAAAAGCTTAGTACAGTTTTTCTCCCTGAATCAGAATTAGAACTCCATTTTCATCTAGGACGTCTACATTCAGATATATTCCAATTTGAAGTCTTACGGTAAATGAATTGGTGCGAGCGAGAATAGTATAGTGTATCTCTATTGGTCTCGCTCGCACCAACACGTTTTCCGTACGACTTCAAATTGGAATATATCTGAATCTAGACGTCCTAGAAGAAAATGTAGTCGTGATTCCGATTCAGGGAGAAAAACTGTACTAAGTTTTTCGATTTTACATCTGCTACACAAAATTTATTATATTTGTTGCCTAGTGTTATTATTTGGAAATTTTTTATATTTTTTTTTTTGGGAAATTTTTTATATTTTTTTTTTTGGGAAATTTTGGGGATTTTTGGGAATTTTTGAGAAAGTTTAGTGAATTTTGGGAATTTGTCAGCTCTGCAACTGTTTCAGCAATGATTTACGTGAGCCATATAAATTGCTCTAAACCAATCAGATAACGCTCTCTGAAAATCCTTTATCGCACAATTCATCGTATCAAAAATGAATAAATGTAGATCTTTCATGCCCATTTACAGTTCAAAAAATTTTGAAATGAGTCTAATGTACATCTATAAAACGTCATACTGCTCTTGAACTCATTGAACAGCAAAACATATATTCGATTGTGTGAAACAGTTGGCCTGCTACTAACCTGTTAGGCACTGCAACGTTTACCTTGGATACATGAAAGATTACCTTCAGTTTCATTAATCTTTGTTTTTAATAGTGTGGTGATGTTGGCAGCCGATAAGAACCAGTATTGTTATTACTGGTAAATGACGCTGACGTTCAATGAGTTTGATTTTAATGTATAAATGAGCGAATGTGACCTTTTTAATAGTTATCATTCAACAGAATACAATTCCCATCATAAAATACGTTGGATGTTCATTTACAATACATAAAAACTGCAATGTGTAATCAGTTAAATTGCTGGAAAATAGATAAAACTTTTTCCTGGTAATCCACAACAAAAATTTGTTATTCCACAAAACAATTATTTTCTTATAATCTTATCACTTCAGCCCGAAAATGTAATTTTAATTTTGGTTATTCAGACACTCTACAACGATTGTTTTTCATTTTTTGCGATTGTCAATTCCATATGGATGTTTGAGGTCACATGACTAAAAAGTCTCATTGTTTTCGAGACAAGTTTTTTGTGTTATTAGATTGAAACCAACTTATGGGCAAAATTCCATTTGAGGCACAAGTATTTTTTTAGATTTATCAGATTGGGTTGGACCTGAAAATTTTAAAAACCTCCCAGTCCCGACCAGGAACATGTCTAGAGGTCCCATCTTGGGTACTGTTGCAGGTTGAGCCACATGGCTTCCTAGAGTCCTAAGCCTCAGTTAGGAGAAATTCGGGCACTCGCATATAACGTGAACGACCGTTATCTCACTTAGGCCACACCCACAACCCTTGATGCGTCCTTGTCGTCCAAGTTTAGCAGTTCTCTTGTCCACCTCCCATCGGGCACCGGGAAAAAACGCTTCGCGTGCATTTCTCCTTCGTAGGCGCTTCGAAAGTCAGCGAATTCCGACCTCAACCAATTCTTTATCGCTTTCACGCATTCCGTGTGTGGGGTGGATATAAGAGGTTCCGGAGACCTTCCTCGCTAACTCATCCGCTTTCTCGTTTCTCTCCACGCCAGAGTTTCCGAGACACCAGACCAGCGTGACCTGATTTCTCAGTCCTATCCGGTCCTTCAGCTCTTTCACTAGCCTGAGCGCTTTAATCATCGTCAGAACAGACTGTAATATTTTCCCCACTTGTCTCTACTGGGATTGCCTCCTGCACTCCCATTATTGCCGCGAAAATTTCAGCTTGAAAGACATCGGCGTATACCCACCATCCCTCCGCCAACGGTTCCAGAGAAAATACTCTGGCACAAGTTAGGAACAAGATTTTATGTCCTGCACACTGATACCTTCATTTTTAGACCCGTACTTAGTGCTTCGAAAATGGGTCTGTTGCGTTTGCCACGAAGTTTGTCACCAGTCGATTTGAGGAAGGCATCGATCATGGTCCTTAGATGCCGAATTTGCAAAAAAAATTTGTCCGCCTGTCTGTCAACACGATAATTCGAGTAAAACTCAACCGATTTTCATAGACTTTTTTTTTCCCTGAAAGGTAATTGAATAATCTTTTATGGGTTTGAATGTGGGCACTGTCGGTCCAAGCGCCGCCAAGCTAGGGCCGTTTAAGTGATTTTCTAACTTTTGAACATCACTGAATCTTTTCCGATTTTCATAATTAATTTTTTGTCAGAAATGTCTACGCATGTCTGACATTTATGAAAAAAACTTTTTTGATTTTAAGCTTTTGGACTCAGCCTCTCTACTAGGGTCCAATGTGTTTTCTACATAAATCGGGTAAATCTTATCCGATTTTCAAAATCTTTTTTTTACTGAAATTGAAAATTGATTGAATGAATTTTGGTCGAAAGCCTTCTCGAAGTTACGGCCGAAAAAGTGCTCAAAAACGTGGTTTTTTGAAGTTCGGTGAAACTTTTTGTCTTTTATCTTTGCGAAATTAGCACAGAAATCGCTTTTCAAGGTTTTGAATGAAATATATGGAATTAGTGTCAAGTCAAAGTTTCAGGAAAAAAAGCATCGACTTCATTTTATTATTTCATCAAGTTCCAGTAGTTGGACAAGATTTTCTTCGAAAACAGATTCACAAGTTTTTCTATCTGCTTGCAGTAAATTTGAGTAATACGAAACGTCTACAATCCTATTGCCACAATAAAGCGATTTGTCATAGCATTGCTGTCGAAATGTAGGTGTAAATTACTAGATAATTTTTGCCACATTCACTCGCCGGTTTCATTTACATCCAGTTATTTAATTATTTCGTAGGTTGAAAATGTAATTTAATTCTCATGATTCTCATCGATTTCTATTTGAATTAAACTTACGCTGAAGATTATCAGTTCCTTTTTCTTGATAAACCAAGAGTAACACGTCGCATTACATACTTTAATTACAAAATTCAGGGTCTTCTACTATATGGGTTGTGTATGTAAGCATTTCGAAAGTGAACTGTTTTTACCCATTTTTCTTAATTGCATAAAATGTGCAACAGAAAAAACGTTGTACATTTCCTGCAACTTCCCCGACCCCAGCGGTATTTTCGACAAAATAAACGTTTTGCAGATTCTGAATGTGCGGTAAGAATCTACCGTCTTCCAATTTCGCACTAAAAGTTATATAACACAAACGATAATGTCAGCACAATGTCACTTTCGTGTTAATGTTTACTTTTTATACGTATGTTAAAAAGATCACTTGTGTAACGTAACACAGACAATGTTTTTTGCAAGGGAAAAACATTTTGTAACAATGCATGAACATTTTTTCTTAATTATTTGACATATATAGCATCCGCGAGTCACATTCACATTTTGCCATAAAGGCTTTAGACCCGTACAAAGGTGTCTCATAGGTATGTACCATGTAGAGGATTTGTTAGATGAGTGCAATCGACATCAATGCAAGGAGGTTGGAGCGAGGGGTGACGCACTTCTGCGGTTTATGGAATAAATGGGAATAAATGGAATAAATGGGAATAAATGGAATAAATGGGAATAAATGGAATAAATATTGGAATAAATGGAATAAATGATAATTTTTTCAAATTCGTCAAAGCCTCAAATAGACTTGATTTTGATGGCAACGCACACAACAGACCATACTAATGTGTCAGAAAGTGAAAAAACACACTTTCGAAAACTTAAAAGAATTTTTGTTGAAAAATGGAATAAATAAATTTATTCCATTTATTCAAAAAAAAAAAAAAATTAATCTCAAGACGCTTTAAATGCATTATAATTTGTGCAAACCTTTTTTTGAACTTATTTGTCTAATTTGTGATGTGTTTGGTTGAGATATTTCGCAGACACAACAAAAAAATTTTGGGAATAAATGGAATAAAAGAATAAATGGAATAAATGAAGTGCGTCACCCCTCGGGTTGGAGATGCCAAAAATGAAGAAAAACGTCCTTTAATCCAAACAAAACAATTTTTTCCCTGAAAGCTACATGATGATCTAGCTCTAGTCTAAGTTCAAAGATAAGCAAAATCGGAGAAGCCTTTCATGATGATCAGAAACTGTGGATCGTCGAGTACCATGGGTCCCAGAGATCTGGTGAGTCCTAGGCCAACCGAGGATCTGAAAACTAACTTTCGGTATGTTTTAAAAGACGTTGAGAAAAAAAAATGCTTTGATTGTTGGGTTGGGTTGGGTGTGTAGTGTTTCAGGGTGACCAACAAAATGGCATACGTTGGTATGGGACGGATTTAGGGGGAAAATTAATTTTTTTTTGCCACTTTTTTTCGCCGAAAATTTTTTTTGACCTGAAACTTTTTTTGGCCTGAAATTTTTTCGCCGGAAA
>CM055403.1:64028455-64046236 GCA_029228625.1 Pseudolycoriella hygida | reverse complement strand
CGGAAATTTTTTTCGTAGAAAATTTTTCTCGCCTGAAGTTTTTTTTCTCCGGAATTTTTTTCAATAACTTTGTTCAAAACTTCTTCGCCGGAGATTTTTTTCGCCGAAATTTTTTTTAATTCGGTCAATCTTTCTTTGATCTTGCAATTTTTAAAATATTTCGGGCGATTTTATCAGAAATAGATCAAAATTTAGCTTTAATTTAGAAATGTGGCATAGCTATAGCAGATATGTTTCTATCCATTCTATATTTTAACAATCCATGACAAAAAGTTTGGCTGATTGGGACGTTTACGCCTCTTTAGTGCACCTTTGTCGCAGCAACAAGTTTTTTTCGCCGGAAATTTTTTTTCGCCTAAAACTTTTTTTCGCTAGAAATTTTTTTTCGCCGGAATTTTTTTTACGCCGGAAACCTTTTTCGCCTGAAATTTTTTCCGTCGGAAATTTTTTTTTCGTCGGCCTTGAAATGTTGTACTCGTCATATTTGACACAAAATTGAAAAAATCACTAAAAAAACACGAGTCGATGGCAGCTACTTCATTTTTTGCAAGAAGCCGATCGCTGTAACCTTAGAACAAGTTGTTCATATGATCCATGTCCTCATTTTTGCAGAACATTTCAAGGCCGAAAAATGTCAGCTCTTGCCTCAAGCCGGGCCAAGCCGACCTCTGAAAAAGTGATCGGCTGTCATGTCTGCTCGTATGTATCTACGTAAATATTGCCTTAACTCTTAAGTATCTGCAATTACGTCCACATTATAATGGACTGGAAATTGCCGAAAGGACAACTTTGAAAAACCCGTACGAAGCAACAGCGCTAAAAACCTCTTCAAACCCTTAAAATGAGCCCAGAATTAGGAAAAGACCTAGAGCACTTAGGAGATGCCTCTGACTCATGGACAAAAAGGGCGAACACTGCATAAAAAACCTAATCATTAAAGAAATATTCATGAAAAACCACCAAATATCACAGCCTTAACAACTCAACATATTTTCACTAATTTAATTTTCGTGATTGTCTGATGTCCACATTTTTCATTCGAAACTTTGAAGAGCGATTTCCGTTCTAATTTCGCAGAGATATAAGTGAAAAAAATCCACCAACCTTGAAAAAACCACGTTTTTGACCACTTTTTCGACCGTAACCTCGAAAGTTTTCAACCGATTTTGCTCTAATTCAATTCTGTAATCAATTTTTTGATTATCTTTCAGGAAAAAAAATTGAAGAAAAAGCACAGTGGGCCCTAGTACAGACTCAATTTTGGGGCATTGGCTGAGTCCAAAAGCTCAAAGTCAAAAAAGTTTTTTCCATAAATTGTCAGGCATGCCCAGATCTTTCAAACAAAAAAATTTATGAAAGCCGAAAATCATGCTCGGAGCGGTAGCGGAGAGCGTGACGCAGTCCCCACACCCCAAAAAAAACGTTCACAAACCCAAAAAACTCCATACAAAAACCTATGGGACAAGACACGATGTATAGACGAACTTTTGAGTTTTTCCCCTCGCCTGTCGCCTCCCTCCCCCTCCAAAATATTTGAAAAAAAAACTAGGTCGCAGCAGCTTTCAAACGAGCTCCCACTCATCAAAATCGGTTGAAAACGAGCCGAGATATCGCCAATCAAAGATGACCAATTTCTATATAAAAATGGTAAAATCTGCTTTGAAAGTAATAACAATTTTATTCCTGTGTTGTGTGTCAACGATCTATGTCTCTATATCTCTATGTCTGTATGTATGTATCTATCTACTTTTTTTTCTCGAGAACCGCCCGAGCGATTTCCTTAAAATTTTCAGGGAATGTCAGTCTCGGCCCCAAATGAAAAATTTCATATGCCGCTTTTCCGGGAAAATTCTGGAAAAGCCGTGGCATGTGGAAAAGTGGTCAATTTTGAGGGTTTTTTAGGTAATGCTCGGAGTTTTAGAATTTTAGCCCTGAAGTGACAATAGCTATAGAAGTTGGTTTCTTCGGGAAAGTTATAGAGTTTGATCAGGAGAACTTTTTTGTATCTTAAGAAAATGGCTGCCAACTGTCAAAGTGACACCATCTTGGATTTTTTTGCTAATTCTGAATAAGAATACCTAGATAGTTGGTTTCTTCAGGAAAGTTATATTGATCAGAATTGGTGACACGAAGTGTTCCGAATGTTGCCGAAGCTGACACGAAGTGTTCCGAAGGTAGCTGAATGTGTTGGAGGACAATTTTTTCGGACAAAAATTTTTTTTGTAGAAAATTTTTTTTCGTCGAAAATTTTTTTAAGGAAAAATTTTTTTGGAGAAAATTTTGTTTTGAGAAAATTATTTTGTAAAAATTTTGTTGAAGGAAAAATTTTTTGTAGACAAATTTTTTTGGAATATTTTTGTGGCGAAAATTTTTTCGGAGAAATTTTTTTTGTGAGAAATTTTTTTTCGGAGAAATTTTTTTTTGAGAAAATTTTTTTTCGGAGAAAACTTTTTTCAAAAAGTAGAAATTTTTCAACAACTGAAAACTTCCAAAACGACTGATATCACAACAAAAACCTCTTAAAAGGTAGAGTGCAACGCAGTCCGTGAGTCTGCTTCCAAAATTAATGATATCGCTTGAGGTGACGCTATCGCTGATAATACGCAGAAGTTTGTTTGAATGGAATCCTGTGTTCAAAGTTTTAATTTCCTGAAAAATTACATCGCTGTTTACAAAACAAAATTACGTTGTGTTAAAAAAATTGCGACCCACCAGCGGAATAATTTTTCAATACTTTCAGTTTGTACACGTAAAAATTTAAATTTACCTTTAACAATCTACACAATAAGGAACAAAAGTCAAATTTTTGCAGCGCAAAAACTGAAAGTACAGAAAAATTATTCCACAGGTGGGTCCGGCATTTGTGACGCAATTTTGTTTTGAAAACAGCGCTGTAATTTTTCAGGAAATCAAAACTTTGAACACAAGGTTCTATTCAAACAAACTATTATCAGCGATAGCGTCACCTCAAGCGATATCATTAATTTTGGAAGCAGACTCACGGACTGCGTCACACTCTACCTTTTAAGAGGTTTTTGTTGTGATAGTTATTTGCGCAACAAGGGAGTAGGCCGGTCACGTATTAAGTTTCGAAAACTGATGTGTTGTCAACTTACCAACATAACAAGAAAGTCAACTTAGATAGATGTGAAAGTGAAAATACACAATGCGAAATTCGATGCTAAAGTCGATTAGTGTACTTGACTTCGGGAAATTACAATTTTCGTTGTTCTCGTAACGAAAAATTATGTGAATTACAAGTGATAACGACGCATAAAAATTCATCCTGTGCGATTGCAGCCCTTGCCTTCGGCGCGGGCAGCAATTCTCGCATCGGGTTGAATTTTTATACTTTCATCCCTTGTAATCCAAAAAAAACTCTGACTGAAAGACTTTGCAACGAATGGAATGAACAGCTTTGCAGTAACAGATATAACTGTTAACATAACTCAACATACCGCAAGATTGAGTATGATGACGCAAAATCATTGTCTTATGAATCGACGACGTTACCTGTCTTTTGAATCATTGATAGTTGTATGACTAAGAGATCATTAAATCAAATCGAGGGGAAAATCACTAGCGAAATTGTTAGTATAATTTTAGAACACAAATGGAACTATGTGGAACTGTTTTGTTCATATAAAAGTTACAATTTTTGGAACTGTACAAATTTTGACCAAGTGGGTTCCCCCTCGAGGAGTCTTTATGTTTTAGTCAAGACTGAAATTATGTTTTTAGTTGGTGCCAGCGACTCTGTAATTTTATTCCAAAATCTTATTTTTTTATTTTAAATGACATTTTGTTTCCATTGTTCGTGGAAGCTTTTCGCTTCAGTGTTTTTGATATTTATGTACTTTTTAGGTGTATTGTTTGAATTAATTACGAATTGAACGTATCTATGATGCGGTGTGGGTCAAATTCTGACTTAACTAGATTTCTCACAAGGTTCCGCTTTAATGCTACAAACAAGAGTTCTGTGAACTTTTTGTTATGTAATTTGAATGTATAATTTTCGTTAATTTAAAAATAATTCATAAATTGACAATTTTTCATTCGGTAAATAAACTTTTCGTCAATAGAAAAAATTTCCATATCTCTACTGCAGAGCAAATGTTTATTTTAACGTGTAACTTAATGTGCGAAATGAAATTAAACAAATGTAAATAATTATCTCACCTCAACATCGTATTCTCCGGATCGTTTGTCAACGTTGTTGAAGAAATCCGCATATCTCATTAACAGCACTACGTCGACAAGTAACCATACCAATGAGGTGAGTAAAATAATCCGACAGGTATTCGAACGCACTTTACCTCGAAACATTCTTGAAATACTCACATTCGTCATGTCTGCATTGATAATTATGTTTCAATTATTTTTAATTTACACGGAACAGTTTTTCTTTCTCGAGAAACCAACACAATGACGTCACCCAACTACTAAAATATACTACACACTTTTATCACATTTGGACAGCATCGACTGTTGTTTAATTTAATGAATTGTATTTCATGAATATTGAACCATTTGTTGAAAATTTCTTTTCATTTCTATTGCATTGAAAACACTTTCACATGTTAGCCTATCTGTGTTTACACAGTACCAGCTTCGACCAGCATTTTTATTAGCTGTTCGTTTTATCACCGAAATATTTGGTCAAGTTAGTACATGCATGTATCCAAACAGTCCGGCAGCGACGAAAAGAAAGGTCAACAACAATACAATGTAGTAATAACGCGGCACTGTTTTTTTTCTTAAACCAACAGCCTATTGAAATTGTGTTGCTGCAGAAGCTTATGCACAAAATCCGTGGTTGTTGTTTCTCTTCAGCTCAAAATTAATTATTTTAATTTTATGCGCCTTCAATTCGACTGCTTCCACTCATCTTCACGGCTAGATTTAACAAACGAACTTTAGTTATAAAGACGAGTACACACATTAAGTAAAACGCTGGCAAAATGCTAGTAAAGTGAATGCGAGCAAAATTTTGACAGCAAATGTATGAACTGTCACTTTTTTGCATAACACACATATTTCTTTACCACCTCTTCACCTTCAGCATTGCACTCGATGTGTGTGTTCATAGGAATTGGTTGAACACAGATTGTTTTGTCGGGTTAGTACACGCTAATTGATTTAATGCAATCACAATCACTTGGTGCAAGAGAAAAACTTATTAGCTTTTTCCTGTTGATTCGTGTGAAATTTGAATAACTTATACTATCACCTAAATGTCAAACGTAACAAAATATTTTATTATTTTTATTATTGAAATGTCATTCGTCAAACACTTGTTGCTAAACGTCATCAAACTGTTCACTTTGTTAAGTTTATTATGGTGTGTTGGCGATTTTTGGTTTCGTTCAATTTTTCCGAGTTGTTTGCTGGGATTTTTGGGACTGATGATGGCAGATTGCAGAGGCTATTTTTTTAACCCTTAGGCTACTAGTGTGTCCATTTCTGAGAAAAATCTCAAATTATCCAAAACGCTCTAGATTGTGACAGGAACATGCAAAAGAGTCATGTGGGGGTTCTTTGGAAAGCCGTAGACACTGGCTTTCTAAAACAACGACGACAAAAATCTGTAGGAGTTACAGTTTTTGAGATAAATTGCTTACTTTCACGCTATTGCTCACTCAGAAGTGCAAATTTCCCAAAATATAACACGCAAAAAATTTAGTACCCAAAGGGTTAAGGAAAATTTGAAGAATATGAAACTTGTAAGGCTGAATTACCGCTGAAAGGTGTTATCAATTTATTTTACTTTAAGTTGTTCCAAATTGCGGATCGTAATTGTCACTTTCATATTATTTGACAAAGTAAGAGTTACCTAAAACCTGCGCAGATAGTCCTAAAACATTCGACTAAAACATAATTTTCTGTATACGTGAGAGTGTATTGGTTGTGACGGAAAGTATTTTCCCATTACTTGGGACGAAAAGTTGCTTTCCGCGGTATGTGCACCAACACACTCTCACTATTACAGAAAAATATATTTCAAAATACCCCAATACACACGAGATGTGTACTTGTCGCTTGGGCTTCGCCCTCGCGTACGTACACATCTCGTGCGTATTGGGGTATGTTGAAACATACTATTCTATTATGTGTTTTTAACAGTTTATTTGACAGCTCAAGCTACCGATTTTTTGCAATATATGCGAAAATTTAAAAATTTTCTCCCCTTTGCTTGAAAAGTTGGACAACAGGACGTTCGCAACTTGCTAAATTCGTATCTTTAGGGCGGGCTCGTCAGTGCATGGGCATTAAGCCCATTAACTACGCGTTATACGCACATGACGCACGTAAAGTGACAGTTCCTTTTATAGTTGTCTTGGCTGGAAGATAAAAGAAACTGTCACTTTGCGTATGTGCGTCATTAGCGTGTGTGTGGCTACCAGCTAGTAACGTAAATAACGATTTTGTAACTGAAAACAAATTCGAGTTTTTTATGCTGGGAGGCAATTCTCATGCACTCTTAGAATTCGTAAAGTTACGAATTTGTAAGTTACGCATAAGAGTCGGAGCACTTTTAACCATGATGCACATTTATGACATCACACACCAATATCACTACAAAATTCTTTGAAAGGGCAAACGTATCGCAAGTTCTTGTTTCTTCTTCCAAAATAATTGATATCAAATTATGTGACATGACACTTCAAACGGAAAAAATGTTTGTAATAAAAAAATTCTTCCGGAAGTTAGTTTAGTATTTAAAACTGATTTTTAGGTTCAGAAAAGTACAACTCCTGATATGAGTATATTGGGAGCAAAACCCGGTCTATTCCAACTGTCAAAGTAACGTCTTAAACGTCAAACAAAAAAAAATTTCTAAAAATTCAAAACTAAACAGGTTTTCCTAAATTCTATTAGGGTTATAGAATTGAGGAAAATAAAACAGGTTTTGGATATTTAAAATTTTTTTTTTTTGGTTTGACGTTTAAAACGTCACTTTGACAGTTGGAAGAGATCGGGGTTTGCTCCCAACAGACTCATATATCATCTCGGCTTTGAACTCTCGAAGGAGACGGACGTGTGACAAACGCAGCATACAATAGATTAAATTTTTGCTTTGGACGCATGGTGTATACTTCAATTATTAACTGGAAAGAAAAAAGTAATTTGATTAGTTAAAGTAGTGTAGTGATCTGTTTATTATTCTAGTGTTAATAAATTGGAACAGTATCGGTGAGTGAAAATTAATTTTTGATCATTTGGTTAAATTTATGAAAAGTGAGGTGAATGCCAAAAATTAAAGGGCACGGTGGGACTCATGGAACGAAGCCACTCCAGAAGCGTCGGAACGACTTCGTGGAGGATGGCAATCGTTCCATGAGTATAACTAGTGGTGTTAATTTGTTGACCGGGCAGAAAGAACATAATGATTTCTCGCAGCAAGAAAAAAAATTAAAAATTTTTGGTGATGAAAAAATGGCGTCGGACGCCATCATGAGCGGGAATGAGAGTGAATCTGTGATAAATGGCGGCGTAACGCCAAAAAATTTTGCTGATGAAATAAATAATATTCCGAAGAAAAATGATTTTGCATATGAAGATACGGACATGGGGCCCTTCGTGGTTGAAGTGATGACAAGAGAAAGAAGTAAAGTTTTAGAAGATTTTCACTTAGGTGAAATGCTTAAAAAACGTAATACCCAGGGCGTGAGTAAACTAGTGAAAGCGGGCCTGGGTAAAGTTCGGATTTACTTTGACAATAGACAAAATGCTAATGCATTTTTGGAATACAGTAAGTTGGATCTCCAGGAATTTCAGGTGGAAATTCCATATAGTAACATAGCGAAAGCTGGGGTAATCTTTGACATACCAATCGAATATTCAGTTGAGTACTTGAAAAATAATATTGTCGCATCCTTGCCGGTACAAGATATTTACCGATTCGAAAAAGTGATTTACCAAGAAGGTACAAAAAAAAGTATACCCACGAGAACGGTCAAAATTACATTCCGCGGTCAATACCTGCCAGATAGTATATCCCTATTTTACGCGTTAAGAAAGGTAAAACAGTTCATTCCGAGAGTCATTAAGTGCAATAAGTGTCTCAAATTTGGGCACATTCAAAAGGTTTGTAGAAAGGGGCTTCAAACCTGTTATAATTGTGGTCAAGTGCACGAAGGCATTCGGCCGACAGACTGCAATAACGCAGTTTGTTGTTCAAATTGCCAAAGTCCGAATCACGACGCTAGAAGCGATCTTTGCCCAGAATATATGAGAAATGTTCTCATTAAGGAAGCGATGGTATACAAAAATCTCTCGTTTCATGAAGCCAATGAAGAATTCCCTAAGGTAAGTAGTGTCTATAGTATTGCAAAACAAGCAGCAGAGTTTCCAACATTGACACAGTCGCATGAAACACGCAAAAAGAAAAAGATTAGTAAAGACGAAGAGAAAAACGCAGGGAAATTTGTAAAAAAGGACGAAAATCAACTCAAGCTACAATATGAACTTTACGTAAAAAATCAAAGAATGACGAAAAATATTGAAGAATTAAACAAAGTAGAAACAAAAAATAGTAAGATGGAGGACAAGGTAGGACTGGACGACAACATAAGCACGCTAATTAAAGTAGTTAATTCGAAAATAGTGGACATTATAGAAGACAATAATCAACAAGGAAAATGGGACAAACAATTACTGGTAGACATACAACAAGTCTTTGACATGCTCATAAACAATGAAGGGCGGTCTTTAGTACAATATAATGATTTGGAAGAAACGGAGGACCTCATAGGAGGCGCCTCTAGTAATTAAGGCAGATAAGCTTAAATAAATATTGACCTCTATATTTATATTTCAACCAATTACTTTTATAAACATTAAATGGATAGAAAAAATAAAACAAAAAATCAACAGAAGGTCAACACAAGTAGTAAATTTAGAAATCTTAATTTAGGACAACATAATATCAGGGGTCTTTCCACGAACAAAGATGAGCTTGTGCATTATTTAGGTCAAAACGACATTCATATTTTTATAGCTTCTGAAACCAAGTTAAAAATGGGCAATATAGGCGGGTATGGTATAAAATTTCACTTAAAAAACTATGATATCATAAATGAATGTAGCGATAACGATGGATTCGGAGGGGTGGGGATTTTATGCAAAACGGGAATAATTTTCGACAGGTTGGACCTGCCGGCTTTAAATCCGGTACAGGCAGTGGGTATTCGAACGAAAAACTTACCTCAGAATTTGACCATTTTATCGGTATACATTCCCCCAATTAGCCAAAAGGTAGAAGAAAAATTAGTACTTAAGCAAATCAAAGAATTAGCGAGGATAATAGAAAAATTTGATTGTGTACTGATGGGTGGGGATTTTAACGCAGCTCACCCTGCGTGGGGGGCAGAATACATGAACAACAGGGGTGCATGTATCATGGAGAACTTCGAAAAATATGTGCTATTAAATGATGGGCGTCCAACTAGGGTACCGGAAAGTGGAGGGAGGCCGGGAAGGCTTGACCTAACATGGAGCACACCGGATTTGGCTTATGGGCTCAACTGGGAAGTGAGCAACGAAACATTAGGATCTGATCATCTAGTTATAAAAATCAACTTAGAGGGCAATATGGTACCGGATCAAATTAAAGATAGTGTTAGGATCAACTATGAAATTTTTAAAAACAATTTGGACAACATAGATCCTAGCAGGATTAAAGATATGGAAGGCTTCATGGAACAGATTGAATCAGCCAAAAGCGGGGCCATAATGAACAGAAAGCAAACAAATATTTCAAGGCGGTATTACCCCAAGACTTATTGGAAGGGACAGGTAAAAAATTTACAGAAGGATACTTAGGTAGCCCTAGTCAAATACTTTAGGTCTAGGAATATTAAGGATCTCATAACATTTAAGAAAAGTAAAGCTAAACTCAAATGTCTAATTAGGGAGGAGAAAAGAAAGGCCTGGAGGGAATGGTCTGAAAAGATCTCTCCACATACGCCCCTCAAAAAAGTTTATCAGAGTATAAGAGCTTTAGCAAATTGTAGGAACCTTAGGTTGCCCAATTATATGTATGACAACCCTAAGATGGCGGAGGAATTTTTGACACAGATTGAAGGAGGGGTGGAGGAGGCACAAGGGAGGCGGAAAGGACCACAGGAACCCAAGGAGGAACCCTTTACCAGGGATGAACTCGATAAGGTGATTAACTCAAAAAAGTCCACGGCGCCAGGGGCGGATGGGGTAACATATGATACAATTAAATTACTACCAGATCCACTAAAGAATAAATTGCTAGAGGTTATCAATAGAATGTGGTCCTCATATAGTATACCGGATGGTCTAAGGGAAATTATGCTTGTGCTAATATCAAAGCCCGGGAGAGACTACACCAGGCTACATAGTCATAGGCCTATCTCACTTATATCAGTATACTTGAAACTCACTAATTCCCTCGTAAAAAACAGGCTGGTACAATGGTTGGACAAAGAAAACGTACTGCCCCAGGCTAGCTACGGCTTTGTTAGACAGAAATCTGCTATTGACTGTATCAATCATTTCTTGTCAACTCTACATGAAATGAAAGAAAAAGGAATGGAAACGATGGCAGTATTCGTAGATTTAGAAGATGCATTTAACAAAGTCAACCTTAGTAAACTTAGGAAAATGCTAGTACAAATGAACACACCACCACAAATTGTGGAATGGGTGGGGTAATTAATGTTTTCGAGAAAGGCGCCTGAGAATTGACACAAACGCAGGTAGTCTAAAATGTAACACAGGGAAAGGTGTACCACAAGGAGACGTCTTAAGCCCCCTACTATTTGTAATATACACAATGAGTTTATTCGGTTGCGAAGGGAACCATTCGAAAATGTATCAATTCGCTGATGACATTGCCGTACTAGCCTGGGGGCACACTGCGGTAGAAGCGAGGGGACATTTACAGGAAACAATGAACAAATTGCTTCTTTTGATAGGAAATATAGATATGACCATAAGTAAAGACAAAACCAAAGCGGTGTGGTTCTTCCCACATGAGACAAGATTTGGACCATTTTTAATGATGGGATCAGAATTTGTCCAATGGGTCCATGAAGTGAAATATCTAGGAATATGGCTGGACGATAAACTTAATTTTAAAACACATATCCTAAAACTGATTCCAAAAATAGAAGCAAGACTGAATATTATAAAAATGGTTGCAGGTAACAAGTGGGGGGGACACCCTCAAACGTTAATAAATGTTTTGCAATCTACAGTAAGAAGTATAATTGATTATGGGATATCCATCTATGGCAAGGCTAAAGATAAGGAACTCAATAAGATCACTCTTTGTATGCTGCCACTGGTAACATGCCACTAGAAATAAGGAAGAAGTGGGTTACGCAAAAAGAAATTATTAGAGCCAAACTATATAATCTACCGGTGGTGGGGCGTCTTACAAGCCACCATATGCCCATAGTACATAAGGATTCGGAACCATATCTGTGTAAAGTAGCTCAACAATACATTGAAACCACATCGCCATTTTTCGCTATGCCTTATTTTGTAAAACCTAAAAGCATAGAAGTCCGTAAGGAATTAGAAATCATGCAAGGAACAAATATGAATAAGGGTAATCTGTCGGGGAAACAATGGAAGCTAAATTTTGAAACAAACCAGGACAGATTTTATTTTGACTTTAAAAAATGGTATACGGACGGATCTAAAAATGAACAGGGTAATGGGATGGGTATCACAGATATGATGGAAAAATTCATGGCCATTGGGGTGGATAATAGGATCCAGATAACAAATATTGAATTGTTAGCCATACTAAAATGCCTAGGTGTCATCCGCTCTTCACAAGAAAATAAACATGTCATATACACCGATTCTATGAATGGATGTAGGTTACTAGAAGGGGCGGGAACTTCAAAAAATTATTTAGTAACTACTATGTGGAAATTAATTAGTGACATGGATACAAAACAAATAAGCATCCAATGGATTCCATCGCACTGTGGTATTGAGGGCAATGAAATGGCGGATAAATTGGCTAATGAAGGGGCTAAATGTATTATTGAGGAAATAGTCCCACTCACTTACTCGGATGCAATTAGGGCCCTGAGGGAAGTATTAATTAAAGAATGGCAGGAAATATATAGCACGGAAATGTCCACAAAAAAAGGAAAATTCCTGGAGATCCACCATACGGTTAAAACTAAGTCATGGTTTTATGGGCTACCAGGTATTACAATAAGGATTATAAATAGAATGATGACAGGCCACGGTATGTGTGGAAAGAAACAGTTTCAATATGGGCAGACAGATTCACCATTAACTCCAAGAATTAATTCCACTCAACACGGATTTATTTCAAACAAAAATATTGAGACAAATCTCCTTAAACACACAGCCCACATTCACCAAGCATTCGTAAATCAAGCACAGCTGGACGTTTTTTATTCGGACATTTCAAAAGCTTTTGACCATGTAGATAGATCACTACTAATCAGGAAATTGGCAAGACTTCCACTATCCAACCAGAGTCTACACTGGTTTAATTCATATTTAACAAATCGTCGACAATACGTTAAGGTGGGAAGAGAGAAATCGAGAAGGTTGCTTGTTTCATCAGGTGTTGGTCAAGGTTCAGTGAATGGCCCATTACTTTTTATTGTATTTTTCGACGACTCAGATCCGCTGATGAACGAAATTGTGACATTAAACTTTGCTGACGACAAAAAGCTTTCTAAAGTCATAAATAGTGTACAAGATGCAATTAAACTGCAGGAAGGGATCGATTGGTTCATAAATTGGTGCGCCGAAAATAAGCTGAAGGTTAATAAGGGAAAATGCAAGATCATGACCTTCACCCGTAAAAATGATCCCATCATCTTTAATTATACCATAGACGGCGAACCTATCAAGAGAGTTCAACAAAACATGGATTTGGGTGTAAACTTTGACAAAGGTCTAACTTTCCAACCGCACTATGAATATATAACTAAAAGAGCCACCACAACTTCGAAATTTGTTAAAAGGCAATCCCAATTCTTTGGAAAAGAAACCATTAAAGTCATCTACCAACTACTTGTGCGCTCGATATTAGAATTTTCAGCACTGATTTGGTCGCCAACCCACTTGGTACATAGGAAATCAATTGAAAGTATTCAAAAACAAATGGTGCTATTCTTACTGGGAGATGACAAACGACACATTACAGGGTCATACGTTCTTTCGCCATATACTGACAGATGTGCTAAATTAGGCATAGCGACATTAGCCCGGCGCCGCGTCAATGCTATCATATTGTTCGTACACTCTGTGATCATAGGAAAGTACAAATCGCCGAATATACGCTCAAAAATGACACTGAACGACGGATCACGCGTTTTACGACATAATGATTTCATCAAAATAAAGACACACGATAATTCACCATTCAATGTTGCTTGCCGTTTGTTCAACACAGCAACAACAATCATTGATCCAACCCAACCGCATAAGCAATTTCGCACGGCTCTGCTTAAACTTCCTGACGATATCTTCCACGAATGGACAGCATTGTGAATTTATAAAAATTTTCGTTTATCCTCTTTAAAACATTTGACTTGGTAATCATTATTGATACTCAAAGATTAAATAACTTAATTGACTTTGACTTAGTATTTAGCATTGATACTTAATTACTATTTTGTATTTCTAAGTTGCGATTCGTTTTGATTTTTGTTTATTTTTAATTTATTTTGTACCTAAATCCTATACCAACTTGTTTAATTATTTTTAATGTCTTTATATTTATTTGTTCTATGTCAGTTTTTCCTTAATTTGTTTTATGTTAATTTATCCATGATTGTGATATAATATGTATTAGATATACCGTCGACTGAACTAGTCGACGTTAAATAAATAAATGAATGAATGAATGAATATATGCCAGGTCAACAACACCATGGACCACATAATATTTGAATGCAAAAAATTCGATGATCAAAGAATAAAATTCAACTCAATACTAAAATATTCAGAAATTACAGCTATATTTAAAAATAATGGAACAGATATGCAACTATTACATATTTACAGAGAAATAACAAGTTTTTACAGCCTGACAAAGCGAATAATTTTAAGAAAAGACTAGAATTGACAAGGAAATACGACATACGGACGACAACCTTCGAGAGTATATAAGTTGGTAACTATAGCAATGGGCTGTGGCCTGCTATAAAAAAAAAAAAAAGACTCATATATTTTCTGTCATTTTTTTCTGCATTATCGACATTAGAATATGTTCGTACCTGTTTTTTGGTAAAACTCATATTTCACCTAGTCCCGTGAATTTCGTACCCAATTTGTGCGTACTAAGGGAGGAACTATAGAAACCTTTCCTAGATGAAACGGCTGTCAATATCACCAAAAACGATAGCTTGTCATAACTCTTTACCTTCGGCCATTGACACTCAGGCCTCGCACTACTTTTCGCCGTGTCCGAAATTCAGACATTTTATTTTTCCAATTAATCAAAATGACATTTTATCTGACAATTTCGGACATTTTGTCTTCCAAACTTCGGATATTTTATCAAAAAATTTCGAACAATTTCGGACATTCTTGCTATGAAGTGTCCAATTTTTTGAAAGCCATTTTTCGACCCATCTTCAGGCAAAAAAGGTCAGAATTGACCCCAACTTTTTTAGACGGTCACGTTTTACTATACCCTTTACTCTTCCCAAATTTTAATTAAGACTTTAAGAAATTTGTCTTGGGTGTAGCTGAGAAATGTTTGGGCAGTGTCGCTAGTGGGGGTCGAAACAAAAAAACGAGTTGGTGGAACACTGGTATTACGGCATTGGAAAAAAAGGAAACTCTACTTGATCAGGCTAGAGGACAGGACGGATAGGAAGAGGGAGGCTTATACGGCTTGTAGGCAACTGGTTAAGGATCTTGTCAAGAGAGCGAAAGATCGGGAGGGGAGGAATTGGAAAAGGAAGATCAAGGCAGGGGTAAGAAATTTTGATCGATGATTAAGGACATTAGGCGCGGTGTCGAGAAAAAGGGGTGCAGTAACATTTTTGAGTCAAGGTTTTTTTACATCTGTCAATCAGGTAGGAGAAAATGATGGGAGGCAGGTCTTAGTTCGGGGGTTGAGGAAGAAATTACACTGGACGAGGTGTCTTGCAGGGAAGTGTCGAGGTGAGGTAATAACGAAAATCCTGGCCTATGCGGATGACTTGATTCTGTTAGCAGAATACCAGGTATTTACAGCGTGGGATTGACTGCCTGAATAAAGAATGTGAGGAGTACGGGATGAAGATAAGTGTAGGGAAAACTAAGGTTTTGCATGTCGGCAAATCTCGGAAGGGGAGGCTACAGGACAGGACGGATAGGATAGGAAGTGGGAGGCTTATACGGCAACTGGTTAAAGATCTAGTCAAGGAAGCGGAAGACCGGGAGGGAAAGAAGTTTGGGGAGGAATTGGAAAAGGCAGGTCAAGGCAGGGGCAAGAAATTTTGGTCAACGATTGAGGACATTAGGTGCGGTGGCATGAAAGAGGGATATAGTAGCATTTTTAGATAAAGATGGCGGGTTAATTACGAATAAAGTTGAAGTCTTGAAGACCTCTCGAGATTACTTTCAAAATTTATGTACATACACTGGATGAGGTGTCCAGCAAGGTCAGCAGATTGAAGGCTGGAACATCCGTAGGGGTGGATGAAATCAGGACAGCATTGCGAATAAGGTGGGATCCAATGACTTCGTAGGATTTTCAATTTGGCCCTGAGATCTTCTGCAGTGCCTGCTGACTGTAGCTTGGGTGTTATTGCTCCGATTTATAAGAGGGCAACCGTACGGTTTGCAGCAGCTACAGGAGAATATCGCTCTTGAGCATGGTAGGTAAGCTTACGCGAGTGTACTTGATGATCGGATTAGGAACATGGTGGAAGGTGTTCTGGATGAGATTCAGGATGGTTTCAGGCCTCTGAGAAGGTGTCAGGATCAGATTTTCTACCTCAGACAGACTATCGAAAGCTTTATGAAAGAAACGGGGATTTGTACACAATGCTTCATCTACTTGGAGAAGGCATTCGCTCGGGTACGAAGGCAGAAGCTGTTCGGGATTCTTAACGAGTACAGTATCAATGGGAGTATACTGCGTGCCATTAAGAGCATTTACTCCGGCAGCAGGGCCGCTTCTGTTTATAATTCTCATGGACAAAATCATCAAGCGGGCAAACTTGCAGGGAAATAGTCGAGGTAGGCGAGGTAATAATGAAAATTCTGGCCTATGCGGATGACTTGATTTTGTTAGAAGATAATAGCACAAATGTACAGGGTGGGATTGACTGCCTGAATGCTGCATGTGAGGAGTAAGATAAGTGCAGGGAAAACTAAGAACAGAAGGAGAAATCTTGCAGTTTAAATGGGGACGAGCTGGAGAAGGTTTCTGAATTCAAGTCCTTAGGAACCATTCTTTTTCGGGGGATGGCAAATTCGAGGAAAGAAGGAAAATGGGAAACGCGGTTGCACGTTGCCAGTGAGTTGAGACCGCACGTGTTGAACAAAAAGGAATTAAGTACCGAAACCAAGTTCCACAGGTCAATTTTCAGACCGACGATTCTATACGGTAGTAAGCGTTGGGTTGACTGCGGATATCTCGTGCATGACCTGGAGGTTTCTGATATGAGGGTTCTTAGGAACATAGCGAACGTTAATCTTAAGGAGCAGTGGAATAATCATATTAGGAACAGGAACGACGACATTAGGGAAAATTTAGGGATTTCGTCAGTAGAAGAGTCGACAAGTGCCAGTCGTCTGCGCTGGTTCGGGTACGTTCAAAGATGGGCAATGACAGGCTGCCGAAAAGGATCTTGGATGCACAGGTCACGAGTGTCAAACCAAGGAGAAGGTTTACAGATTCAATTAAAACAGATTTAGAAGTTAGAGGGTTTTCTCTGGGCGAACAAACCATCTCCTTGACATGCGATAGAAGGGCATGGAGGACGATAGTTCACCATTCTACGATTGCGACATAAAGACCTCACACCGAAAGGTGCCAATATTGTCTATAAAGTTTGATGATGATTTCCCTCTTCCCCTAGGAATGACGAATTTTTGAACGGCTTCAACAGTGCAAAGAAGATACACCTCACACCTGAGATTGTTTTCTTTCCAGTTTTTCTGAAATTGCGTATTTGTTGTTTTCAACTATATATGAGAGAAATATTTTTGAGAAATTTTTAAACTTTCCGTCACACTTTCAAGACATAAGTGCAATTTGAAGCGCTTCATTGAAATGAAATTCGAATTTTAAATAAGAAGTCTTGGTAACACCGAGGGTAATACTGGATTCAGAAAAAGTAAATCCCAGCAAAAACCTTTTAAAAGGTAAAGTGTGACGCAGTCCCTAATGTCTACTTCCAAAATTAATGATATCAGTGGAGGTGACGCTTGCGCTGAAAATACGCATACATTTCCTTGACGACAACGTTACCCTGTGTTCAAAAATCGCGTCACAAATGCCAGACCCACCAGCGTAATAATTTTTCAAAACTTTCAGTTTTCACACGCAAAAATTTAAAACTCAAAACAATCTTCGCAAAAAGACACGAATGTTAAATTTTTGCAGCGTAAAAACTGAAAGTACAGAAAAATTATTTCGTCGTTGGGTCTGGAATTTGTGACGCGATTTTTTGAACACAGGGTAACGTTGTCGTCAAGGAAATGTATGCGTATTTTCAGCGCAAGCGTCACCTCCACTGATATCATTAATTTTGGAAGTAGACATTAGGGACTGCGTCACCCTTTACCTTTTAAAAGGTTTTT
>CM055403.1:64003666-64027955 GCA_029228625.1 Pseudolycoriella hygida | reverse complement strand
TAGGGACTGCGTCACACTTTACCTTTTAAAAGGTTTTTGTTGGGATATCAGTAGTTTTGGAAGTTTTTTGTTTTTTGACCCACTTCTGCGCCTCGGCGACCCCACTTTCTATTCATCAAAATGATGCGCAAGTCAATATCTATCGATTCCAACGAAAAAAATTTTTTGGCGAAAACTTTCGCCTCGATTTTGGCCAACTATTCTATTTCTATTCATCAAAATGATGCCCAAGTCATCTATCGAACTTTCCCGAAGGAACCAACTCTCTAGCTATTCTAATTCAGAAGATAGCAAAAATTCCAAGATGGCGTCACTTTGACAGTTGGCAGCCATTTTCTTAGGATAACGAAAAACTTTCCCGAAGAAACCAACTGTCTGGCTATTCTAATTCAGAAGACAGCAAAAAATTCAAGATGGCGCCTTTTTGACACCCGGCAGCCATTTTCTTATGATCCCAAAAAATTCTCCTGATCAAACTCTATAATCGCTCGGAACAAACCAACTCTCTAGTTATTGTAACTCCGGAGCTAAAATTTGAAAACACAAAAAAACGTAATTGATTGCTTAGGAAAATTCAAAATAGCGCCTTTTTGACACCCGGCAGCCGTTTTCTTATGATCCCACAAAATTCTCCTGATCAAACTCTATAATCGCTGGGAACAAACCAACTCTCTAGGTATTGTCACTCCGGAGCTAAAATTCGACAACCCAAAAAAACGTAGTTTATTGCTTAGGAAAATTCAAAATGGCGCCTTTTTGACACCCGGCAGCCATTTTCTTATGATCCCAAAAAATTCTCCTGATCAAACTCTATAATCGCTCGGAACAAACCAACTCTCTAGGTATTGTCACTCCGGAGCTAAAATTCGAAAACTCCGAGCACTACGTGAAAAACCATGAAAATTGACCACTTTTCCACACTTTCCGACTTTTCCAGAGTTTTCCCGGAAAAGCGGCCGATGAAATTTTTCATTTTAGGCCGAGACTGACGTTCCCTGAAAATTTGAGGAAAATCGGCTGTCTAGTTCTCGAGATCGAAAATTATTAATAGAACATAGATAGATAGATAAATAGAAACCGACAGATCAGGAAAAAGTTTTCATAATAATGAGAACAATGGATTTTGGTAAGATGTATGGAAAAGTACCATCTTCAAACCTCCACATCTCAGCCAATTTTCAACCGATTTCGATGAGTGAGGGCTTGTTAGAAAGCTGCTGCGACGTAGCATTTGGAGGGGAAGGGGGGCGAGGGGAAAAAACTCAAAACTTCGCCTATACATCGTGTCTTGTCCCAAAGGTTTTTGTATGGAGGTTTTTGGGTTTGTGGACGTTTTTTTTTGGGGTGTGGGGACTGCGTCACGCTCTCCGCTACCGCTCCGAGCATGATGCGCCGCACTGCCGTGTTACCATTAAATGCCGTATGTTTACCGTAACCATGTGCGAGCGAGTATATACCTTTTTTCATACAAACAAAGTACTTTTTCGCGTACTCATTTGCAACACACATACGGCACAGCAGCGCAGTCGATTTTTCGGACATTTTTCACGAAAAAATTCGGACAGTTTCGGGCAAATTCTCAATATTTCGGCCATGTGGGAGGCCTGTGTTGTCACCACATTATGACGCCCAGTTTACTTATGTAAAACATTGATTTCAGGTTAAAATAAATATACTACAAGTTTCGGCAATTTCTTATTTTTTATTTGTCTTCACTTCATCACTGGCGGACATTATTTTTTGATAAGCAACGACAAGAGACTGGCATCAATTTTATTGAATAAATTACATTGCACATCAGTAAATAATTTTATTAACAAAATTCCCCAACCGAAAAAAAAATAAATTGTAAAATGCCTTCCACATGCTCCCGTAGTGGATATAAAAAATAAACAATAAAAGTAGCACAAAATGAGAGACGTAATGATCGTGATGATCACTGCAAGGTGTGGTAAGTTTCAGTGGTAACATAAGGACTCTTTGTTTAAAGGAAAACAGCTGTATTCCGTTAAGTATCAGATTCAGGTCCATTTCAAAAATGAAGAAAGTAGTTCGGACGCAAGTTAAAACTATTTCTGAGCGCACACTGAGCTAAGTGGATCTTTGATCCGAGTTGGTTATTCATTTCTTGTACTGGGTTTTTCCTCATTTGTTCAGAAGTTGTTCTAGTTGCAATGTCTCCCAGCCAATGCACATTGTTGGCAGTAGATGAAACCGAAATATGAAAAATCCATTAAAAATTGCTTAACAGAACAAACTTGGCAGTCAAGCAAAACCCAAAAGTGTCCAGGATTGATGGTATTTATGTAGACTGTAGAACAAAACCTCTTTCTTCACATTTTCGAATCGGTTTTTCGGTGGAACGAGTTAAAACGAAACATTGCACAATCTTATGATTCTGCTCTTGTTCAACATTCTCCTGTTCAAGAACTTAAGATTCTACAATCAAATTCAATTCAAACTCAATTTTTTGATGGCGAGCTTTATGGCTGGGGCCGCAGAACTTTATATGTAGATATTTTTCTCAGTAATCAAAATATTACTATTTCAGACTTAATCCTCCAATTGCAGCGTTACAACCACAACTACAACATGTCTATAACTTCCCGATTTGTGTCCCATAAAATCCCCGAACCTAATTCGGTACACCAATCTCCTTAATGTACCGAATCGGGCTGTTCCACATCCCTAACAAAATAAAATTTTATAAATTCTACTCCCACCCAGTTTACTTATTTGTCTATTTGGTGACCCATTAAATTGTAACTAATATCCGAAGTGATGCCACTTTCGACTTCATGGAAATTTCGTATATGCCTTTGAAGAATGTAGCGTTTGGAAAATGCTTTAACTATGCCGCGAGCGTTACAAAATTCGCACAACATCGTTCGCTCAGTTTCATGTACCCGGGTAATGTGTTTATCTAATGACTGTTGTGTATTATACGTTTGACGACATGTTCCACATTTAAATTCATTAGCTGGATTGTGTAGCATAAGTGTGTGATTCTTGAAATGTTCCAACCGTCCGAACGACTTTCCACACTCATCGCATTTGAAATTTTTCGTTTGTAAAGTGTGTAACAATTTCATATGGCGACACAGAGCCGACTGTGAGCTCAGCCGTTTCAGACACACTTCACATTTGAAAGGGTTGTTTGGATTGTGGGACATTTCTAAATGACGAGCTAATTTCTCATGATCGTTGAATGGTTGATGACATTCCATACATCGATGAACGACCATTGCTGGTTTAGCCAATGGTTCCCTGTGTACACGCGCATGTTTTTTTAGCTTGATGTCGGTGTTGAACGTTGCCGGGCATAATTCACATTTGATTGATTTGAGGGTGTGCACAGTGTTAATGTGCTTTTCCATAAGGTCAGATCGAACGAATCGTTTGTTACAATGTTGGCAAACAAATTCACCAAATCCTGTGTGCACTTTTCGGTGATGTCGACGTAACGCTGACGGGTGTGTAAAGGTCTTTAAAATGATAAATTGGATGAATTGATTGAAGTGAAGGGAGGCGCTTGGGAAATGTTACCTTATCACATGTTTCACATTTGTACGGATTAACCTCACTGTGATGTACATTTGTGTGTATCGTTAGATCTGTTGTTGATGAAAAGCGCTTTGGACATTGGCTGCAAATGTATTTTCGAAACTCGGTGTGAGCGTGTAGAATGTGCATTTTGACTAGGTACTGCGCATGGAATCGCTTTCCTGTATCGAAATAATAAAATATTTTTGTTGTAATGCTGTCCTCCGAAATTAAAATTTGAAATTTGAAAATGAGAAAAGAACGACAGCGTAATTAGGTTTTCCTTGATACTCACCACATAATTCACACATAAAACGTTTTTCTGCTTCGTGCAAGTAAATATGTCGACGTAATGTTGAAGCTTGTGAAAACGACCGTGAGCATCGATCACATTGGAATGGTTTCGTTTCCATGTGAATGGGATAATGCAATTTCAAAAAATATTTCGTTGCGAAGCTTTTATGACATACGTCGCATTCGAAACTTTTGATGTGAACTACTTTATGTTTCTGGTATTCCTCATATTCGGTGAACCTTTCCGGACATTGCCGACACGCTATGATTCGAACGCGACCTTCATCGTGTGTAACGAGATGGCGATTTTTTCGGAACAATGTTTCGAATGGTTTCCTACAGACATCACATTTGAACGGCTTGGGTTTAGGCTTTGATTTTAATCGTTTCTCGTTGCGCAGTTTATCTTTCTCTTCCGTGTGTACCGTTTGTTCGTGACGTTTCAATGAACTGGATGAAGCACAGTATTTGTTACATTTGAGGCATTTGTGGTTTGTATTTTTAGGAACGTAATCATCGGATTCTGAGCTATCACTTTCCTCATCGTCATTCGAATTCCTATCCGCAACTTGTTCATCTTCATTTCCATCTTTGTTGTCATCCGTTTTGGTCTTTGCCTAAACGAAAGTTCGTCAGAAAAAGAGAATGTGAAATATTTTTAACTTTGAATGTTACCTTCGACCTAGTCTGTCTTGTATCACCATCAGAGTGTTCGAAGTCATCGTCATCTTCACCGTCGTCCATATTTCCACTGTTAGAGCTGTCACAGTCGAATCCAGCACTTTGTTCAAGAAGTTCTTCCTTGATGTATAGTTCAGGTTTCTGAAATTATAAAAAATATTCGTTTTGGTGAGAAATTTGGCAATATTTACGTTTTGGCTTTTCTATGTCTAAGTGTGAAGTCAGGCGACCGCGAATGTGAAGCCGTTATAAACCAATGAAATGGGTATAGGAAAGTAGCGATAGAGTGTAGTAAAATTGCAACACAGATGACAAATCACCGATGACAAATCACCGATGACAAATCACCGATGACAAATTACCGATGATAAATTACCGATGACAAATCACCTTTAACAAATCACCTTTGACAATTCACCTTTGACAAATCAACGACAAATTACCGATGACAAATCATCGATGACTTATCACCTATGATAAATCACAGTTTGTTTGTTTGTTTGTTTGTTTGTTTGTTTGTTTATTAGATCAATAACGAGCCAAGCGCCCAATTACATATTAATCGATTAGCCAAATCACAGATGACAAATCACTGACGACAAATCAGCTATCACAAATCACCCATGACAAATCACCGATGACAAATCACCGGTGACAAGTCACCGATGACAAATCACCTATGACAAATCACCGATGACAAATTACCGATGACAAACCAGCAATGACAAACCAACGACAAATTACCGATGAAAAATCTTCGAAGACAAGTCGTCGATGACAAATCACCTTTGACAAATCAACGACAAATTACCGATGACAAATCATCGATGACTTATCACCTATGATAAATCACAGTTGCCAAATCACAGATGACAAATCACCGATGACAAATCACCTATGACAAATCACCTTTGACAAATCACCGATGACAAATCAACGACAAATTACCGATGACAAATCATCGATGACTTATCACCTATGATAAATCACAGTCGCCAAATCACAGATGACAAATCACTGACGACAAATCACCTATCACAAATCACCGATGACAAATCACCGATGACAAATCACCGATGACAAATCACCGATGACAAATCACCGACGACAAATCACCGATGACAAATCACCGATGACAAATTACCGATGACAAATCACCTTTGACAAATCGCCTTTGACAAATCATCTCTGACAAATCACCTTTGACAAATCACCTATCACAAATCACCGATGACAAATCACCTATGACAAATCACCGATGACAAATTTAATGAAAAACTTCGGCGATTCCCTATAAAAAGTCTACGTTCGGCGAAAGGGATGACGATGAATTATTGATTGGGAACGGTCCCAAATGTCTCCCGCGTCCCCGAATATCTCACACTCATAGGCAAGGCATTCCACTCACTAAGCTCGCGCGCAAAAACTTCTCTCGCACACCCGAGGTGCTGTCATACTTAGATTTGCTGTACACATAGCGGACAACCGAATTATAGGCTTTCTGGAGGATTTTGGAGGAGCTATCATCAAGACCGCATGGTCAAGCCAAGTAAATCCGTGGTTAATCATCAGTGCCAGATTCTTGACACAATCCGAGTATTCGACTCGAACTCCACCAAGATTCATCTCGGGTACCACATCATAGTTGCCGTTTTGATTCATTATCGTAACTGTCTGCATCAACGACTATAGGCGTTACTTTTACATTAGTAGCTGAGCCTATAACAATTGCCTGAGACTTAACAGCATTGAGAAACAGTCAGTTCGCAGTCGCCCAAGTACCCACAGACTCAAGGTCAGCTTCCACGCGCTCATCCACTTCACAAGCGTGGAACATTTTGTATAATTGGACATCGTCAGCGAAAAGATGCGGAAACATTTACTTGACGGAAGCGGGAAGGTCATTAACATACAACGAGAAAATTAAAGACCCAAGAATTGAGCCCTGTGGCACGCCCCTAGTCATCGGAAGGATGGCTGACATACCCCATCGATACAGACGGCCTGAAATTTGTCCGAAAGATAGCTGCGTATCAAAGCAACAGCAGTACTGTCGAATCCGAACTTCGAACGCAACTTATCACGCAACAAGCTGTGGTCAACCATATCGAACGCCTTAGAAAAGTCCAACAGTATTAGAATCGTTATAAGTTTTTTACCCATAGCTCGCCTAATGTCGCTCGATATTTTCAATAGTGCTGTGGTGGTACTGTGTTTGGATCTAAAACCAGACTGAACCGGTGTGGCCAATCCATTAAGCGAGATGAACTCGTAAATCTGATCCTTGACGATGAGCTCAAAAATCTTGGAAAAAACGGGCAGAACACTTAGTGGCCGATAATCTTCGAGGTCAAATTTGATGCAGGAGTTCACAATATGCAATAGCACGGGCATCACAAAGTTTAAAGAATTTCAGCGGCAGTGCATCCACCCCCACAGCATCAGATTTAACAGAAGAAATTGATTTGAGCAAGTCCACTGCAGTAACATTTCGAAACGAAAAGCTAGGACCATTCAACAGCGTTTCACCCACAGAGCCTTTCTTCCCATAACTTTCCTTCCCAGAGCCATGTTCCAACCGACGGATATCATCAGCACCGCCATCTCTGACAAGAGAGGCATTATATTCATCAGATGTGAAGGACGGATGCGGAGAGAAGCGAGACTTAGATAGACCTAGAGATCTAACATTATTCCAGAGAGCCTTCATTCCAAGCTTTACATTCAGCATGGGTGAAGAAATTGCTTTTTGGCAGACGGTTAGGAGTCTGAGTGTGCTTGTTTCTCAACTTCCTCATGAGAGCCAAATTAGCTGGAGTCCTATCATGCCTGTAATTTTGCTTCGCAAGGTCGCGATCAGCAGCAGCCTTGTCAATTTCCGAAGTATACCACCTCGAGGACACATTCACTACATCCCTCCGAACTAGTGGAATCAAAGGCGCATGCTTATCAAGTATTGACAACATCTCGGAGTTAAAGATATCCAGCATCGAATCAACATCTCTTTGTCCATAGACATCAGCCAATTTGCTGGCGGCTAAATCACAGTCGAGGCTGTCATAGTCGATCGAAGAATAGTCTCGCCGATACTTAGGAGCAATCCTAGTCAATGCTTCTGAGCAGCGAAACGAAGCAAAAAGAATGTCATGATTCGACAACCCACTGTTGATCTGATTGAAAACAGTGAACTTATGCGTTTGGTTCGTCAAAATCAGATCAACCTGAGAAAGAGTGCGATCAAAATCGGTTGCACACGAGCCCAGCGACCGAAGTCCCATACAGTCCATAGCCTGTGTGAGACGGCACGTGCCACATGTGCGCAAGGCACACTTACTACAGTTACCCTGAGCATCTTGAAACAACAAGTTCTCGTTCAAGTCGCCCAATACCACCACATCCTCATAGTCAGGGACCAGCTCACACAATATCTCCTCAAGTACCTCAATTTCATCCACGTCAGGCGCCTTATAGTACCCCCCAACCAATATCTTCGAATTTGGGAAGATTAACTCAACGAACAAATACTCCGACTTAATTCCCTTCGAAGACCGAATCACTTTAGTTTTCAAACCCTTCTTGACATAGATGGCTACACCCCATGATGATCTTCTAAATAAATGCATGAATGAGTTTGTTGGGATCGAAAGTCGGTCTATTCCAACTGTCAAAATGACATTTAGAACGTCAAATATTTAGATAAATATATATGGGCAAGAAAGTACAAAAAACAATTTAAAATATTTTCAATTTCTATTGATAAAAAAATGGTTGTACATACAAGGTTCTCTTTCACTTTAATTGCTTATCATCTGTTGATTTAATAAAACACCAACAAAATTTGCATCAACATCCGCATCCGAATCATGAAAGTTTCGAATGTGTCGTTGAAGTGTGTAACGTTTCGAAAACGCCTTAATTATACCACGAGCATTACAAAATTCGCACAACATCGTTCGTTCCGTTTCGTGTGCTCGAACAATGTGTTTATCCAAAGACAGTTGCGTGTTAAACGTCTGACGACACGTGCCACATTTGTACGGATTGTCTGGATTATGCAGCGTTAACGTATGTGTCTTAATATGATCTAAGCGACAGAAAGTTTTTTCACATTCGCCACATTTAAAGCTTTTCTTCTGATCGGTGTGCAATTTCATATGGCGACCCAGTGCCGATTGTTGACTGAATCGTTTCAAACAAATGTCACACCGAAACGGATTTAGTGGATTGTGAAACATTTCCAGATGTCGCAGCAGTTTGTTATGATCGGTGAACGGTTGATGGCATTCCGTACAACGTTCCAGTATTCGTTTCACCACAGGTTTTTCATGCGATCGCGCATGTTTCTTTAATTTCTCGGCTTTGTTAAATGTGAACGAACAGAGTTCACATTTGAATGACTTTTCGGCGTGCACGTCACTGATGTGTTTTTTTAGATGATCCGAACGAACGAACCTCTTGTTACAATGCTCACAAACGAACTCACATATTCCGGTGTGAAGTTTACGGTGTCGCATGAGGGCCGATGGATGGTTGAACGTTTTCTCACAAACTGCACATTTGTAAGGATTGACTTCACTGTGATGAACATTGATGTGGATATTTAAAGCTGTCGTTGAAGGGAATCGCTTCGGACATTGCGAGCACATAAAATTTCTCACTTTTGTGTGCGTATGCAGAATGTGCATTTTAACTAGGAATTGAGCGTGAAAACGTTTACCTATGGAAGTAAACAATTAAACGACCGCCACATAGCGAAATATTTCCAAAATACTCACCACAAATTTCACACATAAAGCGCTTTTCCGCCTCATGCAAATACGTATGCCTGCGCAAAGTGGAAGCTTGTGAAAATGATCGTGAACATCGATCACATTGGAATGGTTTCGTTTCCATGTGAATGGGATAGTGTAACTTAAGAAAGTATTTCGTTGTGAACATTTTATGGCATATATCGCATTCAAAGCTTTTATTGTGAACAACTTTGTGTCTCTGATATTCCTCGTATTCGGTAAATCGCTCCGGACATTGACGGCATGCAATGATTCGCACACGCCCTTCCTCATGGGTGACAAGATGACGATTTTTACGGAATAATGTTTCGAATGGTTTTTTGCACACATCACATTTGAATGGCTTGGGCTTTGGTTTCTTCGACTTTCTAAGTTTATCTTTATCCTCTGTATGAACCGTTTGTTCATGGCGTTTTAAAGAACTGGACGACGAATAATAATTGTTACATTTGTGACATTTGTAGCTGGTGTTTTTGGGAATATATGAATCGGTGTCAGCTGGCGGGTTTTCACCTTCTTCTTCATCGTCTTCATCTTCATCATCATCTTCGGCGTCATCATCCTCATGTCCTTCTTTTTCTTCTTTTACGTTCTTCTCAACTTTCAATGGTTTTGTAGTTTTTTTCACTGGGCTTTCCGTTATTGGCTAAAACAAACGATTTGAATTAATCCTTCGAGAGATTATCTAAATGTTTGGCTTTAATTTACTGTCTTAGAGTTTTCAGGTTGGTCAAACACATAGTCTTCATCGTCGGCATCACTAAAATCACCATCTGAACTGTCGAATCGCACGTCTTCTATTAAATCTGTCGGTTCCTGTTTGATGTACACCTCAGGCTTCTGAAATTGGAATTTATTAAGACAAATGGTTATGCCGGCACTTCCGCATCATTAAGCACTAAAGTTTAATATCCAAAACTAATTTGTATCTACTTAGCCAGACAGACTGACAGGACATCATCGTTTCTCGAACATTTCATATCAATTCATTTTTATGGAGCGGTGGAAGCATTGTGAACAACAAGTCTGCCTCATTGACTCATTTATTTAACGCAATAACTTGAGATAAAAGATGGTGAGGCATGAGTTTCAACGTTTTGAACTTATATCACATGCTTCGGGTATCGGGATTGATGAGTTGAAACTTATTTTCTTTTTGAAATTTAAATACAAAAATTCGGACGATCCAAAATTAGGAAAAAAGGAAGTGTGGAAGGTGGATTTGTACTAAGTGCTGTAGGTATACAGAACAATTTTCTTACTTGGGAATGAGGGAGCAGAATGCTTCCATTTAGCTATTTTGTAAAAGACAACTAAAAATGTTAGTCGGACTCTTTGGTTCGTTCGAATTCATGTATTCGAATCTCTGATAAAAATAGTCATCACAACGTAAAATGCTTTATCCTCCGCAGAAAATTAATTTCAATATTTTTACTTCAACTATCATGACGGATGCGTGCTAGTATAACCATAAATGTTTGACAATGTTTTGTAACGTCGTATTATACTTACTTTAGTGCATGTCTTAATTTTCGAGTCGAAACATCACATCACTGAACTACTTAAAGCCAATCAATTCAATGCCATGAGGCAAATGTAAAATCATAAAACGGATTTATTCTTTACGGTTTAAAATGAAGTCAATGTTACAATAAAAGTTAAATCGAAAAACAATGTAAAAACGCGGGAGTAAAACAGTCCAAGAAATTCAAAAGGCAGCATATGATGAGAATGCAACTAATCCCACAATCTGCACATGCATCATCGGCGAGCGGTAGCAATGCGCCCGTAACGCAGGTCCACACGCGACATACCCCCCGGAAAATATTTTTCTCGGATTCTACGGTAACTTCTAAGGCCAAATGTCTTTTCATTCATTGAAATCGGTTCAGTGGATCCCGAGATAAGACCTTAACAAAATGATCATTTTCAATAAAAAAGTGCATTTTCATAGAATCCTTCGTTTAGTTAGTTAGTTAGTACTGGTTTCCAATGGCAATTGTATGAAAAACGACTTTTTTGGCTCCCGCTCGAAAACGGCTATATAGGGGGGGGGGGGGGGGGGGGTGGGGTGCCGGCCTCGTTTGGGCGCCAGGGCTTTTAGAAGGCGCCATATAAAGCCCATATGTATGTGTATGTATGTGTATGTGTGTGTAATGTGTATGGTAGCACATTGTGTATGAGACAATGTTAGGTGTTCCAGATAGAGGTTTGGGGTCAAAGGGAAAGTTGCTGGGTTGGGTGTGTAGTGTATTGGGGAAATAGGCGGAGGTTCAAAAAAAATTTTTATATGTTGTAGAGGAAGTTGAGGGGATAATTTTCGCCCATGGAAGTAGTACCCGCCAAGTCCTCGTCCTTTCTTCCAAAATACCTGATATCAACTTGGGCGACGCTTACAGCTTCGGACGCAAAAACTTATTTTGAAATATTTTCACATTTGATTGAAAAAATGCGTCACAAATGCCGGACCATCCCAACGTAATAATTTTTCTGCGCTTTCAGATTTCACACGCAAAAATTAGGCTACCCATACTCCATACATCGCGCAAAGCGATGGGGTGTGAAATCTGGAATCTGCCTCAAACTCTGCTAGGTCCCCCACCTCTAAGACCGCTCAATAGGGGCTATACCTCCCGCAGTGCCCGCCGCACAGTAAGGAAAGCTGCTATCTTTGTGTTCATAAATCTAGTACAGTTGAAACATTTTTGAAGTCTCACTAACTAAAGATAGGAAAATGTAAAAAAAGTTTTACTTTCTGAAAAGTCAAGAATCCCTCTTAAGTTTAAGTTTTGACTGATTTCCATGCATATATTAGATGTCAAAATTATATAAATATTACCATAAAATTGTACTAAATCAAGGTAAAAATTGAGAAAATTCTCGTTTTGGTACAATTACACCCATAGAAGTAATATTTTACTAAGGCTGCTGTACCTAAATCACCTTTTTACTGCAGTCATTGTCAACTTGTTCGCCTAGATAAATGTGTAAAGAGTTGAAACTATGATTTACAATGAAGTAATTTATAATTTGCTCATTCTATACATTCACACGTTTCATCCCTTTCAAATGTTTTGCCATCTTTTGCAAAACATCTAAAAAAGAGAAAAATAAAAAAAAAGTGTTGAGTTTGCAAGTTATAAATTTTTTCATTGTAGTACATTTTTTAGGGTAGTATTATAATCGGTCACCCAAAAATATTTTTTGATCACCGGAAAATACAATTTTGATCACCAATACAAAATAAAAATTAATTAGGGCCAAAATTAGTTGCACCTACGCAGTTAGCCGCTTTAAAGATACATTACTCCTTTTACGAAACGATCGGACACGCCTCTTGCCCTGAGAAAGAATCTTTTAAATTTCTGGTGATCTAAATTGAATTTTCTGGTGATCAGTTAAACATGTGCCCGTTTTTTAAACTCATATTTTGACGTCTAGTGTAAATGGAAATCTAACCAGGACTCTTGACTTTTCAAAAATATTTATTTAGCATAAATAGCAATATTTAGTTAGCATAAAGTTAGCATAAAGTAAATTTAGCGAGAACTATACCTAACAAATCAGAATAGAAGAAAAAAAGTCGCGTGTCGAGCATCAAGACTCAATTTTTTCAAAAACGTTTTTCACAAACGTTGGTCAACGTCAAATTATCTGCCAGAAAACTTCTCCTAAAGATGAAAAAGACAAGTTGGTCTGACAAGAATTTGGCTGATCCACACGCAATAATTTGGGAGTCTTGGTAATGCGAAAACGTGCGCTGCGCTCTCTCTCTTTTCTCATATATTGTTTGTTATGAGAATATGTCAACCGAAAGCAAAGGCTGGATATTTTTTTAAGTGCAAACAAGAGCTAAGGTCGCAAATATACAAATCTCCTTAATTTCTCCCAAATCGGCAATCAAATATATTAACATTAGCGACACAAACATTGTTGACATTTCTGCCATAATTTGTATAAGAAACTTCGTGTGAAAGAGACAAAAAATTTTGTATGGACTTTTGCATAGATTTTTTTTCTCTCTTTCGTACTAAGTTTCTTATGCAAATTACGGCAGATTTCTCGTAACTTTCCTAATTCGTAAGCGTATAAGAATTGCCGCCGTGGTCATCCGTTTGTAGTTTGACCAATGACAATAATATATAGACTGGGTATACGTAACTATCAGCTGAAGAGTGTAACTGACATTATGTAAAGGAAACGCAAAACAAAAATGAATATCAAAATGATTTATGATCAGCGGAAAAATGTTATGTGTAGGATTGTTGTTTACTTCTTCATTTTCAGGGAGTTGCGGGAAACGTTCACTTTTTCCACATGTCTTCAAGTTGTAACATTCACACAAAAAACAGCAATTCTGACGAAAAATTCGAAATTTGTAACCAAAAGCTCTTAATTCGAAACTTTTTACAATGATCTGAACAATAGTGAAGTGTTAAAAACGTGACCGCATTTAGTGAATGAGTCTCAATTTGCTAATATTGGAAATATCACTCACTAAATCATTCTATAGATGAACGTCAACGATAAATAATTGATCCTCTAGTAGTAATTCAAAGAAACCTGGGAGTTGCGGGAAACCCCCAATTTTGTTACATGTTTTCAAATGGTAACATTCACACAATGAGCAGAAATTCTGAAGAAAAATTCGAAATTTTTTGAAACTAGCGTTAGCGTTAGCGAGCACCGAGCACAACCATGAAAATCACATATTTTCGTATACTTCAAATTTTAACATTCTTTTTTTCAAACATTATTGTTAGGTGTAAGTTAAAAGTAAATGAATAATTATGTCGTAGCGAAATTAAAATATGACCTTTTCACTTCTAAACTGATTTTTCGGCTCAGAGTATGTTGAGAATAATGAAAGAATTGAAGCAAAAAGCAAATAAATGCAATTATTTGATGTAAATTTCAGGTAATCTGAAACATATAAATACTTCAACTAAATCAAATGAAACCGAGGGGTGAACCACTCTTTTTCAGAAAAGATTTTTTTATGATTATCTGGTGATTATTTGATTATCTGGTGAATATTTAGTGAATATCTGGTGATTTTTTCTCTCACCCCTCGAATTAAACCAAAATTTGCAAGGCAGACCTTACTGAATTATTACTAGAGAATCAATTATTTATCGGTCACTTTCATCTATTGAATGCCTTAGTGAGTTATTTTCGCAATATTAACTAATTGAAACTAACTTACTGAATGTTGACACTTTCAGAACACTTTACTATTGTTCAGGAAAATTGTAAAATTTCCCGAGTAAGAGCTTTTGATTACGAATTTGGAATTTTTCTTCAGAATTTCTGCTCATTGTGTGAATGTTATCATTTGAAAACATGTGACAAAATTGCGCGTTTCTCGCAACTCCCTGCAATGCAAATTTTGCTTTTTTTATTTGAACAAATTTTTTTTAAGTATTCACATGTCACAGATTACTGGAAATCTACATCAAATAATTGCGTTTATCCGCTTTTTACTTCAATTCTAACATTATTTTCAACATACTCTCAGCCTAAAAATAAGTTGGTAAATGAAGAAATCCTATTTTTTATTCGCAACGACATAAATATTCATTTACTTTTAACTTACACATAACAAAAATGTTAAAATGGTGAGTATACGAAAATATGAAATTTCACATTTTTTCACATCTCACCTAATTTCACATTTGCTCATCCTTGCCTTCCTATCAACTTTTATCGATGGTTGGATATCAATTATCTTTTTTTGATGGAATGTGCCGAGATGTGCACTAACACCACCAGTTGGAGAACAAATATGTCGTTCACATAATTTCCACAGATGTGAAACAAATGTGGAAAAATGTGACACACGGAATTTCCAGTATTCTGTGACATATGAACAAAATACATTTGTTCAAATAAAAAAAAAATTGGAATGCAGGTTTCTTTAAACTACAACTTGAGTTTCAATTATTTATCAGTGACCTTCATCTATAGAATGGTTTAGTGAGTGATATTTGCAATGTTAGCAAATTGAGACTAATTTACTGAATGTGGACACTAGGGGTGTCCAAAATTGTATGAGAAAATTAAAATGTTGAAAACTTTCGGGCACCAAGCGTAATATTACTCAACTTGTATGTCTGAAGAAAAGTGTCAATGGACACAACTGAATCCGAGATGATTTAGGGGTAGCTCAACGACAAAATGTGAAAAAAATCACAAAAATCGATGAAAATATAAGATTTCATTAAGTTGGTCATATCTTAGCACATGACGCTTCATCATACCTATGATATGACCAACTTAATGAAATCTTACATTTTCATCGATTTTCGTGATTTTTTACACATTTCGTCGTTGAGTTACCCCTAAATCAACTCGAATTCAGTTGTGTCCATGGACACTTTTCTTCAGGGATATATGTAGAGTAATATTCCGCTTGGTGTCCCAACTTCAATTTTTTGGACACCCCTAAGTGGACACGTTTTCAACATATCACTATTGTACAGGATCATTGTAAAATGTTTCGAAGTAAGAGCTTTTGGTTACAAATTTCGAATTTTTCCTCAGCATTGCTGTTTATTGTGTGAACGTTGGAAACATGTAGAAAAAGTGAAAGTTTCTCGCAACTCCCAGACAAATTTTTAGTTCAAAAGGCTTTTGTTCTTTTAACAAGCACAAGTAGGTTAGTCACTCGCTGAAAAATTCAAAAAGCTAGACCCACTTGGTGAGTTTAAGGTGAGAGGAACAACTCTCTGAAAACACCCATATGAAAATACGTAATTTGGGTTTATCATACACATCGCACACCAACACGAACGCAATTCGCGTGACTTGTTCTGCTGAATATACGTAATCCACATAAATTTACGCGGACGCACTAATACTACTTAACATTTCGCATTTCATGTTTGCTTCAATTTGTGTTAATTTTTTATCAAAGACTGCCGATCTTTACCTTTTTTTTGAAAGCAGGCCTGTGCCCATTGCTTTAATTACTTGGTTTATCATTGAGTCTGACGTTTCGAACGTCATCTTGACAGTTGGAGTAGACCGTCCCCACAAGAAAAAATCCGAATTAATTCGGATTCTCGTGCACAATACACATTTTTCATGCAAAATTTTTTTGTCGAAAATTGTTTCATAAATAATACTGATAATTACTTCTCGGATTCATCATACCTCCAAGGGAAATCAATTTCGGAAACTTTGGAATGTTTTCTCTCTTCTTCTATGTTCTAATGGAAACTTAGGTTTAGTACGTTGCAAATGTCAAATTTTTAGGACTGTAACAGGGGCGTGACAGTCTTTTGTTTTGATCTATGCAAGTAATATTCAACGTGAAGTTAGCTCAGGTGCGTGACAGTCTTTTGTTTTAATCTTTGCAACTAATGTTCAACGTGAAGTTAGCTGCAGTTGCAAAAATATCAGCTGATTTTTGAACTTTTCAATGAAGTCAGTTGATTTTGGTAAATTTATGAATGAAATCAGCTGATTTTTTTGCAATGAAGTTAGCTTTGGTCGCAACTGCGGCTAACTTCACGTCGAGTATTACTTGCAAAGATTAAAAACAAAAGACTGTCACACCCCTGGACTGTAATAACTCCCTGAAGGGAACTTTTTATTTTCATGTCAAGAAATTCTTTCCGAAATCCAGGAAAATTCTAAAGATTATGTAAATCGAATAAACCATTGAAATGGGTATAACGAAGTAGCGATAGTGTATTGGTGAAGAACTAAACAAAACGACATCTATGACGTCATAACTGTTGGTTTTGGACTCTTAGTGAACTTAAGAAACAGAAAGGCATCGTTGTACACTTACGGAAATATATTTTTGAATCAAACAGAATTTTGTACTTCTGCGCAAGTTTTTGCCGTGTTAAAAAGCTGCGCAAAAGTACAAAATTCTATTTGATGCAAAAATATATTTCCGTAAGTGTAACCACATCGAAATGTGTGGACGCACTTTAAGAAGTCGTCCACATATTAAGTACGCATGGCTTACTAAAAGCGTACGCTCGATAAATTTAGACTTTTTTCATAGATTTCGGGGTACGTACCATATGGACGACCCCTGAGATGGGAGATTCTCCTGCGGCCAGCTATATTGTACTCTGAAGGCTCCCCTCCGTGGACGGGGCTCTGATGCTATTTAGACTTCCCTTTGCAGAGCCTGCCGCCTGGGAGCGGAGAAAAAGAACATTCCGAATACAATGGAGATCAAAAGGATAAGGGAAGTAGAGGTAAAACTGTTACTTGCTGTGTTAAAATGTCAACTTTTCTGGCGATGCGATGAATGTTTTTGCGTTACTCTCCAATCGATTTAGTGAAGATCCTGGATAGAACCCTGGATAGATGACTGCTGAGGAGATCACTACCTGCATCTGTTACCTCCAGAAAAAGCAAAGGAAGATGCCTGTTATCCTTCGGTTGAGCAGCGAGGTATAATGATCATTGGTAAGTCATACTGTCACATAACAATTTATACTTTTTGTTTGTTTACTTTGCCTCGTTTTTATCAAATCGCACCATAAAAATCAAATTGATATACTTCCTATGCTCAGAAAACGCAATTAATTACATAGGTAACTCTCGTGTCACTCATAATCGTTTTTTTAGTTCAATAAAATTTTTCAATTCGATTTCTTCTTATCAAAATCTATTCACTTCACAAGTACTTACGATAACAATTTCTTCCTGTTTTACTGGCGTATCACTCCATGAGGCTTGATTGGGATCGAACTTAATTTCCGAACTTTCAAAGTTGACCCCGTCATCATCGTCAACTTTAATGTGTGTGAGAATGGGCTCTGATGGATCGTCCGAGGTGAATAATGGATCGGAAAACTAAATAACAAAAACCAGTCGAATCACACAAAACAATAATACGCACGAATTCTTACAACAATTTCTTCTTCGTCTCTTTGCTCTTTCCATAAACTTGTATCGTTCTTCGCTTTAAGCTCTGATTCAGTTATTGGCTGTTCCTGAAAAGTCGACAGTCATTAATGTCGTGACAATGACAACAAAATCATTTATTTTTATTTACTTCAACAACAGTGACAGGAAGTGGTGCTGGAAAATATATGTCAGTTGTGTTACGTTTGCCATCGGTAACGATCTACGATGAAATTAATATGCGACAACGTCAGAATTAATTACAAAATAAATAATTTACTGTTGGTGGTGTGACTTCAGGAACGTCACCAAGATTTTTGAACGGATATGCATGGTCCTCAAACTTGACCCGACCACCAAATAGTTTAAAAAAATCGTAATCTTTTATGTCTCGTCTCACCTGCAAAACAATTACAATTTTTACCGAAACTTTGGTCGAAAATATTATTTACTAGAACACCGCACTAACATCAAAATGTTCTTCACAACAAAAGAAGCGCTTTGTTGGATGAATGTAAACGCTCTCAGCACCAACCATGGCCAACCAATCTCGTTTTTTATTCTCGGGCACACTGACAAATATTCTATCTGGATGATCTGTACTTGTTGCCTCACAAGCTGGCACCATGCACACCTTTTTTTCCGTCTTTGGGGGCATTTTTGCTGGTGGGAGCTCCGAATTTATTTTTCACTAAAAAAACCTTTGACAATGAACTCCGCCATTTAAATGAAAATAATGACGACGGTGTGCTACACTGTTAAATTCCAACAGAGTATAATATCAAAATATGCAGAGATATGAGAACCGTGGTTTTAAGATTATGTCATTTTTTGCAAGAAATTTTCTTCAGGTGCAATAGTAGGTAACTACATACTAAAAACTTTTTGACCTTTAATGCAAGTTTGTGTACTTTATTACAGAGAAGGTTTGGTTATCCCGCTGGAGCCAAAAATTTAACGTAAATACTATCTGATAGTCGTTAAATTGGGTAATCTGTTTAGCAGAAATAATTCCAAATGCAAAATAGCCAAACGAATTCATAATTTCTGCACTTCAAAGCGTTCACAACACTACTTTACCTATAGTCGTTCGTTTCGATTCAGGTGGTATATAAGAAAGTACGCTGTTCATAGAAGTCATCATTCTGTGCTGATATACACATGGTCTAGGAGACAAGGGGTACTGATGAATCGTAAACGACGAAATCAACACTTTAGTTTGTTAAATATTATGTAGAGGCTTCGTTTTCATAAAGGAATTGTGAAGGGTACTGTAATGTAGAATTACACCATAAAAAGCCACATACATTTGCTGTCTCGCAATTTTTAAATTTGACATTTGGGCGAAAAAACGTGCATAAAAGCCTCCAGAAGGAGTTTCAAATAACGATGTCTTCGGGATTGTTGTCAAATTAAGAGAAATGAAAAGGTCATTCCAAAATTAGAGAAGAGAGATTCCAACTTTTCCGTTCTCTCTCAATTATTTGCATTCATAAATGTTTGACAGCAGTCCCCGAGACAAGTTAAAAACCAGAACCTATTTTCGAGAAAATATTTTCTCGACTTTCCTGAATTTTCTTGATTTTCTGGAAATTTTTTCGATTTTCTGAAAATTTTCTTGAATTTATAGATTTTGAAAAAAGATTAATTAGAGAGCAAAAATGAAACCAGAACATAATTTTGTGAAATTTAGACGATTTTTTTGCTTCTAGTGCTGTACGTCCTAGGAGAGCGAGTCCCAGCGAATAAAACTGCTTTTGATGTAGGCATTGTCAAAATTTTGAATTCAAAGCCGCGAGCAGCTTTAGTCAGCTTTATTAAAAATAATGAATCGTTATAGGATTAATAACAACTTTCACAATATCAGTTAATAATCAGCTTTCGTTTGTGAAATTTTGAGTATGATCATGCCCATAGCGGTAGCGAAGGACGTGACGCAGTCCCCACACCAAAAACCTTTGGGATTATTAAAAAAAACTAAGTCGCAGCAGCTTTTCAACGAGCCCAGACTCATCAAAATCGGTTGAAAATTGGCTGACATTTTTCTATGGACTGTCGATTTTTCTATTGTTCTCATAATTCTGAAAACTTTTTTTCTGATCTGTCGATTTCTATCTATTAGATAGATAGATATTAATAATTTTCGATCTCGACACGAAGTGTTCCGAAGGTAGGCGTTGATGACACGAAGTGTTCCCAAGGCAGGCGAAGGTGCCACAAAGTATTCCGAAGGTGTTGGAGAACATTTTTTTCGGAAAAATTTTTTTTTGGAGAAAACATTTTTCTGAGAAAACGCATTGTTGGAGAAAAAATTTTGGAGAAAACTTTTTTTCGAAAAAAATTCTTTTGGAGAAAAATTCTTTGGAGAAAACTTTTTTCGGAAGAAATTTTTTTCGGAGACAATTATATTTCGGGGACAATTTTTTTTTCGAAGACAATTTTGTTCGGAGAAAATTTTTTTCGAAGACAATTTTTTTCGTAGAAAATTTTTTCCGAAGACAATTTTTTTTCGGAGAAATATTTTTTCTAAGAAAATGTTCTTTTCTGAGAAAATTTTTTTAAAAAAATAGAAATAGAAATGTTCAGATCATCAATTTTGATGTTTTCCACATCCACAGCATTCAATTCGTTTTCCATCAAGTCTCGGAACTCGACACTTTGTTCTTTCATTCGATCAATATCCATCACAACTTCCTCCATTTCTCCTCTTTCTGTTTTGGTGTTGAGGAGTACTTTCGCTCTCACCATTCGATGGTCACTGCCTGTTGTGAACTGGTGAATTTTGTACGATTGACTTTCGATTCGAAATGATGACATCGATTTCATTCTTTGTTCTCCCTTCTGCACGGGCCCAGAACCATTTCCTTTGCTTTTTGCTGGGAAAAACGACTTCATTTCGAAGATATTGTGATGTTGGAGGAAGTTTACCAGTGTGTCACCTCTTTCATTTCTTTGATCGTACCCAAAATTGCCAATCGAATTTTCCGCGGCATCCTCTCTTTTTCCAATTTCGGTATTGAAATCACCAACTACAAATTGACACTGTGATCGATTTTCTTCTATTGCTTTGGATATATTTTCGTAAATTTGCTCGACTTCTTCATCTGGATGTGTTTAGATTGGTGCAAACGCTTGGATTATCTTTAAATTTAGGTTTTTCGAAGGTCGGTGAAACTTTTTCACGCATAGCTCACGCATGTACAGCACGTAAATTGTTCAAATTAGCGTCAAATGAATGTCACAAGACTGGGAAAAAATATTTGTGGAAATCGGTTGAGTGGTTTGGGCACTGGAACCCACGGAATGGAGAAAATTTTATTTCTCAGCCATATACAATACGAGATGGGTTTTCATCAACCTATGGTTTATTATGATTATGAAACATGGAGACTTACTCCCGAAGACAAAGTTGTAGAGAATTAAATTTTAGCGAACACGTGTTTCAGGGTTTCCCCGAGAAATGTCCAAATCCTGGGATTAAGACACTTCTAGAGTTCAGAGGGATGACTCCTATCTCTAGAACTATGGCAGTTAAAAAGCTGCTTCCAAAGACAAAGTTGTAGAGAATTAAATTTTAGCGAACACTTGTTTCAGGGTTTCCCTCAGAAACGTCCCAATCCCGAGATTCAGCCACTTCTAGAATTTGGAAGGATAAGTCATATCTCAAGAACTATTACAGATAGAAAGTTGCTTTCAATGGCAAAGTTGTAGAGAATTAAATTTTAAACGTACTTCGGAAGGGCTTTCAACATTACTTTGGGTAATTTTTATGAGTCATTCGAACTTTTATAGTTCTAAAGGAATTTGAATCTAACAAACATTTATCTAGAGAACTTGACTATGCTTTCTGATGCGCATTATATTTATGACTAGTAAATACCCCCGCCCCTAGGGGAGCCATATTTTTTCCGTTTTAAATAATGATGCGTAATGTTTCAACTTCCCCCGTACTCCACTTCCTCCGTGGAACGTATGCAACGTTCCCCGTATTCCACTTCCCCCGTATTCCACTTCCCCCGTATTCCACTTTCCCCGTATTCCACTCACCCCGTATTCAACGTTCACCGCATTCCAAGTTCGCCGTATTCAAGTTTCCCCGAATTTTATTTCTTCGTATTCCACTCCACCGTATTCCACTTCCCCCGTATTCCACTTCCCTCGTATGCCACTTCCCCGTATTCCACTTCCCCCGTATTCCACGTTCACCGTATGCAAAGTTCACCATATTCAACTTTCCCCGTATTCCAAGTTCCCCTTATACCACTTCCCCCGTATCCCACCTCCTCCGTGGAACGTATGCAACGTTAACCGTTTTCCACTTCCGCCGTATTCCACTTCCCCCGTATCCCACGTTCACCGTATGCAAAGTTCACCGTATTCAACTATACCCGTATTCCAAGTTCCCCGTATTCCAAGTTTCCCGTATACCATTTCCCCCCTGTTCCACGTTCACCGTATGCATCGTTCCCCGTATTCAACGTTCCCCGTATTCAACTCTCCTCGTATTCCAAGTTCCCCGTATTCCACTTTCCCTGTATTCCACGTTCACCGTATGCAACGTTCACCGTATGCAACGTTCAACGTATGCAACGTTCACCGTATGCAACGTTTACCGTATTCCAAGTTCCCCGTATTCCACTTTCCTTGCATTCCACGTTCTCCGTATGCAACGTTCACCGTATGCAACGTTCACCGTATGCAACGTTCACCGTATGCAAGGTTCACCGTATTCCACTTCCCCCGTATTCCACGTTCACCGTATTCCACTTCCCCCGTATTCCACTTCCCCCATATTCAACGTTGACCGTATTCCACTTACCCCGTATTCAACGTTCCCCGTACTCCAAGTTCCCCGTATTCCACTTTCCTTGCATTACACGTTCACCGTATGCAACGTTCACCGTATGCAACGTTCACCGTATGCAACGTTCACCGTATGCAACGTTCACCGTATGCAACGTTCACCGTATGCAACGTTCACCGTATGCAACGTTCACTGTGTGCAACGTTCACTGTATGCAACGTTCACTGTATGCAACGTTTACTGTATGAAACGTTCACCGTATGCAACATTCACCGTATGCAACGTTCACCGTATGCAACGTTCACCGTATTCCAAGTTCCCCGTATTCCACTTCACCCGTATTCCACTTCCCCCGTATTCAACGTTCCCCGTATTTCAAGTTCCCCGTATTCAGCGTTGCACTTGCTATGTATTCTACTCTGACATTTCCCCGACCAAATCTCTAAGACGACATCTTGACTGACTTTCAGCCGATTTTCAATTTTCATCCTTTCTTGACCCATAACTCCCTTATTTCAGAACAATATCCCACCCCAGAACATGTTTTCTCGACGTTTTGCACCATACCCAACAACATATCAAAAATTAATTTTTCAGTAATTTTCGGGCAGCGGAGCAAATTTTTGTCCATTTTTGCCTACTTTGAACGACCCTGGGCACCGAACCGCTCAACCGATTTCGTTCAAGCCAATTCCTCTACCTTCACACTGTCGAAACCTTTCATGTGACACCTCACTGGCCTCATTCCAGCAACTACCGGCCGAGATATTGGTTAATAAGTGCTCCAGCTCTGGATAAAATCGCCAAATAATGACCTATAGCTCGGTAGTATGAAACTTTTTCACCCAACATTGTTCAGCAATTTTGTTGCCCCAAGCCTCCACTATCGACTGGCACTCAAAAGTTATCTCTACTTTGTCCAACAACAAAAGTTCCTTAACAACGAAGTGAGGAAACCCCAAAACTTTAACAGTTTTCCTTACGTTGCTTCTCCGCATAAAGTCGGATCAAAAAACTTTCTTCTACAAACTTGTAGGCCATCAAAAACTCTAAGACTTTGCTTCGCCGACCAAATCTCTAAGACGACATCTTAACTGACTTTTGGACGATTTTCAATCTCGACCCTTTCTTGACCCATAACTCCCTTATTTCAGAACAATATCCCACCCCGGAACATGTTTTCTCGATGTTTTGCGCCATCCCCAACAACATATCAAAAAGTATTTTTTTCAATAATTTTCGGGCAGCGAAGCAAATTTTTGCCCATTTTTGCCGAATTTGATCGACCCTGGACACCGAACCG
>CM055403.1:63990588-64003166 GCA_029228625.1 Pseudolycoriella hygida | reverse complement strand
TTGTAGCCCATCAAAAACTCTTTGCTTCCCCGACCAAATCTCTAAGACGTCATCTTAACTGACTTTTGGACGATTTTCAATTTCGACCCTTTCTTGACCCATAACTCCCTTATTTCAGAACAATATCTAACCCCGGAACATGTTTTCTCGACGTTTTGCACCATACCCAACAACATATCAAAAAGTATTTTTTTTTTCTTCGCCAGTGTAAACGCAATTAAACGAAAAAATAACGGGATCGTGACAGACAGACTTATAAATACATAAATATATAAATAGACGAATAGACGAATAGACACATAGATAAACAGACGGACATTAGACGTTTATAATTAGTAACTAGTAAATACCCCCGCCCCTAGGGGCTACGCAGGCTTTATCATTTTCGCTTTAACATACCATACCCGACAACATATCAAAAATTGTTTTTTCAGTCATTTTCGGGCAGCGGAACATATTTTTGCCCATTTTTGCCTCCTTTGACCGACCCTGGACACCGAACCGCTCAACCGATTTTCTTAAAATCGGTTCCTCTACCTTCACACTGTCGAAACCTTTCATATGACACCTCACTGGCCTCATTCCAGCAACCACCGGCCGAGATATTGGTTAATAAGTGCTCCAGCTCTGGATAAAATCGCCAAATAATGACCTATAGCTCGGTAGTATGAAACTTTTTCACCCAACATTGTTCAGCAATTTTGTTGCCCCAAGCCTCCACTATCGACTGGCACTCAAAAGTTATCTCTACTTTGTCAAGCTTTGTTCTACTTTGTTCTACTCATCAACATCAACAACTTTCCCGAAGAAACCAAACGCGTAACTATTCTAATTCAGAAGATAGCAAAAATCCAAGATGGCGTCATTTTCACAGGTGGCAGCCATTTTCTTAGGATTCATAAAGATTCTACTCACAAAACTCTAAGACTTTGCCAAAGAAACCTATCGCCCAACTCGCATACATTCCAAGATATTTTTAAAAACATTAAAATTGGCCCAATGTCCAACTGCCCGACATTTTCACCAATGCTGGTGACTTCTACCCACTAAACTCTAAGACTTTGCCAAAGAAACCTATCGCCCAACTCGCATACATTCCAAGATATTTTTAAAAACATTAAAATTGGCCCAATGTCCCACTGCCCGACATTTACACCAATGCTGGTGACTTCTACCCACTAAACTGTAAGACTTTGCCAAAAAAACCTATCGCCCAACTCGCATACATTCCAAGATATTTTTAAAAACATTAAAATTGGCCCAATGTCCCACTGCCCGACATTTACACCAATGCTGGTGACTTCTACCCACTAAACTCTAAGACTTTGCCAAAGAAACGTATCGCCCAACTCCCATACATTCCAAGATATTTTTAAAAACATTAAAATTGGCCCAATGTCCAACTGCCCGACATTTACACCAACCAAAAAAATGTATAAACAAAATCAATGCATCATTTCGTTCCATACAAATAATTCCTTACAAAGAAAATATTTGAATACGCCACATGATTTCATTTCATACAAATAAAAAAAAATATTTGAATACGCCACTTAATAAACAATCGTAAATACATTGAGAATATTAGTGAATGAAGCCACATGCATAAAATAGTTTTTTCGTTTATTGCTTCTTACATGTGTACGCACACACTCACACGTAAATATTCTCCCTGAAATTACTTGAACAAATCTCATACAAAATTTCTAATCATTTTTCGTTGTATAAATTTTATACTTCACAGGAAGTATGCAGTTCCAAATGTATAAATACCACTTTTTAATTCGCTTGAAACTATCGCCGGTTGGTGATGTCCAGCGCTAAGCGTCGCACAGTGGGCTAATCCGTTATATTCATGTTCAAAAATCTATATCTCGTGATATATTCATAATTTAAATGTAAGAATTCTTAAAACGTGATTTAAGAATGTTCAAAAATGTCGGGAAAAATATTTGTGCATGTAGGCCGCAGATTAATAGTCGTAAGGTTGTTAGACACAGTTACAGGTTTGATTTCTCCCCATACATAACCTCAAAAAAAAATATTTTCCATATTTTCGTCAGAAACTTGTCGAAATCAGTTGTAAACGTTAAAGTAATTCATAATAAGTCGAACCAAGTTGACCAAATTCATTCTTGTCATCAATTATCTTTCAGGAAAAAAAAGTTTTTGAAAATCGGATAAGATTTACCTGATTTATGTAGAAAAAACACGTTGGGCCCTAGTAGAGACTCAGTTTTAGGGCCCTGGTTGAGTCTAAAAGCTCAAAATTCGTTTCTTTCTTAAATTTGCCCAGGTCTTTCAAACAAAAAAAAAAAAATATGAAAATCGGAAAAGATTTACCCGAGCTATGTACGAAAGAACAAAAATCATTCAAACGGCCCTAGCTCGGCGGCCCTTGGGCCGACAGTGCCCAGATTCAATCCCATAAAAAAATTTTCAATTAGCGTTCAGGGGAAAAAAGTTTTTGAAAATCGGTGTAGTTTTACTCAAATTATCGCGGTAACGGATGGATGGCCTGTTTTTTCATTGTTGATTCGTCATCTAAGGGCCATAATCGAACCTTTCTCCCTACTCCCGGGTCGAAATTGGGGTGGTTACAAACGTCATGGTAAACGTATAAGACTTCGTTCTTCGTACGGGTCTAAACATTTGTATACAACGGGCATTAGTTTTAAAATCTTTTGCCTGTGGCCAACACCAATTTTCAGATTTAAAGTATTGGTTCGAATGTTAACAATTCCCGCAACTCACTTCAAAAGGCTGCACTGTCCTTTACATATTTGCAAAAATGTCAAAGGTACAAAAGGATTAACACAATTAAATATCGAAAATTCGCCATTTATCAATTTTGACCATTGTGAATGTAAATCGTTTGCCGCTCTTGCAGCGCGTCTGTCTCTAACATTTGTTGTCGTTTAAGTCAAAAGTTCCGTTCATTTTATATATTTAGAAATTAATTAAAATCAGGTCATCATGAATGCTGGAGTTGGACCTATCGAGATAATTACAAATTCTATAGTGGCAGTCACCGACACTCTTGACTTGTACCATACAAGATTTGACTCGCTTGTTCCATGGAATAAACTTGAACAAATCTCGATAGAATTGAACCGTTTCCGTGATGATTATTCCAAAGAACTTAGGCCACTTGTCGCCAGTATTCAAAAGTTGTTAAGGGAAGGCCGTTATGAGTACCACGATGCAACTCAACCCATATATGAGTGGTGTGATCTGATCTTGCGCACACTTCCGGTATTTGTAAGCTTATTCGATGATAGTTTACGAAGTCAGGAAACAATGTATGAGCAGCAAAAACAAATTATAATTGCCCTGCTTCACAGTGGATCAGCCAAATTAAGTAGAGGTTACTCGAAAATGTCCCGCTGCTCCTTCAACTTGAATGCCGTGGTTGGAAAGATATTTATGCTACAAAATCGCTTTGCGATTGACTTCAAACCTGAAAGCGCCTATTTTAAAGGATTGATGGACAAAATTTTCAATGAACATAAAAGTGGGGTATTACCTGTGACAGTAGGTCCTTTCGGATTAGTTAGTGAGAAAATTGATCAAGTGGACGCCTTTGCGATGGAGATGGAGGCAAAATTTAAGGAGGTTGAAGACTTTTTCGAAGGGATAGCAACAACAGTAAGGGCGACTAATTACATCATCGACGAAACCAGATATTATCTTACCGTAAAAGCTACAAGAATTAGTGAGCTAATATTCCAAAACACAGAATCAAAGATTATAATTCCGCTAAGTTCATTACTTTCCTTATACGATGCGGTTGCAGTACCTGTGGAGCAATTACTTCTTAAGTGTGAAGATTATCAACGACGGCATGGCAAGGTTGGGCCTCGATAACCAATCGAATTTTGTCATAATGTTTGAATAAAAATTGATATTTATCGCACTCACTCTTTTTTACCAAGTAATATGCATCTTTCCGAAGTACGAAGTCTTATGCCAGCTTTAACACGACGTTTGTAACGGTGTAACCAGAGGAATTCGGACCCAGGAGTTGGTGAGTTTTTGGTTTTGGGGTGTGAATAAAGAGAAATCTTAAAAAAAAGTTTTGTATGTCTGTCAACACAATAACTGAAGTAATTGTTTATATGAAAGGTATGTACACGAAAATCAAATTATGGGATTGAATTTGGGAAAAATCGGTCGTGACGTGGTTTTCCGACTGTCGGTGAAACTTCTTCGCTTTTATATTTGCGAAATTACCATGGAAATCGCTCTTCAAGACTTTGAATGAAAGATATGCAAAGATAAGAAGACCACAAAAAAATCTATTGAGTGGTTCTGCCTGTAAAGTTAATTTTGTTCATTTCATGACTATGGTTCCAACTCGACCTACGCAAACCTCACGATGGATGGTGGTTTTTCATGAATATTTCTTTAATAATAACATGTTTTGTGCTTTATTGCCGGAGGTCTCTCCTGAAGGCACTAGGTCGGTCCCAGGGAGGTTCGGCACCAATCTCAACTTTTTTTGTCAATGGAAAAATTGAACAGAGCAATGTTGTAGAGAAATTTATTAGGTTACATAGTCTGACATTCATTTTCAACTTTCCTTATTTGCGACAGACGTGTAGCCTTTATAGGGTGTTGCAAATGGAAATTTTTCTTCACTAGTTTTGATAGCAAATCCATGAAAACGAACTTTCAGACAATTTCATTTATTGAACAAAGATGAAATAAGCTTCAAAATTTCTAGTGCGCTTAACGTAAAATATCCATCACAACTATTGATCAACTATTCGGTTGCATTTAGAATCTCGTCATATAAACAATCCAAAACGATATGTACGTTACGTACAAATAGAAAATGACTAAATTCACATTGAGTTTTCATAGCAAACGATTTTATATCAAATTACAAAATCACACCGAATAGAGCAACCTTTATCTGAACTATTTAATTCCTTAACACGACATCGACTAAAAATGAACGATTAATTCGACATTTACGAATTCAAAAAACAAAAGTCCATATCGATCGTCAGATAAACTTATAAAATGTAAAGAGAAATAAAACCTTCCGGTAGTCCTAAAATCGGGTAATCAAAACTTGGTATTGAATCTGGCAACTAAATCATTGTTGCCCAACATAGGGAATCGTACTGTCCTTTATCGGTCGAATTTCGCCAAGAAATATCTGCTCAATCCAGTTCCAAAATGATTATTTGTCGGATCTTTTCGCTGAGATTAATTTGCTTTCTGAAAATCACAATCTTTCGAGATTGTGATTCGCGTGCAAAGTGAAGCAACTCTTGGGTCGTGTAATTCTAGAAATTTCTGACGCATTTTTTTAATCAAAAGTGAAAATATTTCAAAAGAATTTTGTGCGTTCCGAAGCTGCAAGCGTCACTCAAATTGATATGAGTTGTTTTGGAAGAGGGGACAAGGAGTTGCGTCACATTTCCCTTTTAAAAAGGGTTTTTGTTGTGATATCAGTTGTTTTGAAAGAAGGGACGAGGACTTGCAACACGTTTCCCTTTTAAAAAGGGTTTTCGCTTCCGAAGCGCGGCGGCTACTACTTCCATGGGCGCAAATGATCCTCTCAACTTCCTCCACAACATATCAAAAGTTTTTTTTGAGCCACCGCCGCCGCCGAACCGAAGCGCGTCGGCTACTACTTCCATGGGTGAAGATGATCCCCTCAACTTCCTCTACAAAAGTTTTTTTTTGAGTTTTCGCCTATTTTCCGCCATTTTGGCGGTCACCCTGATACACTACACACCCAACCCAACAACTTTCCCTTTAACACCAAACCTCTATCTCGAACACACAACCATTGCCTCGTACAAAATGTGCTATCATACACACAAACACATACATATGGGCTTTATATGGCGCCTTCTAAGAGCCCTGGCGCTTAAACGAGGCCGGTACCCCCCTTTTTTAAAATCTCATATGGCGTAGAATGCCCACCCTGCAAAATTTCAAGAAAAGTTATCGAGCCTTCCCATAATATTTCCTGCGAGTAATAACTCCGAAAAATCGTAGTATACAAGCTATTAAAAATCCCGGATTATTCGGAAAGTGTTGAAAAAATCCTCAAAGTCATCGAAAATATTTGCAAAATCCTAAAAACTCCTCAGAAAATCTCAAAACTTTTTAGAAAATCTCAAAACTCTTTAGAAAATCTAAAAAATCATTAAAGTTTCCGAATCTACCAAAACTAAAATCGTTGACAATAACTTCTTTCAATAACAGTCTAGGTAATGGTTTGAAGAGACAAGACTGTTTTATGAGAAGTGAAACATTGTGTGTAAAAGCAGTCAAATCTTTTCCTGGGATTTTCGGCTATTTTGAGATGTTTACTTATTACTAGAACGACTATTGTCTTCAGATACCTATTCTTTTGTAGAACGAAATTATTGTTTATGATTGGTTTTGGTAGACTTAGAAAAATTTTCAATGTCGGAAACTTTAATGATTTCTGAGATTTACTAAAGTTTTTTGAGATTTTATCAAGATTTTCGATGATTTTTTGAAGATTTTGAGGATTTTTTGAAGATTTTCCGTATAAATCCGGGATATTGGGGATTTTCAGAGATATCACTCCTTTTGTAATTAGATCAAGAGAATTGCGTCACACCTCCACTTTTGTGGTTTTGAAATTTTTCCTTGACACACCAGGTATAGGTCATGGTATAGTTCTCATGTTCACCGGTTTCGTCAGCAATTTTTTCATAGCTGAATATGGCGCTGCGATCTGTAGTACTATACTTCACAAACTGTCCGTATATTCAGCTATGAATATTTCAGATGGCGCTGCGGACGTTCGGGTATTTTTCGTCATATTTTTTTAGGTTAATCATGGCCTATACATAACGCTGATTGAGACAGCGGCAGAAATAATTGAGATTAATAAAAAAGAAGTAAAAAAGGTGAGAATTTATAAACTCTGGAAATTAAAAATCGAGGAGAGCATTTCTTTCCAGGTATGTCTTGTTACCCTATTATGTTGCTAAAATCCCCAACCAAAGACGCCTAAAAAGTAGGAAGCTATTACTAATTATAAACGTCTAATGTCCGTCTGTTTATCTGTCTATGTGTCTATCTATTTATGCGTCTATCTATGTGTCTATAAGTCTGTCTGTCACGATCCCGTTATTTTTTCGTTTAATTGCGTTTACACTGGCGAAGCAAAAAAAAAAAAAAATACTTTTTGATATGTTGTTGGGGATGGTACAAAACGTGGAGAAAACATGTTCCGGGGTTAGATATTGTTCTGAAATAAGTGAGTTATGGGTCGAGAAAGGGTGAAAACTGAAAATCGTCCAAACGTCAGTTAAGATGACGTCTTAGAGATTTGGTCGGGGAAGCAAAGTCTTAGAGTTTTTGATGGCCTACAACTTTGTAGCAGAAAGTTTTTTGATCCGACTTCATGCGGAGGAGCTAGGCAGCGAAAACTGTTAAAATTTTGGGGTTTTTTCACTTTGTTGTTAGGGAACTTTTGTTGTTGGACAAAGAAGAGATAACTTTTGAATGCCAATCGATAGTGGAGGCTTGGGGCAACAAAATTGCTGAACAATGTTGGGTGAAAAGGTTTCATACTACCGAGCTATAGGTCGTTCTTTGGCGATTTTGTCCAGAGCTGGAGCACTTATTAACCAATGTCTCGGCCGGTAGTTGCCGGAATGAGGCCAGTGAGGTTTCAAATGAAAGGTTTTGACAGTGTGAAGGTAGCGGAATTGGGTTGAAGGAAATCGGTTGAGCGGTTTGGTGTCCAGGGTCGGTCAAAGGAGGCAAAAATTGACAAAAATTTGCTCCGCTGCCCGAAAATTACTGAAAAATTAATTTTTGATATGTTGTTGGGTATGGTGCAAAACGTCGAGAAAACATGTTCCGGGGTTAGATATTGTTCTGAAATAAGGGAGTTATTGGTCAAGAAAGGGTGAAAATTGAAAATCGTCCAAAAGTCAGTTAAGATGACGTCTTAGAGATTTGGTAGGGGAAGTGTCAGAGTATAATGCGTAGCAAGTGCAACGCTGAATACGGGGAACGTTGAATACGGGGTAAGTGGAATACGGTGAACGTGGAATATGGGGGAAGTGGAATACGGGGGAAGTGGAATACGGGGGAAGTGGAATACGGGGGAAGTGGAATACGGGGGAAGTGGAATACGGGGGAAATGGAATACGAAGGAAGTGGAATACGGGGGAAGTGGAATACGGGGGAAGTGGAAAACGGTGAACATTGCATACGGGAGAAGTGGAATACGGGAGAAGTGGAATACGGGGGAAGTGGAATACGGGGGAGTGGAGTAATTTTGCGACAAAGAAAGTGTTTTGATTTATAGTGCCTTTCTCGCCCATTTGGATTTTAGTATTATTAGCGGTAATATCAACGAAGTTATTTAATTACATAAAACATTACGCATCGTTATTTAAAACGAAAAAAATATACTTTGGCTCTCTGAATAGACAACAAGCGAAAATGATAAAGGCTGCGTCGTCCCTAGGGGCGGGGGTTTCGACAACGTAACCTACCCGTTAATGTTGAAGCGAAAATGATAAAGCCTGCGTAGCCCCTAGGGGCGGGGGTTCGACTAGTACCGATAGAATTTGACAGATAGAGGTGGGAGATAGAGGTTTTGGTTATAATTTAACAACATCATGCCCGCAGCTGTAGCTGCAGTCCCCACGTCCCAAAAAAGAAGTCCACAAACCCAAAAAAAACCATACAAAACCTTTGGGGCAAATCACCATATATACGCGAACGTTTGAGTTTTTTCCCCTCGCCCCCTCCTTCTCCAAATTATCAAAAAAAACAACAGCAACTTTCCAACGAGTCCAGATTGATCAAAATCGGTTGAAAATTGGCTGAGATATCGAGATTTGAAAATGATATTTTTCTACGGGCCGTCGATTTTTCTACTGTCCTCATTATTATGAAAACTTTTTTCTGATCTGTCGGTTTCTATGTTCTTCTATCTATCTATTAACAAATAGTCAGCCGATCTTCCTGAAATTTTCACTGAACGTCAGTTTCGGCCTCAAATGAAAAATTTCATATGCCGCTTTTCTGGGAAAATACTGGAAAAGCCGTGGCATGTGGAAAAGTGGTCAATTTCAACGGTTTTTCAGGTAATGCTCGGAATCTTCGAACTTTAGCTCCGGAGTGACAATAGGTAGAGAGATGGTTTCTTCGGGAAAGTTATAAACTCGTTTCAACATTTTTATGAACTTTTTATTTCTGCGCAGGATATTTCAAACAAATTTACGTAGTGTGCGGTTATTAAATAGATTTGATATTTTTTTGCACTATTTATCTAAACTTCTACATTCAATTGATATTATTATTTTGAGCGAAACATGGATCAAGCCTGATCAAATTTCATTGTATAATATTCCGGGCTATGAGGGTATTTTTTCGTGTCGTGATGGACATGGTGGAGGACTTGCGGTTTTTATTAAAAATACAATCGGCTACCAAACTCTGAATGTTTACACGGACTGGTTCTTCTACTTTAATGTCCATATTAAACTCATTGATTCAATATACCCTCATCTAAATTTACATGCTTATTATAGACCTCCTTGGAGGAATAATCAAAATGATTTTTTGGAACATGTGACCAATGCAATCGATACTGATGGTGAGTTTTCTATGCTTGCAGATGATGTTAATATCAATTTACTGAAATTTTCAACATCTAATGCTAATTTGTTTCTGAACGCTTATGTGAATACTTATACTTATACTTATGTGAATAATTTTAAAATATCTAATGATCTCGTTACAAGACCATGCTCTCGTTCAATTTTGGATCATGCTGGTTTCAAATGTAACTCCTCTGTTAAAGTCATCAACAGTACAATAATTAATCATGCAAGTGATCATAACGTTGTTATTTCACATATCTCTTTTCCAATGAAAATGGAAAAGTATGTTTTGATAACAAAGTCTAGAACTGATTACAATAAAGCTAATGAAGCGCTGAAGTGTTTGTTCGATCCTGACAAGATGCCTGCTACTGATGATGTTAACATTTTATATTCGTAATTTCTTGATACGCTCAAGAAGACTATTGCCGACTATACGGTTACCAAGGAATATCGGGTAAAAAATTCCTATGGGTTTTGCCCTTATATGAACGAACACTTGGAGTTTCTTATTGGTGAAAAGAATAAACTCTGGAGGAAATTTAAGGTCAATAGGCAAAATGCGGTTCTGTATAATAAGGTTGTGGCTAACAGTTACATACTGCATCACTTCATGAATCTCTATAAGTATCAGTACTTTGACAGGTTATTTTCTGAATCATCATGCCCCAAGAAAACTTGGCGGGAAATCAATGCTCTTCTGGGCCAGGGCTGTAAGAAACCAAAGTCTTTCGCTGTTAAAGTGAACGACATTCTTGTTAATGATGAACTATGTTCTGACGCTTTTAACAACTATTATGCCAATGTTGGTTCAAATCTGGCTGAAAAAATAACTGTTAGAGGTAAAAGCGTTATGCAGCGTAAAATGAATAATAATTCAATGTTCTTAAGCGCAGTAACTCCTCGCGATATTGAAAGCGTGATCTTATCACTGGATAAAAGCAAAGGTCCTGGATATGATAAAGTCACCTGTTCTTCCTTAAAATGTTGTGTTGGCCCTATTTCTGCGTTATTAAGTCATATTTACAATTGTTGTGTGTTGATGGGTTCTTATCCAGATCTTCTTAAGGTGGCGAGGGTCACCCCAATTTTTAAATCTGGGAGTTCTTTTGAAATTTCTAATTACAGACCAATCTCAATTTTATCAGTTGTAAACAAAGTTTTCGAAAAACTTATTGATCGTTGCGTGATTGATTTTTTGACTGTGACTGATTTTTTTTATGGTCGTCAATACGGCTTCCGTCAGAGATCTGGCACACACACAGCATTATATTAGCTTGTTAATGACATTAGCACTGAGATTGACGCGGGTAAAATTGTTTCGGGGATTTTTCTAGATTTGGCAAAGGCCTTCGATTCCGTTGAACATAAACTGTTATTATCTAAACTTGATGATGCAGGTATCAGGGGTAAGACTAATGATCTATTCAAAAGCTACTTGACATCTCGTAAGCAATACGTCTGTGTTAATGGGGTTGATAGTGAAATGGCTAACATGAAGTATGGTGTCCCTCAGGGTAGCACCTTGGGCCCATTATTGTTTTTGATTTTTATTAATGACCTTCACTGCCTTCATCTTAATTCTAAGCTCATCTTATTCGCTGATGATACTAGTTTTTTCACAGCTTCATTAAGTATCACTTCCAACATCAGCAAAAATAAACATGACTTGAATATTGTCCTTAAATAAACGAAAATAAGTTGACATTGTATGTTGGGAAGTGTAAACTGATGCATTTTAGGTCTCCTGCGAACAAAAATGCTCCTTTGCAAGAATTTGTTTTTGACAATATAATTATTCCAACGGTCACTTCAATTAAATTTTTAGGGGTAACCTTAGATGAATGTCTTAATTGGAACACCCAAATTACCAAGTTATGTAATGTAATATCCAGCCAGATAGGTATTATGAAGCGGCTTAGGGTGATGTTACCTATAGGAGTACTCAAGAAATTATATTTGCATAGCAGACTAACTTATTGTATTGGAGTGTGGAGAGGCGCAAATAAATCTCTTATGAATAAACTTGAAGTCCTACAGAGAAAGGCGTTGAAACTTACCCATGGAGTCTCGTGTAGATACCAAACGAAACTATTATTTTCGAAATTGTATCCGTCTGTTCTATCTGTGAATAACTTGCGTAAATATGCTGTTTGTAAGTTTGTTCACCAGTCCATTAATGACTTGTGTCATCACAATATTGACTTTACCACCGCGTCGCATCTACACTTTACCAGGTATTCTGACCTTTTGCTTAGACCCAAAGTTCAAACAACAATAGGGAAACGTATGTTATCGTATAATGATCCCACTTTGCTTAATCAGTTAGCGCGTGATATACGCAGGGCGTCATCTTATGGATTTAGTCGCTTGTTACGTGACTCACTTCTTAAAAGTAATGTCTAGCTACAAGGATACTCAGATTAAGTATAGCACATTCTATCTTGAATTTTTTCGTATGATGATTAATCTCAGCATTGCATTTTTGTTACCGAGTAAGAGGTGTAGGTTTGGGAAACGAGGTCTCACGGTCTCAAATATTTTTTAGGACATGAGACTACGTTTTCTCGGCCTTTAAAGATTGCATTTTTCGCTCGGTTTTTCCTTTTTCCTTTTTCCTTTCTTTCAGTCCATAGTATATTTTGTTACTTGATAATTTTTGCCTTGATTTTTGGTTTGACATTTTTGTTTTTAATTTTGTTTTTCTAAGTTTTTTTTCTACATTATTTTTGTATTAATTTTTTATACGTAATTTCTTTTTTAAGTTGTTTGTTTGTTAAGGCGCTAAGCCTTTGAAAAGTATTTACTTAATGGTGTTTTACTTTTTCTACGCTTTGCATATGCATAATGTTTTTTTATATAAATTTTTCATACATGAGTTTCTTCTGATTGTGACTGCATATGCATTGACCCATTTTTTTATACTAAACTTGAAACTTGAATAAACTAACT
>CM055403.1:63971904-63990088 GCA_029228625.1 Pseudolycoriella hygida | reverse complement strand
TGAAAGTTCATTTATTCAACAAAAAAAAAAAAGAAAATAAACAAAAAATTTAACTTCAATTACACACTAGCCCAGTTCACGTGAAAATAAGTTGACCAAAACCTATTGAATTGAAATAATTGGATTTAGTAGTTTAAATATTTTTTTGTATTTTTTCTTCTTAGCTTTCGATTCATAAGGTCATCCAGAACAACTTTGTACAAGAAGGATTTTAATTTCCATATTATTCAATAAAATTAATCAGGTGAGCAGTAAAGGTGATCAGCTGATCAGTAAAAGTGATCAGCTGATCAGTAAAAGTGATCAGCTGATGAGTAAAAGTGATCAGCTGATGAGTAAAAGTGATCAGCTGATGAGTAAAAGTGATCAGCTGATGAGTAAAAGTGATCAGCTGATGAGTAAAAGTGATCAGCTGATGAGTAAAAGTGATCAGCTGATCAGTAAAAGTGATCAGCTGATCAGTGAAAGTGATCAGCTGATCAGTGAAAGTGATCAGCTGATCAGTGAAAGTGATCAGCTGATCAGTGAAAGTGATCAGCTGATCAGTAAAAGTGATCAGCTGATCAGTAAAAGTGATCAGCTGATCAGTAAAAGTGATCAGCTGATCAGTAAAAGTGATCAGCTGATCAGTAAAAGTGATCAGCTGATCAGTAAAAGTGATCAGCTGATCAGTAAAAGTGATCAGATGATCAGTAAAAGTGATCAGATGATCAGTAAAAGTGATCAGATGATCAGTAAAAGTGATCAGATGATCAGTAAAAGTGATCAGATGATCAGTAAAAGTGATCAGATGATCAGTAAAAGTGATCAAATGATCAGTAAAAGTGATCAGATGATCAGTAAAAGTGATCAGCTGATCATTAGAAAGCTTAGACTTAGGCTAACTCACAAAAAATATTTTGTTGCGAAACACTCTCATCGGTGAGCTAGAGAAGTGCGCAAAGCTTCCCAATTGTAGCCTTTTATACAAAAATCGACTTTTAAAAAAATTTTACCAGAAAATTTATTTCACTAAACGTAGTTTCGAACTCGTAGGGGACGCCTCTTTCACAATCAGCAATAAAATCTGATGGGCAGCGACTTTTCAGTATAACTTCGTTCAAGCTCACCGTGTATGCCCTGAAGGAGCCTAATATGTTTTTTTAAGAAATTGACTTAATAACAACTGTTACAATAAGCTTCATCTTTCAGTTCAAATTGACTAAATTTTTGTTTTTTATATCAAATTGATATTTCATCTAAACCGAAGACAATCTGATCTGATACAACTTAAGGCTCGGACAGGTCGGGTTTGACCTGACCTGAACCTGAAGTCATTTGACCTGAAATTTTCAGGTCAGGTCAGGTTTTTTTTTCAAATGACCTGAACCTGACCTGACCTGATTTGTCGTTGACCTGACCTGACCTGTCCTGACCTGATAACCTGGTTTATTTTTATTTAAAATAAAACTATAATGCTTTCAGGTTTAAGGGAACATCCATAAAGGACGTCCGCATTTTTCGCGACTTTTTCCACCCCCTTCCTCCCTCTCGCTTTGCCCGTTTAGCCATCCCCCCTCCAAGGACGTCCGAATTTGGCGAAAAATGCACGAAATTCAAGAATTTTTGCTTGAATTCTTCTGCCACTCACAGTGCAGAGAAGTCTGAACGGATATTACAATGTTGCTCATAGCAAAAGTTTCATCTCAGATCTCTACACCTTCCAAGTTTATATAATCCTGAAGATGCCACTTAGCGTCTTCTGTTTCGTTAACGTTTACATCCGTCTAGAACATCAAATAAATTAACACTCATGTGCATTTCAATCAGTTTTGTTTTAAATTTTCACATTAACATCGCTTTTTTGGTGAAAAGACAGATCAATATTCTTTATAGGTGAACATGGTTCGGAAACTAAATTTGAAAAACTAGTACGTTCAGTACAAATTCATTGAAAATCTTCGTTGCTCTTATCTCAACTGCAACCAGCTTCGTTATAATAAGGTTCCGACACTCTTACACTATCAGGTTGTAAGCCACATACATTTACTATCTCATTTTTAAATTTGACATTTGTGCGAAAAAAAGTGACAGCAAATTATGTAGCTTACTACATTATAGCGTATGTGTGCTCACTATAACAGTAACTAGAGTGAAGTTGCTACGAACCGAGATAGTGCAGCCATTTTGATTACACTAGACTCGATCACAGCGCTGTGGTGGCCAACTGTGTTTTTCTATTAAGAAGAAGGAGCATAGTATTTTACTACTAATTATTTTAATCAAAACCCTGTATTTTACTAATACTTGTATTCATGTATAACTTACTCATACTCCTAAACCAATTAACCATTAACCAATCGCCATTACCTCAACCTGCCCTAGATAGTATATAATGTAGATACAACCAAAAAATAAATTTACCAACTAAGAGGTTAGTTGACTTTATGCGCATGCACACAAAATTTTTTTTTTTTTCATTGGACAGTAGCAATGAAAAAAAATCAACTAACTTCTTAGTTGATTTTGCGCATGCGCATAAGTCAACTAAGCTCTTAGTTCGTTAATTTATTTTTTGGTTGTAGAGATAGATATAGAGATATAAACAATATGAATGGCAAAATAAATTCAAAAATACTTGATATTTATATAAAGACCATTGTCGCAATTTGATCGGGTCATCAGGTCAGGTCAGGTCAAAACAGGTTTCAGGTCAAACCAGGTCAGGTCAGCGCATGAAAAATCAGGTTCAGGTCAATTCAGGTTTCAGGTTTTTCAGGTTTCAGGTTTTTCAGGTCAGGTTTCAGGTTGACCTGACCTGTTCCTATTACAACTCATAGGTCTGTTCTCAGATCAAGTAATATCTGATCTGTTCCGACCTGCTGAAACATTTAACATTTTAGAGGCAAAATTAATAAGAACTTTCCTCGGTAATTTTGCAGCGGTATCGCTATGAGTACTTTCCACTTTCCTCGGTAATTTTGCAGCGGTATCGCTATGAGTACTTTCCGACCTAATTTTGTGACTGAGTATTTTCCTACTCGTGCGAACTAAAAGTTTTACACAGGAAAGAAACATCGGACTGGACTAGAGATGAAGATCGAACTTCATCGCTCTGACGTTCGAACGGAACACAAATATTGAGATAAAAATCAGAAAAAAAGTTGACTTCTCAATAAGATTCTTGTCGAATTTGCAAACCACTGTCAATAAAACATAATGTCTGTGATTTGTAGTAAAAAATATTTTATTAACAAAATATTTATCTTAGCGTATTCAGACAACAGTCACCGGAAATTGCATGCACACTTGCGTTTGGTTAAGGCCATCTCTTATTACAATTCTAACGTTGAGACTGTTTACCTGTTATTAAAAGAAAGAAAAACTTAGGCCCAAAAAAAAAAAACGGAAACAATAAATTGGCTATACCGGTGGCAAGCCAGTTGCTGGCAAATCGATGTAGATTCTAAATCTATGAAATTCTCCAGCTACAGTAGGACAAGTTCCTATAATAAGTTCTTGGCACAAATCTCCACTAAAAACAGGTATTGCAGGAAACGGGAATCCGGGAACTGCCAGAACCTCGACTGGTAAAACTGGTGTGTTCACCGCTAGTTTATGTCAAATTGTTAGTTTCAATGTATCTCAGAGTTACTCAAAAAAGTAGGAGAATCTTACCTTTAATAACATCTACTTCACCGTAGTACTGGCCTCCTCTTTCGAAATGGCATGGTGTGCTTTCGCAACCTCGTATCCTAAGTGCTTGAACATTAGACTGTGATCCTATACGCGAATAAGAAAGTAAGGATGTGTATAAATACGACGATAAGTATGAACGCTGCGGATTATTTACCACAATTTTGGAAATTCAGATTAGCCGAAGCGCTTGCAACTGACAATGCAATCAGTAAAATTGTTCTCAACATTTTTGATTTTTATGTTGTATTGTTCTACAAGTCAGCAGCTTAGATCACGAATGAATTACCGGAATGACTTCGAATGCTTTAAATACCCGATTTTTGGTGAACACTTGCAAGTACTTAAAGTTATTGATATATTTGACTAATCTGAAGTGGAGATTAACACATTTGCTACATCAGTGTAATACATTTTAGACATGCCAATCGTAAGATCGAAGAGATATACGAACCACTTGTTCTGGTCTCAGCTGCTACAAAGAGACAGGTGTCTTTGAGACTAGAACTGTGTTCCGGTCAACTAAAGCCGCCGGCGCGAGTTCATTTTTGAGTCGAAAACCGTCACGATTCTTCCATTAAGTCGATATGAATAAATCTAAAATTTGATTGAAGAAAACTTCGTACCGTTTGGAAGTCTTACAATTTGTTTATTTTGGCGAAATTCACAAAACTCTTCATGCTTGCGCCCGGAAAATCCATAAAATCGGTTTTGAACGAGACGGTACTGACTCATTGAAAAAGCAATGGGAATCTTCAAAAATGCGGAGTTTCACTATGCCGCTCAGAAGTTTAGCCTAAGTAAAGTAGTCGGTAATTTACCAGTTTATCAACCTCTGTAAAGCCTTTGATGTATTGCTGGTGACATACTTACAGTCGTTAAGGAAAGTGCTGTTGAGATACGAAATGACCTTTGATCGTTTCCACAAATTTTTGCCGCGTGGCAGCTTCCGTCTGTCCTTGAACCAAGATATATTTTTTCGTGTTGTCTACATGTCGCTCAGGAATATTAACAGCGAACTATAGTGATTGAGTCACAAGGCAATATCGAGTTCATGCCCCTAGTCTCGAAAGCACAAAGTTGATATTATGTTTTAGAGTAGAAGATTTTTAGAGTCTTAGATAGAAAGACTGAACTTGCAACATATTCGATATGGATAAAATTCGGCACAGGGAACTTCAACTAAACTACGAATTGAGTAAAGTGGACTTTAAGGTAGCGTATGATTTGATATCACGAAATATTGATATACAAAAGCTGGACAAAATGAAAACACCGCAGGAGAAAGTCCTTACGCGTTTAGAGACTTTTTATGCGAAAGATTCGTTTCCGTACGATGTCATGATCGAGGTTAAACAAACAAAAATAAAAAAAGGATTTCCACAAGGAGCAGTTTACTTCAGTCCAGCTCTACTCAACTGTGTGGTACTGAAATGAACCTGAACTGAAATGGTCAGAAGTCGAAGCAGGAATGTTCGCAGACGACCTAGCAATTCTAGTAAGTGGAGTATATAGAAACTGTGATGAACTGAAAACTGAGAGTGATACAAAAATCGATCTTTGACAACGAAATGTTGGTAAATATAGAGAAAGCAAAATACCAAAGATTCTCATTGAGGAACAATCTAAAAAATCCGTCATTATGGTTTGACGGCTCACTAACATGATACTCAATCGCAAAAATATCTGGAATTCACCTTAGGCGAACAATTAACATTTAAAACACAGACCAACGAAACCATCAAAAAAGTGGTAAAAAGATTGCAGATTTAAAAAAAGATTGAGTGGGCTGAAATGGGGAGCTTCAAAGGATACCCTTCAACAAACATTAAGGGTAATGGTAAATAGTATTGGCGGCTGTGACTCACGAAAAGCGTAAATATTTTCGCCATTTGATCCACATGAAAAGAGAAGAGATAGCATCAAATCATGTATTGTCGTATTTTGAGCACTTTTAGTCGAATTTACGTGAATGCTATATCTTTTACTCTCAATATGGATCAATAGCGAAAATATTTTTTGTGCATTTTGAGTCGCAACCGCCACTCATCTGTGCTTGCTATCCAAGCTGTAGAAAATTGGAAGTGGAGCAGGGTGCTGCGACTAATTGCTGGAGGAACAACAAAGAAATAAGGCAGTCAGCGTATATCAGAATATATGTACGAACGAAATCCGCACAACTAGCAACGTGTGGGCTAACTGCAATATTTCGACAATCGGTTAAAACCAAGGATATCCTAAGCAGGCTTCCGAACCGAACCGAACCGTACCGAACCGAACCCCTGAACTGCAGATAATTTGACAGAAAAAACCGAACCGTTTTTATTTTTGAAAACCCTGGACCCGAACCCGAACCGTTTCTTTAATTTTTAAAAACCATGAACCGTAACCCGAACCGCTTTTCCAAAGGTTCGGAAGCCTGATCCTAAGATACCGATTCTTGCTTTCAAGAAAGCAAAAAAAAAAAAAAATAAGGAAATATTCGCGTATTATCAGCGATAGCGTCACCTCAAACGATATCAATAATTTTGGAAGCCAACTTACGGACTGCGTCACACTTTATCTTTAAAGAGGTTTTTTGTTGTGATATCAGTCATTTGGAAGTTTTCAGTTGTTATAACTAAAACTCATATGAAAAATTTTCTATTTCTGAAAAAAAAATTTCCCCCAAAAATATTTTCTTCGAACAAAATTTTCACCGCAAAGAAATTTATTCAAAAAAATTTTTCTTCACTAAGTTGTCCTCTTGGGCTACCTTCGGAACACTTCGTGTCACTTTTGACTACTTTCGGAACATTTCGTGTCACCTTCTGCTACGTTCGGAACACTCCGTGTCACCTTCTGCTACGTTCGGAACATTCCGTGTCATCTACGGCTACCTTCATAACACCTTGCGCCACCTTCACAACACTTCATGTCACCTTCGGCAACCTTCAAAATACTTCGTGTCACCTTCGGAATACTTCGTGTCACTTTCTAATTCATTCATAACACTTGGTGTCACCTTTGGAACACTTTATGTCACCTTCGGCTACCTTCGTAACACTTCGGGTCACCTTCCGCTACCTTGGGAAGACTCCGTGTCGGCTTCGGCTGTTTGACAGCTGACACCCATTTTCTTAGGATCCCCAAAACTCTCCTCACCAACTTCTATAACTTTTCTGAATAAACCAACTGCCTAGGTATTTGATTCAGAGGATAACAATTGCGCTTTAACACAAAAAATCCAAGATGGCTCCACTTTGACAGCTGTCAGCCATTTTTTTAAAATCCCAAAAAAAATTCATCACCAATCTCTATAGCTTTCCAGAAGAAACGAGCCCTTTAGCTATTGTCACTCCGAAGCTAAAATTCGAAAACTTCGAGCATTACCTGAAAAACCCTCAAAACTCAAAACGCAATTTTTTTAACACAACGTAATTTTGTTTTAAAAAACCGCTGTAATTTTTTCAGGAAATTAAAACTTTGAACACAAGATTCCATTCAAACAAACTTCTGCGTATTATCAGCGATAGCGTCACCTCAAGCGATATCATTAATTTTGGAAGCGAACTTACAAACTGCATCACGCTGTACCCTTTAAGAGGTTTTTGTCGTGATATCAGTCGTTTTGGAAGTTTTCAGTTGTTGAAAAAGTTTCTATTTTTTGAAACAAATTTTCCCCGGAAAAAAAAATTCTCCAAAAAAAATTTTCTCAGAAAAAAAGTTTTCTCCAAAAAAAATTTTTCTCTACAGAAAGTTTTCTCAGAAAAAATTTTTCTCCAACAAAAATTTTCTCCAAAAAAGTTTTTCTCCAAAAAAACTGTTATCCACATGTATCCATCCAGAGTCTCAATTGTTCCAATTGCGCAAAATCTTTCCCACATTCAGACATTTTCATTGAGCACATTGTGAACTTCCAATTTTCGGTGCTGATGGCTCGAATTGATTCGGCGCCGGGGTTATTTGCTGATATTGATCAGTTTGTTCCTTCGGTTTGTCGAATGATTTCACAGTTTGACAGTTCAATACTCTTCCCGAATTGCATCTAACTGCTAACATGGTTATGTGTAGCATCCAATTGCAATAGAGTAAACATTTTTGTGTGCGATACAATCATGATGTTCGCGACGAAACCAACCAATTTAATCTGGCATCAACAACAATACACACTTCATTTCATATCTTTACACATTTTTCACTATTTAAAATCACTAAAACTTTATAAAAACCCCAAAATCTCTGGAGCAAAGCGAAAACTCCCTAACTAACTTGTCATTCTCTGAGACAATGTTTCCTAAATATTTAAACTCTGAAACCTGTTCCGACTGTTCCCCATTTACACTACAAGATACCTCTTTCCGAGATTTGCCGAAATGCATAACCTTCGTTTTGCTCACACTTCTCCTCATCCCGTATTCCTCTTATGCAACTTCAGGCAGTCAATCCCCCTCACCCCTTCCCCTACAAATCACTGGTACTATCTGCTAATAGAGTTAAGTCATCCGCATAGGCCAGGATTCTCATGATTACTTCACCACTTCCACTTTCCCCTGCACATTGGCCTCCTTGATGATTTTGTCCATGAAAAAGAATAACACGTAGATTGCTGATCGAATATCGCCCAATGTCAAACTTGATCTGACGAAATTGATTCTTCGTCGAATGAAACCAAAAATTTCATTTTGAAAATGAAATAAATTTAGTCAAATTGCCGGAAAATAACAACCAAGTTACTGATAGGATATCACTTTATCTCGAACTAGACTTGAGGAAAATTCAAAATCGGTCAATACAAAAAAAATAACATTTTCTTGAATTCACATTTTTTCATCATAGTTAACACAACTAAGTGAATTTCTTTAGTAAGACCCTGTCAAGGAAATAAAAATAAACTTATTTTACATAACGTATTCAGTGAGTCATTTGGTCATCCATCAATTTAGTCATCCAAGCTGGTTCAGCTACCCCAATGTTTTCAATAATTTTATTGACTTGGTAGCAAAGCGAACGAATCTGTTTGTCCCACAACGGCAACACCTCACGAGCTGTGAAAACAAGATCTTGAGATTAATCTGCGAATCAATTCGTTTGACTGATTTACTTTCGAAATGAACGATTCCATCAATCTGATCGATGTATCCGCTTAGACGTTCTTCAGTTATCATTTGACTGGCAATGCGCTCGGCCTTGCTGGGTTGAATTTCTAAAAGTGCGCCAAGCTCTTCGAACGTAATGTTGTTGTAGAGCTTGCTTGCCGACAATAAATTATGTTCAAAAACGGCTCGATCCAAGATGGAAGATCCGTCAACGGTGCTAGCCTTTTGATGCAATTGCAGCAGGGCCTCAAATTCTTCTAATTCCGATCGGCGAATAATACGATCCAGATACATTTTCTCCAGGATAGCGTATGCCGGTAGATGCTGGCAACGTTCGTCTTTAAACAATGTGGCGAGCATACGAGATCTCTGTTGTCCAGCTGATGCAAGAACTGTGCAAATTAGCGCATTTTTCAAAGCGTTCATACGTTCTTCTTCATCAACAATGGTACGATACGACAGTTCATTGTAGCGCTGGGCAGCTTCTATAAACTTACGACGATAGTCCAATACACGGGCGTAGCAAACTTTATACAAAACATGTAACTCTTCACTTTTCGTTTCAGCTTGCAGGAGCGAAGCACGATTGATGAATGCCTCCGCCTGAACCGGATCTCCATCCTCAAGAAACAATCGAGCAATCTTCAAATAAGTCTCCAGTTTGTAGTCGACCGTGTATTGTCTATAGAATACAGAAACGTTATTTTTGAACAATTTTAGAAACAAATCGGAAAAGGTGATGGAACTTGCTTACTTTTGACCAGTCTCGAGTGGAATCCCTACCAGCACATTAGCTGATTCTCGCCAATTTTTGTTTCGTTCGTAAATTTGGGACAAATGTTGACGAATGCTAGCAACTTGTTCTTCAAACGAAATAACGCGAGGCTGAACGCGATCCAAAGTAAAATGCGACAAAATCTTTGACGTTGCATCGGGTAGCTTCATTAATTGAACTCCAATATCGGTCAAAATTTGTCTAGAAATTACCAGACTGACTTGTTCATGTACAACTAAAAAACCACAAATGAGAGATGCAAATATTTAAGTGTTTTGTCGCAGACACCACACTTACTGGCTTCAATGAACATTTTTAAAGTTTCAATCAAATCGTTACCGGAGTTCACCATAATGCTTTCAAGAATACTCCGGTATCTGATGAAGGAAAAATTTATTATTACTTTGTCATAGAGGAACATAACCTGAACGCTAACTTTTCTCCATGTTCCTTATGAGGTCCAGAAAAATTAGTCAACGCAACCAAGTGGTTGCGCAAAGTGCTGGTGTTAATTACTACCATCTTTTTACTAGGTTTTAAAAGTCTTTTTCTTTAAAAAACCACAAAAACGGAGAGTTTGTGTTGTGAATGTATTTTTGTTTATTTCCCGTCTTCATGTGCAGTGCTGACAGAGGGAAAATATTTTTTGTAGGTTGGCAGACATTTTTATGGACTCGATCGTAGTGTTCGTTTGTTTTTTCTGTTGAACGAAATTACCAATAAAAAGAGTGTTCGTCCGTCCTGATCTCGGAACAAATTATTCACATTATCATGGGCGCGCGGTAGCATTGCGCCCGTGACGCAAGTCCCCATACGATTAAAAAAATCAGAATTTTTTTTTCGTAGACTGCGGAACCATATATACAGCTAAATTTTGACTTTTTTCCCTTGCGTCGTACCCCCCTGAGACCTAGTTTATCGGAATCTACGTAAAATTTTGATTGAAATCGACCTTTGGTCCAGTGGATCCGAAGATATGACCTTTAGAAAATCGTCATTTTCCATACAAAATGTGCTGAAGAAGAGGCCCTTTTCAGGGCCAATGGGTTACAAGTAAGCAGTCTCCACGCGGCGTATCCTGGGTGAGTGCACAAAAAATTGATGTCCACTCAGCGAATGCTTACATTATCGATAAAATTTCTTTTTAAAGCGCCCAATTTGCCTAATGTAGACTCTTTAGAGCGCCCAATTTGCCTTATGTAGACTCTTTTAAGGGCCCAATATATTTTCATGGTAATTTCCATTCTTTCTCCACTCTTCCAACACCATTTCACCACTCATCCAGCACTATTCAGCCTTACTAAGCCCTACCCAGCACTTCCCGACAATTCCTAGTACTAAAAAAGTTAAAAAAAAGAAAAAAATTGTTTTTTTGTTTTCCCTTCCCATTCTCTCCAGAGAGGTGACCGCCACCAAATGACTACTGATTATTGGTGGCGGGGTGGTCCCCAATCATTACCACTACCTACCACCCCCTCCCACACCTGACCAGAAATCTTAAGTTTTTCCTCCAAGATGGCGTCACTTTGACAGCTGGCAGCCATTTTCTCGTTATCTCATAAAATTCTCCTCAACAATCTCTATAACTTTCCTGAAGAAACCAACTCTCTAGCTATTGTCACTCCGGAGCTAAAATTCAAAAACTCCGAGCATTACCTAAAAACCCACAAAATTGACCACTTTTCCTCATGCCAGGACTTGTCAAGGGTTTTCCCGGAAAAGCGGCCTATGAAGTTTTTCATTTAGGGCCGAGACTGGCGTTCAGTGAAAATTTTAAGAAGATCCGGCTGTCTCGTTCTCGAGATAGATTTGATAGATAGATAGAAACATAGAAACCGACAGATCAGAAAAAAAGTTTTCATAATGATGAGAACAATAGAAAAATCGAAAGTCATAAGAAAAATGTCATTTTCAAACCTCGATATCTCAGCTCATTTCGAGCGAAATTACCAATAAAAAGAGTGTTTGTTCGTCCTGATCTCGAACAAATTAGTGTATTTATCACTTGATATTAACATAACTCTAGAATAGTATGAACGCATAGTGCATAGAGAATGTCCAATGAATTAAAGGTCTAGCAGACGTAGTTTCCAAGGGTTTGTTGTGTGTAACAAGCCACTCTCTAATAAACGATCAACTGAGTGGGAACACAAATATGTATCGATTTTCATAAACGTGTCTCTCCCTTTGAATTTATTTTGATGTGTAAAAAAGTGGCGCTGCGTTCTATGTGAAACAATATCAAATTCCATACATTTTTGATCCCCATCACAATGATGGCTTTAAAAGTCATCATTGAGGGTTTTTCTTTGACACAGAAGGACCCGCATTACAGTTGTTTATTGTTCAAATGTCAACATTCAATTTCCGAATTGACGTCAACTTCAACCTAGACGACAAGTTTTCAAGTTTCATCGTGAAGGAATGTATGCAAACGTGAAGTTTTTTAGCTGCAGTTTTGACATTTGCGCCCATTTCTTTTGTTTTGAAAATTGAAAACAATCAGCAGCGTGACAGTCTTTCGTTTTGATATTCACAAGTAATACTTAACGTGAAGTAAGCTACAGTTGCAGCCAGGGATGTGACAGCTCACCCAGGTGACAGTTCTTTGCTAAACACTCAATATTTGCTGTTCAACATGAAGCTGGTTGCAATTTTGAAATTTCATTCATAACTTGTCATTTTGTTAATGCGGCGTATGTATACATACAAATTGCAACTAACCTCATAGCAAACGTAAGCAAGTTTATGAATGAAATGTCAAAATTGCAACCAACTTCATGTTGAATAGCAAATATTGAACATTTCACGAAGAACTGTCACCCGGGGCGCCCGGTAATATTCAACGTGAAGTGAGCTGCAGTTACGATAGAGGCTTACTTCATTGCAACAAAATCAGCTGATTTTTAGAGCCGTATACGAAGAACGAAGTTCTTCGAAGAGGAGTCTATTGCGTTTACCACGACGTTTGCAACCAGTCGAATTTCGTCCCAGGAGTAGAGAGGAGCATTGATCATGCGGTCCTTAGATCAGCAAAAAAAGGTGTCCGAGCGTCCGTCAACATTATAACTCAAATAAAACTCAACCGATTTTCAAAAACTGAAAGATATTTAATCGAAAAATCTTTTATGGGATTGAAGCCGGGCACTGTCTGCATAAGGCGGCCCTGAGCTAGGGTCATTTAAATGGTTTTTGGTCTTTTGTATGTTACATACATAATTTTTTTTTTTGTTTATAAAGTTTGGACATGGCATAACCGACAATTTATGGAAGAAACTTTTTTGATTTTGAACCCCTGGACTTAGCTAAGGCACTATAAACAAGTCTCTGACAGGGCTTTACGTATTTATTGTGCATAACTCCAGTAAACCTTTTCTGATTTTCATAATTATTTTTTTAATCGACAGGTCTATTAAGGCATATTAACAATTTGTAAAAGAAACGTCTTTGAGATTAGGTCTTTGGACTTAGCTAGGGGACTAAAAACTAGATACTTAAGGGGTTGTTTGAACTTTGCAATGAATCAGCTGATTTGGGTAAATTTATGAATGAAATCAACTGATTTTGTTTGCAATGAAGTTAGCTTCGGACACAACTGCAGCTAACTTTATGTTGAGTATTACCAGTATTACTTGTGAAGATCAAAACAAAAGAATCGAAGCTAACTCCATTGCAAAAAAAACCAAATAAATTTACCAAAATCCTGACCTCATTTCAAAATTCAAAAATAGACTGATTCTTTAGGAATGAAGTTAACTTTGGTCCCAACTGCTGCATGTTAAGTATTACTTGTAAAGATATCGAAACTGAGGACTGTCACCCCCTCCTTTATAATCTTTACTACACAAAAAAAGTTCTGAATTAATTTGGTGTCGCTGCAAAATCATAAGGAGCAAAATCCAGAGACATCAAAATCCAGACGAAAAATCCGGAGGCTTAAAATTCAAGAGGCGTCAAAATCAGGAGACGTAAAAATCCGGAGAAAAAATAAAAAAGCGGGGTCGAGGGGCGACAGCCTTTGCAAAGGAGGTCGAGGGGGAATATCCGCTTGCGGGGTGTAAGGGGCAAAAACAAATTTCGGACAAAATTATTATTACTACACGTAGCATTACTAAAAACCCGGAGACTACAAATTCCGAAGTCAACAATATCCGGAGGTCACAAAATCCGGAGATTACAAAATCCGGAGATTTCAAAATCCGGAGGTTACAAAATCTGGGCGCTAATCTGGATTTGATGCCTCCGGATTTTGTCGTCTACAGATTTTGACGTCTCCGGATTTTTCGTCCGAATTTTGTCGCCTCTGGATTTATGCCTCCGGATTTTATGAAGGAGCCATCAATTCAGATATCTCGTGAGATATAGAACTCACTACACATTTTCTGAGTTTCAGTGTTGGTATACGCGAATTCTTTAGATGGTGTGCGGGTTTACTGCGAACACTGCGAAAACTACCGATAGAGCGTAAACGGTATAAACCGGAAACATTTGACTAACAACACTGTTTCATTTAAAATATAGGAACTTTTTTGATGCCATCTGTTTCTCTAACGTCTACTTTTAAACTTCAGAATTTATTTGTTTCCTGTGTGCTGTAAAATAATAACATTTTCTTTTGTAAGTTCGACTGTATAATGTGTTTCTTTATTTATCTTGCGTAGCGGCTCACATATTAACATTTTCTCTCACAATTTAATTTTTTTTACAAAAAAAGTCGAACAATCGAAGTTTTAGTTCGTAAATGATAGCAACTGATTGAAATATTATCCTTTTTCAACAGAAATCATGAACACAGCCATTGATGAGCTGAACAAGAGAATGATCCAGCACAAGGCATATGGAAAGCCGTAAGTCAATGAAAACTTTAATTATTTGAAAAAAATAGAAAAAATATTGTTTGCAGATACGACTGGGGCAAAAATGATTTTGAGCTTGGAAGTTCTCTAGGGCGAGGTAAATTTGGTCGTGTTTATCTAGCAAGAGAAAAGAGGTCAAAGTTTATGGTTGCAATGAAAGTTATGTTCAAATCCGAATTGGTTGGCGGCCGTGTGGAGAAGCAAGTTTTACGCGAAATCGAAATACAGTCACATCTGAAGTATGTCGTTTAAGGTACAAAATTTCTTTTCACAATTACAATTTCTAGGCATCCCAATATTTTACGATTGTATACGTGGTTCCATGACGAAAGACGCATTTATTTAGCACTCGAAATAGCATCGGAGGGAGAATTGTACAAACACCTAAAGCGAGCGCCAAATGGCCGATTCGAAGATCAACGAGCTGCGAAATACACATACCAAGTGGCGAATGCATTGCACTATTGTCATTTGAACAATGTCATTCATCGAGATTTAAAACCCGGTACGGTAACTATGACGATCGTTGAGTGATTTGCTAAATGAAACACAGCGAGTTAGTAGGGATAATACCTGACACCTGACCCTTCTACTCAAAAGGATCTTCGCAGTTCTACCATTGCATTACATCAGGAACTATTTCGCCTGTCTGAACGTGGTCAGGTTTTCTCAAAAAGCCTTGTGCTTTACTTTAATCCTGCACTTTATCAGAAATTTTATTAGTCCCTCCTGACGACCGATCACTGGTTCCAGTCCTTGTCGCAGCTCGCTCAGCCTTTTCATTGGAGTGACCCGTACTGCGTACATCCATTTGTATAAACCACAATAACTCTTGCTTCCGAGTACCCTCAGTCATACCATTATTTTCTATTTGGAAGGAATGTTTCAAATCTGTACTTCATCGGTCTTAAGGCATTTCGATTTCTTTGAAGTCTTCCTTCCCACATGTCTGATATTCCTATTCACAGCCTCCCAATGGCCGCTCAATGAGAGAGGGCGACAGTACTCAACGTTACTCTTGATGTTAGAACTAGAATTAATTGGAATCATCTGAATGATTACAGAAAATATCATGTTGACAGTTGGCGATGATGTCAAATTAGCTGATTTTGGGTGGGCAATCCATGCAGTGTCGAACAAGTAAGCAAACAATACACAAGCACAGCATTCGTTTCAATATTCCATTTACAGACGCAAGACTATGTGTGGCACATTGGATTACCTACCTCCGGAAATGGTAGAGGGACATTCTTACGATATGTCCGTTGATCAATGGTGTCTCGGAATCTTATGTTATGAATTTTTGGTTGGTAGTCCGCCATTCGAAGCCGCTGACACTGAAAAAACGTATGAGAAAATCAAAAAATTAAACTTAATTTTCCCCAAACATGTCACAGCCAAAGCCAAGCATCTCATTTCGAAGGTAACTTTCCAGTTCGATTCCATATGGACTTTTTTGATTAATTTTACATTTCAGTTGTTGCAAAAAGAACACAAGTCAAGAATTACACTCGTAGAAGTAATGCAGCATCCGTGGATAAAAGAAAATGTTGCTCATCCGGGTCGTGAAACGTATGTGGCTTCAAAATAAATAATTTTGTTTTCATTTATTTCAATTCACGTTTTTTTATTTATTCCAATGATTTTCGAAAATACAACAAGAAATATTAGAGAAAAAAAATTCGTCATTTTCGTCAATTATAACTATCACACAGTCTGCTCTGCTTCCACATTCGTAGTGCGGTTTATCAGATTGTCTATCTATCTATCTGTTTCTCTATTTGTTAAGCATGAGCTCATGCTAGTGCTCTAGCTCTTGGGTCGGTCACAAAATTTGTCCTAAAGTTAGTTTTTATAGAGATGAAGCTGTTTGATGAGACGCTAAGGCCAGAGCCTACATATTTAACTTATCGTTTTACAATTTCACATGTGTACAAGTATATTAAAGTTAGCAGTTAAACTTAAAAAAAAAAATCTCGCTGCGCGGATTTTTTCCTTCCTTATTCACCATTAGTAAATTTGGTATAACATTAGCTAGGTCAAGGCCTTGAGTCCTGATACAAAAGGAATAGTGGCATATTCGGCTGATAATCTCTGTAGAGAAAAGCTCATACTTTCTGCTAACGGCTTATCGGAAAGTAACTGGACTAATTTTGAAATGTCAAGAACAGTTATGAAATATTAATGAACTTGTAATTTTTTATTTGAAATACGTTGTACTGTGTCTACATTATCATTTCTAATTAAAAAATTCCCAGTTTTGAAGATGAAAGTCACCGAAATGGAACACCTTCGAAAGCGAATATATTCGATGTTAGAATTAAGGCCAAAAAAAGACGTCGTCAAGCATTTTTTGAACGAAAAGATACCTCGATCAACTATCTATGCAGTTATCAAACGATTCGGGGCTAACCTCACATTCGAAAGAAAACCAAAAAGTGGCCGGCCATCTAAATTCAATCGAGATTCGTTACGAAAATTGAAGAAAAACCATGTTGACAAGATTGGTGTTTCTCAAAATCAATTGGCACGTAATTTTAACGTTGCTCAATCAACAATTTGTGCAAATTTGAAAAAGGTTGGCATCAAATATCGTAAACGAATAAAAGCACCCAAATATACCAAAAAACAGCTCGAGCAAATTCCAAAAAAGTGCGAAGAACTTAGAAAGTTTTTGAATGGTCGCCAGAAAATGTTGGTGATTGACGACGAAAAGTATTTCACTTTCTCCAATTCGTCTATGGCTGGAAATCGAGGTTTTTATACTGAAAACATTCAGAACACGCCAGATAACGTCAAGTATGCTGGAAAAAAGAAGTTTGAGGAGAAGGTCCTTGTTTGGTTGGCCATTTCGAAGATTGGCTTTTCAAAGCTCTTCATCACACCCACCAAGGGTTTTGCTGTCAATGCAGACATATACATCAAAAAATGTTTGCCAAAAGTGAAAAAACTAATTGACAGCAGCCGTAAAAAGTACGTTTGGATCTTTTGGCCAGATCTTGCAAGTGCCCATTATGCAAAAAAGTCCATTGAATGGTTGGGAGCTCAAAACATCCGTTTCGTGCCAAAAGAGTTGAACCCTCCCAACGTTCCCAAAGCTCGTCCCATCGAAGACTTTTGGGGTATTTTAGCTGGTAAGGTATATGAAAGTGGATGGGAAGCTAAATCAGTGGACAATTTGATTCGCAGAATTAAAATAAAGGTTAAGGAGATTGACATGTCCTTAATTTGTAGGATGATGAACGGCGTTGAAGAAAAACTAAAAACAATCGCTGAAAATGGACCATTCGCTGTAATTTAAAAGACATTTCTGTTGTATTTGAAGAACATTTCCATAATCCAAAGCATTGAACAAAATTCATTTCAATCAAAAATCAAAATTGGCATTTTAAAATTTGTCCAGTTACTTTCCGATAAGCCGTTAGTTTAATCTTCGGCAACTAAAGAAAGTTGGAAATACAATGGACGCTTAGAATTATTGATCACAACAAAAACCCTTTTAAAAGGGAAATGTGACGCAAGTCGTTGTCCCTTCTTCCAAAACAACTGATATCAATTTGGGGTGACGCTTAAAGCTTTGAAACGCAAAAATTCTTTTGGAATGGTTTCATTTTTGATTAAAAAAATGCGTCACAAATGCCGGACCCCCCAATGTTATAGTTTTTCTGTTCTTTCAGCTTTCACAACGCAAAAATTTGTCATTATGTATGGCGTATTTTTGAACAGGAAATCAAGTTTTTGCGTATGACAGCTGAAAGCGTAGAAAAATTATTACATTGGTGGGTCCGGCATTTGTGACG
>CM055403.1:63929153-63971404 GCA_029228625.1 Pseudolycoriella hygida | reverse complement strand
TACTGATATCACAACAAAAACCCTTTTAAAGGGAAATGTGACGCAAGTCCTTCTTCCTCCTTCCAAAACAACTGATATCAATTTGGGGTGACGCTTAAAGCTTTGAAACGCAAAAATTCTTTTGGAATGTTTTCATTTTTGATTAAAAAATGCGTCACAAATGCCGGACCCACCAATGTAATAATTTTTCTACGCTTTCAGCTGTCATACGCAAAAATTTGATTTCCTGTTCAAAAATACGCCATACATAATGACAAATTTTTGCGTTGTGAAAGCTGAAAGAACAGAAAAACTATAACATTGGGGGGTCCGGCATTTGTGACGCATTTTTTAATCAAAAATGAAAACATTCCAAAAGAATTTTTGCGTTTCAAAGCTTTAAGCGTCACCCCAAATTGATATCAGTTGTTTTGGAAGAAGGGACAACGACTTGCGTCACATTTCCCTTTTAAAAGGGTTTTTGTTGTGATTGAAAAATACACTAGCAATGCTCTTTTGTCGACCACCTCTATTTTTTTGTTTACGCACCATTCCTTTAAGTTCGCATACGTTTTTTCATATTTTTCTTGAGAATTTTCAGGCAACAATGATTGTATTATCTTTTCTGCTTCTTCATCCAAATCAAAATCACTATCACTGTCGCTTTCAGTCATTTTCATTAAAATTAAATTCTTAATGCAATTTAATAAAGGAGAGCGTTTGTTTGGCAAAGGATTTGCAACGAATGACCAAATTTTTCCGACAATGAAACAATTGTATTGCCAAGGCAATGTGATGGTCAAACACTTTACACTGTAAAATGTTATATTTTTGTAGAGTGGTTTTTGAATATTAATTTGTATGTAATCTCATTTCGATTTCGTTCATTGCAAAAAGCAGTGTGTGCACCTCGTTGCGATACTTGATTTTTTCAGCACACGTCCTAAGCATTGTCCAACTCGCCTACGGCTCGTATGGACAATGTTAGGACTAGTGCTGAAAAAATCAATGTATCGCAACTTGGTCCACAAACTACTATTGTGGTCCTAGGACGTCAAAATAATATTTCGGAACTAGGTGGAGTAAACGGTCCAAGGCGCTGTCGAGGACCTTGTTGACACCACCGAGATCCGGAATATGTTTTTTCTGTCCGTGGGTCACACATACTTTTGTGTACAGAGGGCGTCAAAGATTTCCAACAAGGTAGGCAAACAGTACTACAAAGCTGCTCCAGGTACACAAAAAAGTGCAACGAAAAAGCGAGTTTTTTGTCGTTGAATTGCGAATAACATTTTTAATTAAGGTTTGAGTTAAGGTTTCAAACAACCCTAACGCGATTTATTCGCATCGCGTCAAATTAACTACACCTTTAAAAATGTTTTTTCTGCATTATTGATAATAATTAAGCGTTTTGCGTGCAACGCAACCGAATTTCATATACACTCATTACTCCACGAAATAATAAAAATAATGAATTACTAAACTAACTAAAAACGAAAATTGAAAGAATAAAATCTATAGAACAACTTCATCTTTATTGAATTTGATCGTGAAAAATGCTAATAAAGATTAAATTTAATGTTATACCCATTTTTCGTTTGCATTATTAAGTGAATCCATAATTATATGATGGAAGGCTGAAAATTCTATATACACAACAGATGTGGTTAATATTACATTGCTTATTATTTCGTAAAGTACAACGAATGTAATTACTAAATTGTTTGTGGGCATGTTAGTTTTCTGAACGAATTATCCTTTTTTACAGTTTCAATTTTGATTCCAATTACTATTTACATGTCTAGTAAATTAAGCAGTCAAGCAGACGATTGCACTTGTTGCTGTTGTAGCAACTTTAATTGTTGGAACTTGTTCAAAACGGTGGAATCGTCTGATGTGAAACCAACCGTTGACGTACCACCTAATTCGGAGAAAGTTGTCACTGTGAAAGTAAATTTGAGTCACTTATTTTTTATAAACAATTTGCATTTATTATTCCGCATGTTACATACATCTATAATCAAATTCTAATGAGGTCATCCTTTACTAAAATGTGGAAGTTATCCAAAATTATCCCCACACATAAAAAGACCGACCAGAAAATATGACTATAAGGACTTCCGCCCAATACAATTCCAGTGCTCTCTAAAGCGCTAGAAAGCGATAACAATGCGTCCAAATAGGCGACTATACTTCCTCAGTACTAACAGTCTTTAAGGGTGTGCCACAAGGATCGACCTTATATCCGCTGCTGTTTATCCTATTTGCGAACGACCTTCCCGGTGTTCTGCGAAACACAAAGCCGCATATGTATGCGGATGACTTCCAACATTACGTCTGCTCAAAGCGAGATGCCAATACCTTGTATTAAAAACCAATGAAGACCTTGCTTTAGTGGAGAGCTGGTCGTGCAAGAACGATCTACTGATGAACGTGGGAAAGACGCGGGCGATAGTGTTCGATGAGCACAAGTCGTCCACTGTCCCACTGAGCTTTATCCTAAATTGTCAGTCACTTACCCTCACTGATTCAGTCACTAATTTAGGCCTGAAAATGAATAGTGATCTATCATGAAGGGCTCACTGCGACTTTATTGCGTCGAAAGTGTACTCTGGCTTACGGTCACTATGGACCCACACATCGTATCTACCCCGCGCTATTAAACTGAGTCTGGTCAAAACGCTCCTATTACTGCATTTTACTTACTGTTGCGAGGTTTTCGTCTTCGGTCTAGACGAGGCATGTAAAATTACTCTACGCAAGCTCTTTAACGCTTGCGTCAGATTTGCTTACGGTCTGAAACGGAGGGCGCGTTTGGAAGACTATCGTAACAGGCTTGGATGTGAATCTTTGATTATCTTGAGATGCGCGCTCTATTTTTCCTTCGCAAATTGATACAGAGGGGTCCCCCGAGTATCTGTACAAAAAAATCATACCAGGTCACTCAAATCGAACGCGTAATTTCATCGTCCCGGAATATTCTTCCTCAAGGTTATACAAATCTTTTTCGTTCGTCGGGATCGTGAAATACAGTGCACTCCCGATAGCTATTAAAAGTTTGCGTATCATAGATGAATTCAGGGTTGCCTCCGCATTTGGAAGTGACACCGCAAAAGATAGTCCTAAAGATCTTACTTTAATGAACGAGGACGGCTCCAAAGCCGCCGAAAAAGAATCAAAAGAGGGCTGTGCCACCACTGTCAGTAAGTCAAAGTATACGAAATTTCATGATGAAGCGCATTTGACAGCTACATAATTTTTCTTCGCTTGACATCTTTACAATGAAGAAATTTATCATTCGCTGATGACTGTGTAAATTATAAATTTTTTCATTGTATCATGAATTTGGTTATGAAAATACGTATACTTTGACATTAGCCGGGTATGACAGTTTTTTGCTTTGATCTTTACAAGTAATACCCAACATGAAGTTAGCTGCAGTTCCGACCGAAGTTAACTTCATTGCAAACAAAATCGACTGATTTCATTAATAAGTTTATCAAAATCAGCTGAATCACTGCCTATCTTTTAAAAAAATTTCGTAACTTATCGTGATTTTTTCCAGGCCAGCTCACTTCCACTTTCATTCGAAACCATTCGAACCCAAAATCAAATTTTTGAATAACAATGATTCTCCTTACGTTTCAAATATTATCGGGTAAAAAAATCTGACCGATCGGAACTCATCGGAACAAAAAATAAGTGATTTGGCCTGGGAAAGTTTTTTGACAAAATTTTCATGATTTTATCGAAATGACGGGATTTCATCGAATTTCTAGCAAAACTTTTTTTCACGAAAATTCGAGAAAAATCACGAAAATTTTCCTTGAAAAGTTAAAAAATCAGCTGATTTTGTCGTATTTTGCAACTGCAGCTAACTTCTCGTTGAATATTACCTCTTAAGATTAAAACAAAAAACTGTCACGTCCCTGAAATTAGCCGACGCTGTACTATAAGCGTAGATTTGACAAGCGTAGAATCTCTTCGTTGCCGAAAACTTAAAATGAATTGTGCAGACGGCGCGGCGCCAGCACCGACAAATTAGCACCGGCGCACAGTGGATTTTTTGTAAGGGTTTGCTGCTTGGGCTTGAATTTGTACAATTTTCAATATTTTGACGTTTCTTTTTTTTCGTTTTTAATCGGAAAGATTAAAGGACAAACTGTTTTCCTTTTCGGTTCGAAAAATCTTCTGACTCCCGTGGGAACAAATGAGTTGAGGAGAACCAAACTTCTGAAAATTAAAAACAATATATCAGTGTGACTGGAGAGGTGTTGAGTGTTTAGAAACAAAATTTCAAAAAAATCAAAAATATTTTCAAGATTTCACTCTTTGGTCAAGAACTCAAGGAAGTAGGCTGGTGCCAAGTTGAAACTTTTTGGGAACAATATCCTTGTTGGTGTCGAGAGTCCGGCGTAAAAAGAATTTTGGCACCAGACTGCCTTCCTATAGCTGTCATACGGATTCGGTATTCTTTGTTCTAGAACTCAGGGAAGCAGGCTGGTGCAAAGTTGAAACTTTTTGTAATCAATATTTCTCGGTAAAGCCGAGATTCGGGCGTAAACAGAATTTTGGCACCAGGCTGCCTTATTATAAATGGTCAGAAGAAGAGCGTTTTCCTTGGTCTAAAAAAAAAATATTGATCCATTTCAAGCAAATTCATTGCAATATATAGCCAAAGTGGCAATACTCTCAACAAAAAAAATTGATTTTTGACCATACAAACGTTTTCGTCTCTGGACGTGGGAGTCCTGAAAATTTATTGATCGAAAGGAATTACAGCTGTCCTATATTCTTTTCTTGATTCAAATAAAATAGAATATCATCAAAACTTTGAAATATGTACGAGTTGAAGCCCAAGCAGGAAACCCTTACAAAAAATCCACTGTGCGGCGTAGCGTACATATCCTGGCATAGCCTTAACCGCACGACCCCCATGGTCGTGGAATTGAGATACGCCCAATTAACGCGACTCGCCGAAGTTACTCTACCTATGTGCGGCAGGTCCGGGTAACCCTCCGCGACCTAGTTAGGGCGCGAAATACTATCATCTTTCTACTGTATTTTCGCCAACCTGGTTGCCCAGGAAGGACTAGGGGTGCAGTCACTCATTTCCAAGCGCAGACTGTTCTGACGCAGTTCACTATCTACCACAGCCCCCGCGTTGCAGCACCACTAGGCACCTCAACCAAGTGCTGTGGCCGGATGCGGCCATTTCACATGACACACTACACCCGGGGGCCCCCAGCTCCGCGGTACCAAATTTACCCTCGGTGAGGGCTTTCGCGGTAAGGCTCTTAGCCAGACCACTTCGGTAGGAATGTACGCAATCATTCCAGGTACCGCTGGACCAGCTCAGGAAACCATGGTGTCGCCACTCACCAATGGACCAACGGGTCGAAGCAAGCCAAGACCGTTGGCGACCACCGCTGTGGTACGGCGTAGCGTACATTTAATTGTTTGGGAAATTTTTAGAATTCTCACGACAGGATAAAGGACGAAAAGAATTTGACCTGCGACGAAGTACGTCGCACCGCCTATTTACGTCGTCGCCAACATAACTCGAAAAGTATAAAGTAGTGTAGCCGTCTGTTGCCGAAGTTATTGGACGCGGCACAAGAATCGTTAATTTCTTTGCTCTACCTTCGAAACAGTTGATTGAAATGGCTTTGCCTTGGAGATTTACTTACTGTGCACAGCACATAGGTACATTAAGAAATAATAATAAGCGAGATTTCAGTAAAATGTAGGGAAATCAAATAAAAACTGGGGCTGAAAGTGTATAAGGTGCTGTTGTAAATAGTTTCTCCAGATAAAAATATGTATATTAAGGAGCACAGTGCTTTAGGATTCGAAATTCTTATCCTTCTTTCAAAGTACATCGTATTTCATGGTGAGATGCGTGCACAAATTCGCTATACTTTGACAGAAGCCGATATCGCATTAAATGAGTTTTTTATGCATAAGGAAATAAAACACTTAAAAACTAGTGAGAAATAAAACGAGCAGTAAGTTCTCATTGGTTAGAATTATAGTTGTAATAATCGAGTTTTTCTTCATTGTGCTGTTATAAAAGTTTACTTTAGAGAAGCTTCCGAAGGGCACATAAACGGTAAAAATAGATAATTTATGTTTAAGGTAATACTGGAGCTCAATACAAGAATACAACCACCAAGAGCTTCACTCATTTGCATACAACTATGTTGTGAGAATCACTAAATTAAACCGGTGTGTTTTCTCAGCTGCACAGAGGGCCTTTGCCTTTTAACATATTCTCTAAATTTAACGATTATTATGTGAAATAGCATTTTTTTGCGATAACTTTTGTTTTTATTATAATCGTCATTGAAAATCCATTTTAATTGCGAGTTTTAGGATGACGCGATTACACCATTTGAAAAATGACATAATTAACGAATTCCTCTTTCAACTTTTATAGGAAATGGCAATTAATTCATACGACATAGTTAGTACACTTCAAGCATTGAGTATGATGAAATACTGGAAAGGAAAACACATTATACTCAAACCGGCGGTAAGTACACTGAACATGAATTCTATTCTAAAAGTTGACTAGAATTAGGAGCAAATATTGGAATAGTCTTCTTCGATATAAAATTGTTTTTCCTTTCTTGCAAACTGTCAAATGGATTAAGCTCTAACCATTCTCTGCATCATCAATATTCGTGTCTAGACAATCGATTGGTTTATCACTCATTAACTTTATTAACATTTCGATCGGATTCCAACACATAAATTTTACCTCGAACGCAACGATGCGAATAAATTCGAAACATTTTTTTTACATTTTATGTTTTTATAGCATTGATCAATTATTGAGCTGAAAACCGGACTATAATCTCTTTATTATAAACCGGAAACTAACACGAATATTTTAGTCGAGTTGACATAAATATATCAAATGACGTCAAACCTCTCTTTTCATGGAAACAAGAAAAATAGTAACTTCCGAATTCTGGTTTTTAAATTACTATCCAGGAAATACTGATATTGATGCATTAAAATTTTTAGATGTAAAAAAATCCACTCAAAATGGAATTTTTTCGCAAGTGAACCTATTTGGGTCAAACAAAATGTAGCGCATGATGGCAAGATTAACATAATAGTCTAGCGATTAAGAAATCGTTTGTGGAAATATTTGAGATCGGTACAAGTCGGTGTTTCGTGGATAATTGTCTGATTATAGTCACCATGCCATAAACAACGGTTGAAATATTGACCGGTAGCGTAAGCCGTGCCGCAGTGCACCCAAACAACAAACACAAAAACATTTCAAAAATAGGCAAGGGGCTGTGTGTAAACGAACATTTACTTTTTTCATTTTACTGTGACGACCTCATTGTTAGGAATCACCTTTAAATTACGTCACGCTTGCTGTAAAAATGAGTATCCATAAAAAGGTCATAAATCAGTCAGAACAGCAAATTCTGTTTATGGAGCTACCCTCCAAATGGGTCGTGTAGTTGGGGGAGGGGGTAGCCGGAGTACTATAAACAAAATCTCTTACCAATTTGAAGTTATTGGCTTTGGGGCCGTTCATAAATTACGTAACGCTAAAATTGGCATTTTTTAGACCCCCCCTCCCCCTGTAACGCTAGCGTAACGCAAGACTTATGTCACATCCTAGGTCCGTGCCACAGAGTGCGTTGGAAATTGGCATTTCTTCATGCTGACAAAGTTCGGATTTCACATAATGGAAAATACGATTTACTAATTTTTAATCGACTAAAAATTTTTTTACGACAACTTTGTAAGAAATATGTTGTGTTACGTAACGCTACTGTCGTGCCCCCACCCCTCCCCCCTGTCACGCTAGGCACGGGGGGGGGTCGTTACTTAATTTATGAACGGCCCCTTTGTGGATTTTTTAACAAGCGTGGCGTATTTTAAGCATGGCCCCTTACCTGATGAACTCGAGTCATTTGAAAGAAAATAAATTTCATTTCTTTGTTGTGTTGTATATCTACAAAATGGCATTTACAGTCCCTGTTTTGATAATTTGTCTCGGACATGAACTCAACCTGAAACCTAGAATGTTTAATCTGGTTGACATGTTCTGGTTGGGTTTCAGGTTGACCTGGTATATTCGGCATTTTTTGGACTAATTTTCGAAGAGAAGTCAACGTGAAGTTGACGCACAGGTCAACCTGATTATTCATGTCACCCTGAGCTATCGTCGCGGAAAGAGTAAGCTTTCGTTGAGTAAGCCAAAAGTTTGTTAGTAGCAGACACACTTAAACGCTCGAAATTTCATCTGCCTTTGTTATAATTCGGGATTTAAGTCACGTTGGGGTCACCACTATAGTATTTTATTTACTATTTAATTGAAACACCTCTTTTACGTTGTAAAACGTATTTATTATTCCGTAGCTTATTTTTGATGTTAACTTGTTCCAGTTCAGATACAAAATACGACGCATAGAATGTGCCCTGTACAAATCTAGAAAGGCCGCAGAACGTTTGAGTATCACAGGTTTTATGTCAACTCACTAATCGTAGAAATATATAAAAACTTATTTCTGTAACCATTTGTGAGAACGGGTTAACTCAGTGGTTAAGTACTGGCTTTTCAAAAAGTATATCCGGGTTTAAACTCCGATGTAGACAAATTCTGTATAGCATTTTTCTTCAATGCTTATCATGAAAGTAACGTTCCTAAGCTCACACCAGCTTCATAAATGGGTAGTTGGGGTAGCAATATCGCAACGATTTGTACACAGCGAAGTATGACGTCACCCATATTCGATGCACTGTGTACGAAACAAGCAGGCATTTATCCACTATCCAGCTGCTGCGGTAAGGTGTGTGTAAACGTCAAAAAATTAATGACAAATTCCATACCGTTAGAGTTGTGATTCGAATCTGTTCGATGTTGTGGTGTTGCCAGATGTACAAGCGCGCGACAAAATCGTAAAAGAAATAATCCTTCAATCGAAGGCAAGTCTCAGAATACACGTTAAGCATGTGGTCCCTAGCGTGGTAAATCCACACTAGCTGGCAGTTACTCAGTGTAACACCTCGGCAGTCGAACCAGACACTTTACAATGCTGCTCCCGACTAATCAGTGCCATTGGGATTATTATTATTGTTTATGTGGCTGTAACAACCAATTCAGATATGGGATCGTAACAAATACAAGGGCAGTTAAGACTCATCACTGCAGGTTCTTTATGTGTGAAGTATGACGTCGTTAACGTCAGCCATATCACGCAAAAACCTGTTACGCACACCATATCCAACACGTAAACGCTAAATAGCTCAAATAAAAGATAAGATTTTCCAAACGTTTCAAATAAAAACTTTTAATTAATTGTACCGAACCCTAAAGCAAAAACTAATTAATTATAAAATAATTAACAAGATATAAATAATAAATAAATATCAATAATAAATAAATAAAATTTTGTATAAATTATTTAGACCATCATTGAGGAATACAAAATGCGCGTCAAATCTCGAGGCATGATTTTAAAAATCGATCCCTCTTGTCTAAGATGGACACCTTTCGTTCAACCTGCTCCAGTAGGTCCGTCCTAGCTACAATCGAATGGAATAACAAATTCATGTTTGGTCACAACATCTATTTCCATGTTCCACTTCTACTCCACATTATGCAACAATCAACACTGAGGTGTCCACAACAACATCATAACTTTTCGTTAATTAATTATTTATTTAATAATTCATTTTTCAATTTTTTTTCATACGATAAGTATACAGAAGGTGTATGTCACTGGCACCACCACCCTTTTGAGCTGGGTTTAGGGGACCTCCTTTATTGGACCCGTAAGAAGTAGTAGTAGTAATACGTATAAGACGTTTACTACAAACAATTTTATTGTCACATGGGGTAGATCGAGGTCTAAGTATGACAAATCAACAATAAAAAAAAATGTCCGTCCGTCCGTCTCCACTTTTTTTCCAAACGGCTCGAGCTATGACCGTAAACTTTTTTCCTCTGACAGGTACATGTCTCCCATGATTCAAATTCAAAGATGAGCCAAATCCGGAGATATGGTCGAAGAAGTGGAGGTCGAACATGAAATTTTCGAGTGTCGGTGAAACTTTTTTGCAAATGTCTCAGCAAGTATAGCACGGAAATTGCTCATTTTGGTGTCAAATGAAAGCACTTGATGTCACAAATCTGGGAAAAATTTTTTGTGGGAATCGGGTCAGATGTCTAGACGAAATTGAGTTTCTTGACCATATACGAAAACAGTTTTTCATCTATATTTTCTTAGCTGTGCAATATGGAGATTTACTGTCAAAGACAAAGTTGTAGAGAATTCAATTCAAGCGAACCCGTGTTTCAGGGTTTTGGGGAAATATGGTCCAATTCTGGTATATGGCCACTTCCATAATTGGGCAGGATGTCCCGAATATCCAGAACTCTGAGAATTAGAAAGTTGGTTTCAAAGGCAAAGTTGTAGAAAATTAAATTTAAGCGAACACGTGTCTCACGGTTTTGCAAAAATATGGCCCAATCGTGGTATATGGCCACATCCATAATTGGGCAGGATGACCATTATCTCTAGAACTATGAGAGTTAGAAAATTGCTTCCAATGACGAAGTTGTAGAGAATTAAAGTTAAGCGAACACGTGTTTCAGGGTTTTAGGGAAATATGGCTCAATCCTGGTATATGGCCACTTCCAGAATTGGGCAGGATGACCGATTATCTCTAGAACTATGAGAGTTAGAAAGTTGCTTCCAAAGGTGAAGTTGTAAAGAATTAAATTTAAGCGAACACATGTTTCAGTGTTTTGGGCAAATATGTCCCAATTCTGGTATATGGCCACTTCCATAATTAGGTAGGATGACCCAAATCTCCAGAACTATGAGAGTTGGAGTGTTGGTTCCAAAGGCGAAGTTGTACAGAATTAAATTTAAGCGAACACGTGTTTCAGAGTTTTAGGGAAATATGGCACAATCCTGGTATATGGCCACTTCCGTAATTGGGCAGGATGACTCAAATCCCCGTAACTATGAGAGTTAGAAAGTTTGTTCCAAAGGCGGAGAGAAATAAGATAATTAGAGAATTAAATTAAAGCCAACACGTGTTTCAGGGCTTTAGGAGAAAATAGCCCAATCCTTGGACGTACTTCGGTAGGGCCTTTGACATTGGGTAATTCTCTTTGCCAAATCTTTCGACCTAGTTCCGAGCACAAAACGTTTTACTGCTGCAAGCATGTCGTTTTATATGGCTGCCCCCACTTTTACCAACGTTTTTGAAATTCTAACGGCTCATCCTAAATATACACGTTTTATGCTGGCGAAACCAATAATTGGTTTACTTCGTGCTGCCATCTAGCCCGAGCACAAAAGGTTCTTGTTCCACAAGCATGTCGTTTTGTATGACAGCCCCCACTTCTCTAATTTTTTTCCAAATTCTAACTCCGAATTCTAAATACGTTTTGCGCTGGCGTACTTAATTTATTTATTTATTTATTTTGTGCTGTCACCTAGACCAAGCACAAAAAGTTTTTGTGCCACAAGCATGACGTTTTGCATGGCAGTTCACGCCGTTTTAAGCTGGGGATACGTGGGGATACGTGGGGATACGTGTCCGAACAAAATTATTGATACAGTGATGTCAGATGAGGATTTAAATTTAAAAAAATTCGAATGAATAGGGTCTGCCATTTGAAGAGACATGTTTGTAACAGAAAAACTGTTTGTTCTCAGTCTAGGTGGCAGCACATAAGAAACCAAATATTGAGCACAAAACGTGGGGTTCGGAGATAAAATTTAGTAGAATTTAAGAAAAGTGGGGGCTGCGATACAAAACGACATGCTTGCAGCAGTTAAGCGTTTTGTGCTCGGAACTAGGTCGAGCATAAAACTTAAGACTAGCGGCATTCAATAGAACATAACCTAGTTCGTATAAAGAGGAGACACTAAACCCAGCTCAAAAGGGGGGTGGTGCCTGTGACATACACCTGTATTCAGATATTGATTATTAATGATAACAAATTCGAAAAGCTTAATTTTGTAATGTTCTGTCATTTGTGTTGAATATTTTTAACAGTTCGTTATGGTTGAAAAAATGTGAATTAACAAATTGTGTACTCCTATAAAATTTAATTTCATAATTTTGTGAGTAAACTGTTGACATTTTGTATTGTTTTCAAATGCAATTTATGTTTTAGTTAATGAGTTAGAAAATAAGTCGGAAGAATTTCTATTCACGGCAATTTTATTTTGTAGGCTAAATTGTAATGTGTCGTATAATAAATGCAGATGATACACAAAATGTTAAGTTTTTTCATGCTTTAAACGGTTGGGGTTACCATCTTTGACACCATTCATTCAGTTCCATGTCAAAATGCAGGAGGTCTTTCCACCGAATGCACAAATTCATATCACTTTATATGGATCGAGCAATTTGCGGTAATATTATCAAAACAAAAATATGACAATTCTTATCTCCTGATGTTAGAATTAATTTCCTTTTTCCTATCCCGGTAACCTGGAGCTGATGATCATTTTAATGTCGGAAACGATTACTTTTTCCATGGACCTAGTGTCGTTTTCGCGCTGTATTTTTCTCGGTAATTTTATTTTAATTTCTCCAGGTAATGTAGAATTTTCAGTGACACCACAGCTGTGTAAATATGAAATAAACGAATGTATCTTTGGGTGACTCATTGGCATTTTCCGTCCGTTGGTAAAAGACTCGCTGAATAGTTCGGTCTCAATATTAGTGCTGGCCAATCATATGAGATAATGTTTTGCTCGCCATCTTTTCTGATATATTGTGAGTTTACTGTAAAATTCTACTTCTACAACAATTATTTTCTCGATAAATAAACTGCGTCATCCAATGAGAGACAAGAATTTTTCGTTAAATTTTTTTTATCGAATCGTCCAATTTATTCAACGAAGAATTCTTACCTCTCATAACGCGAAAATAATTGTCGTGGAAGTAGAATTTCAGTGAACTCACTATAGTAAATTTCGATTTACTGCCCCACACCGCCGGAATCGCCATGCACACAAAATCCTTATTCTTGTCATGGTTGGTATACACCGAGGTCCAACATGACGCCTTGTTATGCTTAATGGGGTGAAATGGTTCATCATTTGGTTTCGAGGTCGAATCGGTCGACCGACATTGTGTATTTTTCACTACACAAACAATTTGCCGAAAAATTTTATCCCAGGAGTTATGAGTAAACGACATTTCTAAAAATGCAGTGTTCTGGTCGAATGTAACATAACTCTTCAAATGTTTGAGATAGAAATATTTGGTCTTCAGCAAAGTTGTTAAGCATAAAATAAAGAAAAACTTTGCTGAAGAAACAATTTTTTATTTTGGCAGTTATGATCACCTAAACTGGGAAAATTTTCATATGCTTTTTAAAATCTAGTTTTCAGATTTCAAAAGTTCATAACTTCCAAAATAAAATTTTTGCCGCCCCCTTTCTTATACTAAGCCCCTCTATAAGAACCATAACTGGAGTAAAATTATAGAGGAAAAAAGAAAGAACTCAGGAAGGCATGGAACAGGGCGGGAAAGGGATCAAACCAAGAAAAAAATAGGGCCATTTACAAGGCCCTCCTAAAAGAGTACTAGGAAACCCTAGTCCAACACAAGGCAAGAACCAAGGAAAAGTTCTTTGAGGAAGCGAACTCGATACCGGCTTATGCGCGTGTCCACAAAATTTTAGAGAAGGACCCTGCTGTTCAGGTGGAAAATACACCGCAAACGGGAAAGAAATCGCTGAGCATCTCCTCGAGACTCATTTCCCGGGTAGCACTCGGATTGATAGAAAACCTCACCTAGAACACCCTAATAGGCAAGCACCGAGTAGGGCCAACTGGAAGTTCGCTGAAAGGAAAAGTGAAATTCGCGATCCACAAATTCCATTCCTTTAAATCAGCTGGACCTGATGGGATCTTTCCTGCTCTATTCAAGAAAGGTATGGAACTTCTTCTCCACCGACTGATCGGCATTTTCAAGAGTTCCGTTGCACTGACCTTCCTACCTAAGGACTGAGAAAGAGTTCGAGTAGCCTTCATTCCCAAACCTGGGAGGACGATTCACTGTGAAGCTAAGGACTTTAGGCCCATTAGTATGATGTCCTTTCTCCTAAAGTCAGTGGAAAGGCTTCTCGACTTCTACCTGAGGAAGAAAGTCCTAAGAAACTTCCCACTTCATGCAAATCAGCATGCCTATCAAACGGGTAAATCCACGGACACGGCACTTCATCATATGACCCAAAAAATCGAAAGAATTCTGGGAAACAAACAAGTAGCATTGGGCTGTTTCATGGATATAGAGAGAGCTTTCGATAACACAGGTTTCGACGTCATAGACAAAGCTGTCAGGGATAGACACACGGAGGACATTTCGGTGAGGTGCATTGTTAGAATGCAGGGATGCAGAACTGTGGAAGCTAGCGTTAGCGGTACCACAACCAGTATGGGAGTGACCAGGGGATGTCCCCAAGGGGGTATTCTATCACCCATACTTTGGTGTATGGTAATAGATTCTCTTCTAGTCAAACTCAATCAATCTGGGATTTTTACCCAGGGTTATTCAGACGATGTCTCTGTCATTATCGGAGGAATCTGTCCGACGACTTTGGGGGATCTGATGAGAGAAGGACTAAAAGTAGTAGAAGAATGGTGTAAAGGGAAAAAACTCCGAGTAAATCCGTGAAAAACGAAATTGATTCTTTTTAAAGGAAAGAACAATGTAAATGAACTGGAGCTTGGTAGTTTAAGACTCTTCGGAGAAATACTTAACGCAAGGGCGATGGTAAAATACCTAGGGGTCACTTTCGACCATAGAATGACCTGGATAATAGACAAGCTAGATAAGGCAATTGGAACTTTCTGGATGTGCAGAAATGCCTTCGGAAGGACCTGGGGTCTATCCCCAAGAGCAATCTGGTGGATATACACAGCAGTAGTTAGACCAATGTTCTGCCATGGGTGCATTGTCTGGTGGCCCAGAGTAGAGATAGGGATAACTAAAAAAAGGCTAGACAAACTCCAGAGGTTAGCATGTTTTTGCATGAAAGTCAGCATAGTCACTAAGGCCCTAGAGGCACTTCTATTCATCCCACCGCTCGATTTACACGTAAAATCAATAGCCTTCAGCTCAGCTCTCAATATCCGATGTAATGGATTCTGGGCACCGGGCTCGACTAAGGGGCACATGGCAATTACAAACCTAATAAAAGATGAAACTCTCCTTATGAGGAGTGACCAGATTTCGACTACGTTGATGCTGGACGACAACTTTAGGTGTGTCATACCGAGCAGGAAAGAATGTATAGGCATGGAAAAAATCTATCCCCCAGTGGACGGCCTAGTGAGCTACACAGACGGATCCAAGAGAGAAGGGCTGTCTTTATCAGCGATGAAGCCGGAATTGAAGGTTCCATATCGCTGGGATACTTTACCACTGTAATGCAAGCAGAGCTCCTAGCAATATCTGAACTAGTTAGTACCGAGACTTTCAAGAATCTTCACCATAGAAGACTCTTCATCTGCTCGGATAGCCAATCCTCAATTGAAGCTTTAGAATCTCCCATGGTCAGTTCGGCCACGGTGCTTCAATGTAAGGAAAATCTCAACGAGCTGGGTAAAAAGAACAATGAGGTTACAATTCTAAGGGTGCCGGGTCATTCCGGTATCCAAGGGAATGAGAGAGCTGACGAATTAGCAGACAAGGGAGCAAATCAGTGCTCGATTGGGCCAGAACCCTTCTGTGGTATAACGAAGAACGAAAGAAAACGTATTATCAGCATGGGAAAGACTGGAACAGGTACGAAGGGGGTAAGCACTCAAAAATTTTCTGTAAGGTTCCTCTAAGGAATTTCAGTGAATGTTTACTGGACCTTGACAGACCTAACATTAAAAGAGTAGTTGAAGTTCTGACAGGACACTGCGGACTCAACAAATATCTCAATGTTATAGGGTGTGTCTGCGGCTATGGTGAAGAAACTGGAGTCCGCGTCATCAGTGACTGCCCAAGATATAGAAGCAATAGACAACGGATCTTGGGCAAACTAGAACTAAGCCTACCTGACCTCACAACAGATAAAATGAAGGTTCAGGACCTAGCCTTTTTCCTTAAAAGGACAAAAAAGCTTGACTGGCAGTGAATTGGCAAAAAGACATCACACGGATATGGTTCAACACGGATAAAGACACATCGATAATAAACCCTGACAAGACACACAATCACATGGTTATGACGCTCACATATTTTTATTTTTATATTTATTTGTTTTATTTCTCCAAACATATCTTTCTTGGAATGACGGCTTAGCCTGACCACCTTTTCTCAGCTTGTTAAACTTTGAAATAAAATGTAAATAAATTTCAATAAATTTAAAAAAAAAATATCTTTTTTTATGAATAATTGAATTAATGTATTTAATTAATATCGCAATAAACGAAGAAAGGAGGGGGCAAGGGAACAAAGGACAAATGGTCTAGGTTCCCGTCAAATTTACTTTGACCCCCCTCACACCTTCAATCTATCTATGACGGCCTCTGCGCCATCGGTTCAGTGTTCAGGACTTCACAGCTTGTTCAAATTTGGCAGGGATCATCTGCTGGGCATTGTAGGTCACATGACGGTAAAAAAAATACCCTCACCGACCTCGTTTGTTACAGTGGACTTATGATACGCTTTGACATTTCTAAATGTAAATTTATATTGACATAAATCAAAGCGACATCAAATGTATGGCCGACCCCCCCATTTAGGGGGGGTAGTATGGGAGGGTCGGTCATACATTTGTCGTCTCAAAAGTGAATATTTTACAAGTTATTGTTGATTTAAATCTGATGACAGCACTGAAAAAAGCGTACTTAATTTATGGATGGTCCCTAGGTGGCGCTGGCTGCGATGTTGCGAAATAACGGCAAAACGGCGTTTTCCATTTTTGTGAAAAAGTTTTCAGATATTTTGTTGAATGAGTCATTCGTTCCTCCTCGAAACTCTATGGATTAACTTGGAATTAACAATATTTTTGGCATTGTTGATGTGTAAGAACATTTTGTGTGTAGAAAAACAAGAACTTCCGTCACACATCCCTTTTTGTGATACTCAATTTACAGGATTTTTTAAATTTCTTTAACTGTGAAAGAAGCTCTTACCAAAATTCTAATTATTTTCTTAAGATTAGCGAGTTTTCATATAACAAAGGGAAATTTAAAAATTCAGTATTTTAGAGCATCGTCCCTTTCAAGGATTTCCGCGAATTCTATAAAGATTTTCAAAGATTTTTTTTAATTAAAAGGATTTTGAATCAACGTCCCTCTTCTGGAATAATACAACCACACTGAAAGAGGCGAGAAATGTCTTATGCATTTTTGTTTCTTGGAATCTCCACATCTTTGTTCCAATATCAGAACCAAATAAATCGAGACTGTATTTCGAAGAAAATAAATAATCGCCAAATGACTAAAATTATGCAAATATTGATAAATATACGAAGCTGTTTTGCCCCCACACACACCATATCCAAATCCGAAATAATTTTATTTTGGGCCATCATTAACAATAAATTAATTTCGTCTAGTCGCATAAAAAATAAAATGTTAAGAAAATATAATTTCTAAAATTAAAATGAAAAGTGCAATTCGGAGCAGTGGCATTTTACAAAATGTTGTTAAATTTATAATTTTGTCCGAAGAAATCAAAGCAACGTGCAAGCAAAGAAAGGAGACAAAAATAACAAAGATCTATAATTTAACGTGTTGAAAATGAAATTCCCCTTCACACTCACTCGCATTCTGAAAATAGAAATCTACATCATTTTCAGTTCAATGAAAATACCTATTTATATGCGTTGACATATGCGTGACAGCCTTAATGCGTTTCAAAAGTTTAATTCATAAACCAACATAATTTATTTATTTTGAGTCTGCACCCCGAGAATATGTCGAATAAGCAACTTTTCCGATTAAATGGACTTTGATTTTGCTAAATTTGCATTGGAAATTACTTCATTTTTTGCTAATAAAACAATGCTCGTCATTTATCTTACAAATCCTCACTTCGCGTGGCCTTCTGTTGTTCAAAATATGAGTGAAATCCACGTGGATGATGACTCCGTGTGTCAAAAAAATTCGTAAGCACTTGAAGGCTCGGAACAGGTCAGGTCAACCTGTGACCTGACCTGAAAAACCCGAAACCTGAGTTGACCTGAAACTTATTTTGTAAGCTGTGGCCTGACCTGATCTGCCTGAACCTGTTTTTGACCTGGCTGACCCGACGAAATAAAATTTTCATAGAAATGTCGAGTATTTAGGAATTTATTTTGCCGTTCATATTATTAGTATGTATTTAATGTCCAGCTTTTCTTATCTCCATCTCCATCAACATTGTGTTATAATGTACACAGTCTACACTCAGTAACAGTGTCCACTGGGTCGTCGACTGAAAACAAAGAATAACATTAATTTTATAGTAGTATAGGAATGGCTTGTTTTGGATCGAACTGATGTGTCATTTCCAAGAAAGTAACTAAATAGCTGTTTATTCTCAACTTTTATTAATCTCGTAGTGGAGCTACTTTTTTGTGATTCCTTAGTTTTTTTTACAAATCTTTCGCTAGAATATGGGTCTGCATTAGAGATGAGCGGGTTGCCCGAAACTTCGAAAAACCCGACCCGAACCCGAACCCGAATTGTTTTTTTCGGGTTCATGGGTTTCGGGTTTCGAAAATTTTGATCGGGTTCGGTCCGGGCCTGGTTTGGAAACTGTTCGGGTTTCGGGTTTCGAAAAATTTTATCGGGTCGGGTTCGGACCGGGTCGGGTTGTTGCATCATTTTATTCGGGTCCCGATCCTTTATTGACTATTTATATTTTACAAAACTCGTCTAAATTTTATCATCTTACATTACACGAATTTTGTTTTAGTCTAAGGTCCGTGAAGAATGCAGACGTCGGGTCTTGAAATAATTTTTGTTTCGAAGTAATTTGGGTTGTGAATTTCGAAAAACTTGAGTGTCTGGTTTGGTCCGGGTCGGGTTTTGAAACAGTTCGGATTTCGGGTTTCGAACATTTTAATCGGGTCGGGTTCGGCCCGGGTCGGGTTTCGAAAAATGGTCGACCCGCTCAACTCTAGTCTGCATTTCAGACTGGGCAGCCTGGTGCCGAAAAAGTGTCTAGAACAATTTTGTACGGTGGAAAAAGTACGCAACTATTCACTAGTTTCGAACTCGGCACCAGGCTGCGTACTTGATAAATTTGATTGACAATGTAGAAGGCAGCCTGGTGCCGAAAATGGGTCGGTGTAATCGAAAAGGCTGTCATAAATACTATACGCCATACAAGTTTCAAGTCGGCAGCAGGTTGCGTGCTTAAATTTTTGTTTTATGAATGTAGGTGGTAGTAGCAGCCTAGTGCCCAACTGAAACATATTTGACCTGTATAATTTACTCCTGCCTACAAAAAAGATTTACTTACTCACTTAAGTGGTAGAGCTGAGAATGTAGATGGCAGCCTGGTGACATATAGTAATACTATACGCCATACAAGTTTCAAGTCGGCAGCAGGTTGCGTGCTTAAATTTTTGTTTTATGAATGTAGGTGGTAGTAGCAGCCTAGTGCCCAACTGAAACATATTTGACCTGTATAATTTACTCCTGCCTACAAAAAAGATTTACTTACTCACTTAAGTGGTAGAGCTGAGAATGTAGATGGCAGCCTGGTGACATATAGTAATACTATACGCCATACAAGTTTCAAGTCGGCAGCAGGTTGCGTGCTTAAATTTTTGTTTTATGAATGTAGGTGGTAGTAGCAGCCTAGTGCCCAACTGAAACATATTTGACCTGTATAATTTACTCCTGCCTACAAAAAAGATTTACTTACTCACTTAAGTGGTAGAGCTGAGAATGTAGATGGCAGCCTGGTGACATATAGTAATACTATACGCCATACAAGTTTCAAGTCGGCAGCAGGTTGCGTGCTTAAATTTTTGTTTTATGAATGTAGGTGGTAGTAGCAGCCTAGTGCCCAACTGAAACATATTTGACCTGTATAATTTACTCCTGCCTACAAAAAAGATTTACTTACTCACTTAAGTGGTAGAGCTGAGAATGTAGATGGCAGCCTGGTGACATATAGTATTCATGACAGTCGTTTTGATTACACCGACCCATTCTCAATCATTGTCAATCAAATTTATCAAGTACGCAGCCTGGTGACGAGTTCGAAACTAGTGAACAGTTGCGTACATATTCCACCATGTAACATTTTATAGACACTTTTTCGGCAAAAAACAAAGTAATCACAAAAAAGTAGCTCAACTACTAGATTAATGAATGGTATTTAGGTACTTTTTTGAAAATGACAAATTTTTATAACAAAACTATCGCTAAAAAAACATCGTTTTTGCAAAGATTGCGCTTAATCGATTTAAAATCTCTATTTGCACAGGTCCGATGACTTCAGGTTCAGGTCAGGTCAAAACTTGAGTAGAATTGAGTGGATATGCATCGGGAGCGAGTGAGGGGAGAAAATTTGGGCTTACACAAATCAAAGCGACAACATCAATCGAAGCAGTTTGCGATTATGTTGAAAAGTAGTTTCCGTGCTTATTTCGCAGATATGTAAACGGAGAAGCTTGACCCATCTTTTCCGATTATCTTGATGTTGACGGACGGGCGGATTGATCATCATCATCAAACTTCACAGACCGTTTATACCTTTCGGTGTGATGTCTTTACATCCGGTGATCATGGACCACCATCGTCCAGGGACTAAAATAAGGAATTTTTCGTTCATGTCCAATCTAAATCTGAGTTAATTGAGTCCATAAACCTTCTCCTTGGCTTACCCCTAGAGCGGACACACGGGACCTGAGCATTCAATATCCTCTTTAGCAGCCTGTTACTACCCATCCTATGAACGTCGCAGACGACTAATCTTTGCCGCCTCTTCCAGTGACGCAACCCCTAAATTTTTCCTGATGTCGTCGTTCCTGATATGATTGTTCCACTGTTCCCTCCGATTCACCTTTGCATCAGAAACCATCAGGTCATGCACAAGGTAACCGCAGTCCACCCAACTTTCACTACCACATAAAATCGTTGGCCTGAAGATTCAGCTGAGAATAGCTAACTTTGTGCCGCTACTTCATTCCTTTTTATTGAACATATGTGCGACCTCAACTGACTGGCCACTGGACTGATTTTTTTTTTGCATTTTTTTCTGGTGACGGGAATTTTCCCCAGGGAATTATCCCCCAGACAGAAAAAAATGGGAATTATCACCCAGGTAATTATCACCCAGGAACTATTGCCCAGACAAAAAGCAATTTTCACCCAGGTAATTATCGCCCAGGAATTATCATCCGGTAGGTATCACCCGGTAAAAATTCCCGGGCGATAATTCCCTGTGTGATAATTCCCATTTGCCTGGCGATAATTCCCTGGGTGATAATTCCCTGGGGGATAATTCATGTCGCCTTTTTTTCTAACCTCTAGGTCTATGTCTATAAACTTCACGGTAAAATCATAAGACACGTATTTCGTACGGGCTTAAACTTAAATGGATTCAAATTGTAAGTGTTCGAGATCTTGCATTAGTGCTATGACAAGAGCTTAATGAATGAAAAAAGTTGGTTTCAGTATAAAGAGGAACTCAATCCTTCCTAACTTGTCGAAAAACGAATCGTTGAATAAAGTACAAATATGTACCAAGACAAGACTTTGACCTTCTTGTAGGCGTTACGGCAATCATTTTTAAATGGTCCTATTCTTTTTGTAATACCGATCGTGTTTGAAGGTAGCTGAGGTAATTTAACTTAAAGTCTAAAAAAATTATAAAATGCCTGCCGGTACTTTTTAGGAAGAAACACAAATGTTGAACTGCGTTTCAAAGATAAATCGTCTTTGTCTTGAAGAAAGTTCGTACGGGAGTTCTTCAAGCCAATGTTAGCTCGGTTGCAGCAAAGCAAAAAAAACATATTGAAGCAAAAAAAATAAACTTTAAAAAGCAGAGGAGGTTAAAAAAAAAAGTTTCACGAGATGTATCGATATGTGAGAGCATCAAATTAAATTCGTTCTTCGTTTTTTCTTTTCAAAATCTTCACCTACATGTGTACATTGATTCTTTCTGTTCCTTGGATAAATGTGTATGAAAAATTACTTTCATCGTTTTAATAATATGCAGTTTTGCACACTTAAGTTCAATGTATCCACATGGAGAATACGTATATGCATGTGCGTCAGATTATGTGATGCTTTTGAGTATAGGTGTTTGGTAAAGTGGTTAGACCTTGTACGTTGGTCAAAAACTGAAGAGCGGTCGATGGTCTTTTAAGAAATATATTCAACCTTCTTGGAAGGTTACTTGGTCTTTAAAACGGCTTTTTAATGTTAGAACTAATGTAAGATAATGTATTAAGCAAATGACTTATTTATTCGAACGGAGAAGGTTGTTAAGTGCATTTTCTGCTGATCAACGCTATTTGCAGTCCATGAAATAACTCTATCTATTTTTATGGTGAATTCATCAACGAAGTTACATGCTTTTTAAATGAAAAGCGTCGCGACGCGACGGAATCTTATGCTTTCGTATAAAGCCTCAACTATACGAAGTTTTGATGGATAGTAAATAACCTTTTTCTAACTAGTGCAAGACTTTTTCGTGAATTTCCGACACCTCTGGCTCGTGCTGGAAACCTCACACTAACTACAAGAGTCTTTTTGGCACTCGTCAGGAATAGTTATTTACGCAACAAGGGAGCAGAAGCAGACTGACAGTGCTTTTCCGTGTTGCGTATTGACTTTTTCATGCTTGCTACCAGGGACGAAAGTTGAAAAATGCTAGCTTTCGCCTCGTGGGATTAAATTTTTCTTTTCGTCCCTACTAGCAAGTATGAAAAAATCTGTGCTATATTTCGAATAAAGCTAAAAGCGAGACTAAAAGGCTGTACTTTTGCACATCAAGTCATATTTTTATTAAGAGCTACGTGCTTCGAAAACAGGTCTATATAGTTTCCCACGACTTGTCACCAGCCGGATTGGGACCCGGGAGTTGGTGGTTTGATGTTTTTCGTTTTGGGGTCTAACATTGTTGAACGAAGCTAATGCCGTTTAATTGGTTGTACATAACTCGAGGAAATCTTTTCCAATTTTCAATGATAGTTTTTAATCGAAACTTCTCGGAATTTTTAAAGAAATTTTATTGATTTTGAGCCTTTGGACTCAGCCAGTGCCCTGAAACTGAGTCTAAACGCGTTTTTTCTACATAAATTGGGTAAATCTTATCCGATTTCCAACATCTTTTTTTTTTCCTGGGTTGAATTTGGATAGAATCAGCTAAACAGTTTGAAGGTCGACGAAGGTGTTGAAGGTTGGTGAAACTTTTTGACTTAAATCTCTACGAAATTAGCACGGAAATCGCTCTTCAAGATTTTAAATAAATGACATGGACCTAACTCATTCAGTGCCATTACCAGTATACTCGTTTGCGTCTAATATCAGGTATCGTTGTGATGTGGGGTAAATTAAGGGAATTTTTTTGTGCATGAGTCTGAGGCGTCCGAGGTCTCTCCTTAATGCCTTATGTCTGTTCTATGACTGTATGGCCATCCCAAATAAAAATGTCACCGAAATATGGAAATCGTGAGTTCCATGTGAATTTCAAATAATTCTCTGTGGATTCTGTTCATTGGTCGATATCCAGTTTAATTTGATTCGTTCAGCTTTCCTCTTGGCGCAATTTCTTTATTAATTTAAATTTCTTGTCATTTTTTCTGAAAATATTTTTTTTCTTGAAATTTTTATTATTATAAAAAAAAGAAAACAAAATTTTCAACAAAAATATCATTTTCAACAAAAAAACATTTTCAGGAAAAAGAACATTTTAAGGAAAGGTAAAAATTTACAAACATTTCAATAAAACATGAGGAAATTTAAATTTATAAAGAAATTGCGCCAACTTAACGAATCAAATATAAACTGCAAATCGACGAAAGAAGAGAATCCACAGAGAATTTGAAATCCAAATAGAACTCACAATTTACATATTTCGGTGACATTTTTATTTGGGATGACAGTAGTGCAAAAAATTTCTTTTGATTTGTTTGAAAGAAAATATTTTTTTTTTAGTTTCAAAAGTTTTGTGAGGATTTGGAGAGGTTTTACAGCGTTTCTGCGAACAGTTTTTTCAATATTGTCCTTTATGCAATTTCCAATCCAATTTAATGTGGACGTAATTTCATATACCTAAGAGTGAAGGTAATATTTGGACCCGTACGAAGTATACGTTTTCTACAAACATTTTTGTTGTAAGATGGGGTAGATCGAGGTGGGAGTTGGGGGATGCATCTATTATCGTCTAGAGATGACGAATCAGCAATAAACCGATCACCCCGATTTTTTTCCCTGAAAGGTACATCTATCCTATGATTCAAGTTCGAAGATGAGCAAAATCGGTGTAGTGTTTCCAGCGATATGGTCGAAAAAGTGACCAAAAACATGGTTTTTCGAGGGTGAAACTTTCTCGCAAATATCTCAGCAAGTATAGCGCGGAAATGGTTCATTTCGGTGTCAAATGAAAGCATTTGATCTCACAAAACTGGGATATTTTTTTCGTGGAAATTGGGTCAGAACATGTGTTTCAGTGTTTTAGGGAAAAATTATCAAATCCCGGGATAAATCAACTTCTAGAATTGTGTGGTATGACACATATCTATAAAATTACGGCAGTGTGAAGTTTGTTTCTTAAGGCAAAGTAGGTGAGAATAGCATTTTAGAGAAGATAATTTCAGAATTTCTTGGAGAAACTACGTTGGTCCTCTTCTTGATATGGTGCAGAGGAGAACATTTCGGTCATCAAAATCAATGGTCTCAGACGTACTTCGGTAGGGCCTTACGTTCAAGTCTTTCCGTAGCATCTATTCTGTTTGCCACATCTATCTTTATGCGAGCATGTCCCTTGCATATTAATGACATATTATTACATAATTGGAAACGTTTAGTTTTGTTCAGAACGTGGCGATTGTATAGATTTTTGCGTTTGCCGTCCCGGTGATCTACGCAAACTCCTATAAAAAGCCTCAAGTTCTTACATCAATGCCTTTTCCGGTAAACTATACGATGGCGCTACACTTAGTTTCAATTAGCTTCGTTTTGTTTGCAAATATTTCTAGGGTTGATCGTCAACTCAATCTCATAGTACCAAGAAGACGAGTTAACCACCTACACTATTGAGTCGTTAACTCCTATCTTATTTCTGGGTGCAAAAGATGATGCATGCAATCGGGACAGAATAAACATATAATACTTCGTAGGGGTCCAAAAAGTTTATCGTAGATTTGTAGATTTGTGTTAATGCATGTTCAAAGCCTGCAATAAATGCTCTCTTGAACAAGAAGAATAGTAAACATGTGTCCGACATCCACATTTTTTTTGTTACTAATACAAACTGTGGTGGTATGAATAAGGTAAGTATTCGTTCGTTATATATATCGTGGAAAGAAGGTATACTACAAGCTAATCATTTCAAATGAAAATGTTGAAGACTTTGTTGGTGTGCTGTCAATATTACCATTCTATACTTTTCACATCCGATTGAACATTCTTTGCATTCCAATGAAATATTGCTATGTGTTTTACAACATGTATAGACGGGTATTAGTCTCATATAATGTAACGCAAAAAAAAGTGAGAGGTTGTTGAGTACTTGATTTGTGAGTTCATAGCGCGAAAATTAAATTTATCTTAATATTTGTGTGGGATTTTACGATCATTGCTTATTGGTTATTCCTTGATGCACTTGGAATGCCAAAAGTAATTAATTGTGACTACAACGTAAAAACTACTCTTACATAAAGACGTTTTGTGTAACTTAAGTTTTTTCAGTACAATTCTTTTGATAAAATCTCGCTATTAACGACAAAATGGCAAAAAATTCAAACGACAAGTTCTCCAGTCGAAAATACGACCAACATGGGAAATGATACCACGGAAGGGCACAAGGGACATGCTCGACAGACTACTGCAACTAATTTGAAACTGAAAAATTTTTCGACAATTTCAACATTATTTCTGCTATCAATTGTTGTCGATATTTAACCAGTTTTCGTCTTTATTTATTTATCAAACGCCTGTATTTTCATAAATCCAAGATCGATGAAAAGGAACACTTGAATACACATCTGGCTTTCCTGTGGCACAAGGAATGCCCCATGACACCACACCTATTTGCTCATTGAAATCGACATCCACAAGAGGACCTCCGCTATCGCCGATACATGTACCTTCATTCATTCGTGTGTATGTGCAAATATTGTCTTCTCCTACTTTTTCATTCACAAAACGTCGTTGGCACTCATCCAAAGGAATCGTTTGAAGACAAATGTATTACAGATCTGATGTATGCGTTTCACCCAAGGTTTTATCGTGCTATCGAATTATAAAAAAAATGTAGAACTTCAATTTGCCAAACAACCAGTTTCCGAAAGACAGAGAACTCACATTTATGTATCCCCATCCACTTGCAACCACTTGGGTTCCATCAGGCACATTAGACGCCGCCAACGTAATGGGACGAACTAAATTGTTAAACTGAAACGGATCTCGGGATTTTATCGCTGCGATGTCATGTTTCACGTCATTCGCCCTGTAGCTTTCATGTATTCGGAATTCCACAATATCATGAAATGTTCCACCTTCGTTAAGGGAATAAGTTCCCACCACAGCCACGAGCTCGATAATGAAATATTGTATTAAATACGGGTAACACAATGTGCCGCTGTTAAGCCCCATACGGAAGATATAATCGATCCTCCGCATATGTGTCCACTATTGCTAGTAGATTTTATGCGCAGCGAAATTTGGTACGGAAATTGATCTTCATTAGCAGAAAATCCACCAACAATTCGAGAATTTGAAGGGCTCACACTGGTTTGACGTAAAGAGATTAAGCCAATAAAAAGCAGGAAGTGCTTTAGTAGTGGCATTTTTAATACTTGATTCTCCGTTGGTCGTAACAATCTAAAAGCTATCAGAAATTTGCTCTGGAATTATACAAGTACCTCCATGACATTACAATTATTTCGGTGCATTATGAGATTCGTGCTGGTGTAACAGAGTTTGATAGAGTACTTGAGTTGTTCGCAAACAATTTTTCTTCTCAGCTAACAATTTACCCTTACCGAATGTACATTCAATGTGCTTTTGTAGAGGTCGGTGATCGATCATGATCATCATCACGTGTTAGGTCGTGTAATTATGCGAGTTGCAAACGCTCAAAATAGAAAATCGGGGTTTTCCGCAATTTTTTAGAAAATGAAATGGGGAGGAAACACCTCTAGTAAAGTTTTCTTCTAAAAATAAAATTCATAGAGTAAGACGACTCTAAAGTAAAGTTGAAAAAAGAAACGGAAAACCAGAAAAACTTTTAAATAAAAAAAACTTTGAAATTTCTTCTTTCATTTGAGCTAGGTCTAGGATGAAAATTGACTGAGTCATAATTCATTTACGTAACCTCTACACGCAATACATTGAACGAACGTAGATTGGACAACAGGTGTCGAATTTTAAAAGTTTCCTTATAGTTTTGGACTCCACTCAATGTTCTTCCATGGTAAAAAATTCAATCTTTTGTAATAAAATGCACGGAAAAGGTAATTTTTCTCACATGAAGGGATTTTCTCACATGAGATGTGGTATTGTTAAACGAGCGCAGCGGTAGAAACAACGTTTTTTGCAATGTGTGTGACAAATCGATTAACAGAATTGTGATTTGCTTTGTGCCGCTCTGGTGGAGATGACAACTGCGAGGACAAAGGATTTTTTTAATTCCAACGATTTTCTGTCGTTTTCTGTTTTCTTGGATTTTCAAGGATTTTCTTTGTCAATTTCTGAGGATTTTCTAGCACTTTTACATGATTTTTAGGGATTTTCTTTTGATTTCCAAAGATTTTGTTTGATTTTCATGGATTTTTTTTGGTTTTCAAGAATTCGAAGGATTTTTTGAGGTTTTCCAAAGAATTTGAGGATTTTCTTAACAATTGATTTTCTTTTGAGTGCAAAAGAATTTTCTAGTGAGAAGTGTGTGGAATGAAGTGGGAAGTGTGTGGAATGAAGTGGGAAGTGTGTGGAATGAAGCGGAAAATGTGTAGAATGATGTAGGAAGTTTGCCTGATTATGCGGGAAGTGTGTGGGATGATGTGGGAAGTGTGTAAAATGATGTGCGAAGTGTGTGGAATGAAGTGGGAAGTGTATTGCAGGCGAAGGTGACACAAAGTTTTCCGAAGATAGCCGAAGCTGATACGAAGCGTTCCGATGGTAGCCGAAGGTGTTGGAGAACAAATTTTTTCAGAAAGAAAAATTTTTTTGGAGAAAAATTTTTTTGGATAAAATTATTTTTGGAGAAAAATTTTTTTGGAGAAAACTTTTTTTGAAGAAAATTTTTTTTCGAGAAAAATCTTTTCGGAGAACATTTTTTGCTGAGAAAATTTTTTTCTGAGAAATTTTTTCAGAGAAAAGTTTTTTAAGGAAAAATTTTTTTGGAGAAAATTTTTCTGAGAAACTTTTTTTCGGAGAAAAAAATTTTTAAGGATAAAATTTTTATGGAGAAAAACTTTTTGAAGAAAAAATTTTTTTTGAGAAAATGTTTTTTTGGAGAAGAACAATTTTTTTTTTCGGAGAAAATTTTGTTGGAAGACAATTTTTTTCGGAAAAAATTTTTTTCGAAGACAATTTTTTTCGGAGAAATTTGTTTTCTAAGAAAACTTTCTTTTCTGAGAAAATTTTTTCAACAACTGAAATCACAACAAAAACCTCTTTAAAGGTAGAGTGCGACGCAATCCGTAAGTCCGCTTCCAAAATTAATGATATCGCTTGAGGTGACGCTATCGCTGATAATACGCAAAAGTTTTTTTGAATGTGCCCTTGTGTTCAAAGTTTTGATTTCCTGAAAAAATTGAAGCGCTTTTTTTAAAACAAAGTTACGTTGTGTTAAATTGCGTCACAAATGTCGGACCCACCAGCGAAATAATTTTTCAACACGTAAAAATGTAAATTTACCTCAAACAATCTACGCAATAAGAAAACGCAATAAGAAACAAAAGTCAAATTTTTGCAGCGTAAAAACTGAAACTACAGAAAAATTATTTCGTCGTTGTACAGTTGTACTGTGTAGGAGTGAAAAATTGATCAGATTGATCAGAGAAAAATATATTCAGTCAGACGATTTCCGCAAAAATTTTCCTATTTTTTAATTATTTCAATGTTTCCTTCATTAGCGAAGATTAGCTCTCGCTACTAGCGCGCTAGTTTTTCAAAAGCCTGGCTACTAGCGACTAGCGTCGTTCATATTTTTCGATTTTGGCGTTAGCGTTAGCGTCGCTAGAACAATTGTCTAGCGAGTGTAACCTTGCTCATACGACATCTAAAACAGTTGGTTTTACGTCACACAATTGCAAAAAAGTCATTTTGTTCAACAAGGTACCTGGGTCTACATTGCTTACGACATGTGCATAGAATTTCTAAAAACTATAGGTAATAGTCCCATTGAACTGTTTATCTTTTCGACCATCGCAATTTGCAAGAATTATAACAAAAGAAAACCTTTCTTTAATAATTCAAATTAATAACTTACAATAAATTTTATTCACAGTTCTATCTGAAAGCCAAAGTCAAAAGCCTTGTGATTTTAAAAATGTGTGCACGGTTTCGTTGTAACTTGTAACATAATAATTCTTTATTATAAAGCAAAAATTATGTTTGCGTCGGTCGATGTGAATCACTCAGGAATTTCCGTTTTAAGGCAAAATTATTTGAAAAGAAACGAGTCGTTAGTTTTACGTGGAACTGTCCTGTTACTTTGATGATTTACAGAGTTCTTTCTGTTTTAGACTCGATACATAAAGACGCACCTAAAATTTTTTTCCGTTTTTTCTCCTCCTTACATAAATTGAGATGACTGTCTGGAAATCATTTATTTTTCTACTTATTATCCATTGTTTCCCATGTGAATTGAATCGTTGAAAGTCTATTTTCGAGAAGCCAAATTCTTATTCTTTCTATGATTGAATTTGTTATTGAAAGTGATTTACATATAATTTTTAAAGTAGTCGTCTAAAAAGTAAAAACTAATTATACAGATCATGCCCGCAGCGGTAGCGGAGGGCATGACGCAGTAGTCACACCCCAAACCCAAAAAACTCCATACAAAAACCTATATATACGCGAACTTTTTAGTTTTTTCCCCTGCCGCCTACACCTTAAAAATATTTTATTTTATTAAAACTACGTCGCAGCAGCTATCCAACGAGCCCAGATTCATCAAAATCTGTTGGAAATTGGCTGAGATATCGAGGTTTGAAAATGACATTTTTGTATGGAATTGCATTTTTCTATTATTTTCATCATTATGAAAACTTTTTTTTCTGATCTGTCGGTTTCTATCTATCTGTCTATGTTTCTATTGACAATTTTCGATCTCGATCGGCTGTCTAGATCTTCCTGAAATTTTCAGGGAACGTCAGTCTCGGCCCCAAATGAAAAATTTCGTATGCCGCTTTTCCGGGAAAATTCTGGAAAAGCCGTGGCATGTGGAAAAGTGGTCAATTCTGAGGGCTTTTTAGGTGACACGAAGTGATTTTTTTCGGAAAGAAAATTTTTTTAGAGAAAAATTTTTTTGGAGAAAATTATTTTCTGAGAAAAATGTTTTTCGGAGAAAAAAAATTTTTTTTGGAGGAAAATTGTTTGGAAAAACTTTTTTTGGAGAAAAGTTTTGGAGGAAAAAATTTTTTGAAGACAATTTTTTTGGAGAAAATTTTTTTTAGAAAAAAATTTTTTTCGGAGAAAATTTTTTTTAAGGAAAAATTTTTTTGGGGAAATTTTTTTGAAGAAGAAGCTCGATCCGCTGCTCTCAGACTTAAACTCTCCAACTCACTTATAATCAGCCGCAGTAAGCACTCGATGATTTGGAAAAGAATGTCACTGGACTCTCGTGAATTCGAAATATCTTGTGACTCCAATATTCCCTAATTCAGATTCGAAAAGTCATTTTCCATTAGTCTCCCCAATCGCAACAATAAATCAGCTCGGTTTAGTTAACCGAATATCTTGTTTTACGGACGGCTCTTTATCTGATGGATTCGGTGGAGCAGGATTACACTACCCAGAACTTACCTTTGACAAATCTTTATCTATAGGAAAATTCGTCATTTTCAATCCGAGATCACAGGAATTACCTCTTGTGTCAATCCGCACTAGATAACTTACCAATGGACTATTCACTTATACTGATAGCCAACCAGCAATCAAATCGGTGGGGGTTACAAGTTCATCTCATCGTTAGTCGTAGAATGCAGAGACTTACTACAACTCATTGCAAAGTGGGGCTAGTTTGGGTAGTACCCAATGGGTACTAGGTCATAGTGGCATCGCTGGTAATAATCAATCCGACGTCGTAGCGAGAACAGCTCCTCTTTGAGGTCCAGAACCGAGTATACCTACGCAGTATGTACTCTGTTCAATATTATCACCCGTTGGAAGGCTAACACCTTCTCTAAGCACTGGAAAACTCTAAGCTATGCTAACCATGCGAAAAACTGCATCGTTATAAATGAAAAATACTTCAAGGAACTCATTTCACTCTCTAAGAGAGTCGTAAAAAAAATCACTGACATTCTGACTGGTCACTGCAACCTCAACAAGCATGTGTTCACTATCGGTCTTGCCAACAGTCCTCTGTGCAACCGCTGTTGGGACATTGAAACCGCCGAACATCTACTTTGTCACTGCCCTGCCTACATCATAGCTAGAGCGAAACACTTAGGCTCTTATATTGTAAATCCGAATGAATCACTCTCCCAAAGCAATAGAAAATTATGTAAATCCAATCAAAACTTTAGTTAGTACACAACCAATATCAAAAGGTACATCCTCTGGAGATGCACAACAAGCCCATTGGCGGCGTAGGCGCTAGGGATCATTAATCTGATATCCCACCCACTTTATCCTATCCTATCCTAAGTATTGATGGATTCCATAAAGGAAGGATTATTTGAAGGATTTTCTTAGACATTTATCGAATTTTCTCCAATTCTTGATTCCAAAGATTTTATTAAGTTTAAGAATTTCCTTAAATTTCCTTAAATTTACCTCAATTTCCTTGAACATTTTGAAAGAAAAGAATTTTTTGAGTGCAAAAAAATTTTCTCAAAGTAAATCTGGTGGATTTGGTATTCATTAATTGTCCTTTCAACACCGTTAACTTAAACTGCAAGCAAGAATCATCGTTTTATAATTTCAACCATTTCCCTCATTGAAACTTTCTTTCATATGTTGAATTAAAAATATTTTCAAGTCTCCAGATGAGAAAGATACGACAAATAATTATTGTGGCATGCAAACAATGGAATTCAGTAAAAATAAACATTAAACAATACAATTCAGGCTTCCCACAAAGAAGACATGAGTATCCCCGAAACATTTCCTTAGGGAAAAAGGGTTAAGAAAAATCAGGGGAATATTTTTGTCCATGCAGGTATAGGTCCTAGGTTTCTTAGGACCGGCGCGGCCCCAGGTCAGAAAATTTTGGAACGATTTTTACAAGAGCAATCTTTGTAAAAACGATGTTTTTCTAGCGATAGTTTTGTCATTTTCAAAAAAGTACCTAAATAGCTGTTTACACTCATCGTTCATTAATCTAGTAGTTGAGCTACTTTTTTCTGATTGCTTTGTTTTTTTAAGAAATCTTTTTCTAGAAGAAAGGTCTGTATTGCGTGGTTTAATAAGTACGCAAATGTTTATTAGTTTCGAACTCGGCACTAGGCTGCGCACTTGATAAATTTGATTGACAATGTTGAAGGCAGCCTGGTGCCCAAAATGGGTCGGTGTAATCGAATGTCATGAATGAATACTATTACGTCATACAGATTTCAAGTCGGCACTAGACTCCGTGCTTAAACTTTCCTGTTATGAATGTAGATGGCAGCCAGGTGCCAAATTGAAACTTATGTGAGTTCGAAACTTATGTGATATCAGTGGGGTGGCAGTCTTTTGTTTTTTTTTGTACAAAGCTGCAGTTGCGACCGAAGCTAACTTCATTGCAAACAAAATCAGCTGATTATTGAAACTTTCAATGCCAGGCTGCCATCTACATTCTCAGCTCTACCCAGGGACATGACAGTATTTTGTTTTGATCTTTGCAAGTAATACTCAACGTGAAGTTAACGTGAAGCTAACTTCACGTCGAATATTGCTTGCAAAAAGACTGTCACGCCCAAGTGACGTGAAGTTAGCTGTAGTTGTAACCGAAACTAACGTCATTGCAACGAAATCAGCTGATTTCATTAAAAAATTTACCAAAATCAGCTGACTTCATTGAAAAGTTTAAAAATCAGCTGATTATTTGCAACTGCAGCTAACTTCACGTTGAATATTAGTTGCAAAGATTAAAACAGAAGACTGTCATCCACCTGGTCACGCCCCTGGCTTTGCCACTTAAGTACGCAGCCTGGTACTGTTAATCTGTTTTGCCAAAATGTACGCAGGTGTAAACTATATATGTCAAATACGTTTCAGTTCGGCACCAGGCTGCTGCTGCCACCTACATTTATCAAACAAAAGTTTAAGCACGCAGCCTAGTGTCGACTTGAAAATATGACGTATAGTGTTCATTATTGCCATTACGATGACACTGATCGATTTTCGGCACCAGGCTGCCTTCTACATTGTCAATCAAATTTAGCAAGTACGCAGCCTGGTGCCAAGTTCGAAATTTGTGAACAGTTGCGTACCTATTCCACCATGCAACATTGTTGTTACTTTTTCGGCACCGGGCTGCCCAGTCTGAAATGCAGATCTATCTTCTACCGAAAGATTTGTTAAAAAAGTAAGGAATCACAAAAAAGTGGCTCAAGTACTAGATTAATAAACGGTGAGTGTAAACAGCCATTTAGTTACTTTTTTGAAAATGACACATTTTTATAACAAAACTACAGCTAGAAAAACATCGTTTTTGCAGAGATCGAGAATATTATCAATTATGTAGGGAAGTTTGAGTAAGCTTTATAGGAAATCGTACGGGTTCGTGAAGCATATATGTTTTCCACGGCGATCACGTCGTCCAAAAAGCTTAGATTTTTCGTAAAATACGGTTCGTAAGAGAGAAAAATGAATTCGTGTAGGAAGCCTGCATCTGCATATATTTAAACAACGAAACTTAAATAAAGCAATTAATGCATTTTGTTCAAAGCTTTATTGCAGGTGAATGAAATGTCTTAATTTTACAGTAAAAATATTTTTTTGTTGAAAATGTGCACTGTCGTTTATGAACACCATTATTCGATTTGTTAATGACAAAAGTAACTTGCACAACACTTTGTAAAACCAACTAATCGCAAAAAAACATCTCGAAGGTATAAGTAATTTATTTGATAAATGTATCACTGGCATTTCATTTAATAAAATTACCAACAACTAATTAAATAACTTCAGCCCTTTGGTAAAAGGCAAAAATGTAAAATATTTTAATTTTTCACACTTATAGACTCAACATTCTTTATATTGATCGGAAAATGTGTTAAGTCGAACTAAGAAGCTGGCTTCTTGTATCGCGATGCCGAGGTGATTTAGCAGGAGGCAATATAATAAAAGAAAAATAAATTAAAAAATAATAATGAAGTACTACAGCGTGATGCGTTTCTAAGTTATTAGCCCGAAAAGAATGTTAATGTTAACAATGATAAATTATAAAATATCATACACTCCACAATTAAAAATTCAACGAACGCGACGATTTCGTTTATAATAAGAGTTTCGTGTGGTTTGCAGTGATGTTCTCGATAAATAAATTAAGTGAGTGATATTTAAGCGGAAAAGTACGGACAGATGATTTAAGACGTTTAATCGTAGAATTTATATAGCTAATTAAAAAGTCGGTCTACCTTTGTCCGACATATACTTGAAGCAAAATCAATACGATTCGTCATCAAGCTTTCCGAACATCGCTTTTCCAATGAATAAGTTTTTATTTCAGAAAGTAATTGATGATTTCACCTAGTAAATGTCGTGTGTCATATGATTTTTTTTGGTAGAAGTGGAACTGGACTGGTATCACGGCCATTAGTTCAGCAGACTAATGCATTCCGTGTGACGTTCAATTATTATCTTGGCTATTCTACAGCATGTAAGGTGGGAACGGCTCCAACGGACTTAATGGCAGAAAAGGAAGATTTTGGTTGTATGAAAAAAATCTTAGTTAAGCTTCAGTGAAAACGTTTTTCCAGCATCCAAAATTTTGACTTTTTGACGTTCCCACTGTACATCATGCTCATAGCGGTAGCGGAGAGCGTGACGCAGTGTCCCAAAACCCCCAAAAAAACGTCCACAAACCCAAAAAACTCCATACAAAAACCTTTGGGATAAACACGATGTATAGGCGAACTTTGGAGTTTTCCCCCTCTGCCCCCCTCCCCCTCAAAATTATTTAAAAAAACTACTTCCTATCCTGATTCCAACGCACTTTAGATCATCAAAATCGATTGAAAACGAACCGAGATATCGCCAATCAAAGATGACCAATTTCCATTTAAAAATGGTAAAAATATCTTTGAAAATAATCAAAATTTTATTCCTGTGTTGTGTGTCCACGATGTATCTGTCTACTTTTTTTTTCTCGAGAACCGCCCGAGCGATTTCTTTAACATTTTTAGGGAAGTTCAGTTTCGACCCCAAATGGAAAATTCAGCCGGTGGCTACCCCCAAAAAAATCTTGGAACTGAGTTATTGGCCTTCAAAGTTTTCATACAACCCCCATATATGAAAATCCACCGACGCGACGGGAGCACTTCTTTGGCTATATCTCGGCCGGTAGTGGTCAGATCGAGGTGAATGGTGTATCAAATGAAAGGTACCGATCTCACGGTTGACGGCTCGGGATGATGTGGGAAGTGTGTGTGATGATGTGAGAACAGGCCCGGACTGGCCATACTGGGCGATCGGGCGATGCCCGAAGCGCCCCTCGGTCTTGGCGCCTCTCACACGGTCAGGCGCCCTTCTGAAAAATATGTAATTTCTTCCTTACTTACACTTTTACGAAAATTATTATTTCATAACAGATAGCCCGTGAATGAAGGAAGAAGATGTTTCGATTCTTTTATTTTCAAAATTTTCGCCTGCGGCGCTAATGTCTTCATTTACTACCTTACAAATGTTACAAATTTTACGACAGCGACGATACTTTTTCAATGAATGAAGCGGAAAAATTGTTTCAATTTAACTTAATTCCATTGTGTAACGTTTTCTGGCGACTGGAAAAGCAATACAATAGTTTTGACTCACTCATAAAAGGCTAATGCATTTAATTCTTTTCAAAGGAAAAGTATTGTTTTCCCCTAAAATATTTCGCCTGCGGCGACGAAATGGGGTGTAAACATAAAAACGGAGTGAAATTAAAAAGGGAAAGGAAAACAAATCAAAATCTATTAAAGTTAAAAAAAAATTTCGCTCGCTCCGCTCGCGTCTTTCTACAAATTATATTCAGCTTGCCCTACAACATTTGATAATAAAACACATGGACACCGGCTGAATATAGCGAAAAACTTGACATATTAAAATGTTTTCTTTTCTATAGCTCGTTCGGGCATGTGCCAGATAATTTCGGTTTTTATCTCTTGGCGCTTTTTAGTCTGATCGCCCGATGCGCCTTTAGGTAGCCAGTCCGGCCCTGTGTGAGAAGTGTGTGTTATGATGTGGGAAGTGTGTCGGATGATGTGGGAAGTGTATGGGAAGTGTGTGGGATGATGTGGGAAGTGTGTGGGATGATGTCGGAAGTGTGTGGGATGATGTGGGAAGTGTTTGCGATGATGTGGGAAGTGTGTGCGATGATGTGGGAAATGTGTGGGACAGGCCCTATTTTTGAAAAAAAAATTTCAAATTTTCTCGAATTTTATTTTAATGAAAAATACGTTCAAACAAGTTAAAATGAGTGTAGAATTAATAAGAAGCGACGTAAAGTGTATTCTGAACCATATTGGAGGTCGTGGAGATTAAAAAATCCACAAGAAACCAAGCATGAACGGATGGCTGAAAATTCAGCCCTTAGTACTTATGTTAATAATTCTAGGATGCCCGAAAACACCTAAAATAGGTCGTTTGTATAATTTTTCGAGTAAAAAACATCAATAATGCTTCAAAATTTTTATCAATTTTCAAAAAAATTTTTAGAAATTTTAAGCAAATTTGAGAAAACTTGAGAAAAGTTTCTCAAATTTTCTTAAATTATCTCAAATATTCACAAATTTTCTGAAATTTTCACAAATTTTCTCAAAAATTTTCTCAAAAATACGCCCTGGTGTGGGATGATGTGGGAAGTGAGTAAGATAATGTGGAAATTTTTTTTTGGAAAGTAGCAAAAGAGTGTAGTAAAAGAAGTTAATTTTGGACCTAAATCATCGGTGATTCACAGGAGAATTACTGATGATTCACAGGGGAACCACCGATGATTCACAATGGAATGTCCGATCGGTGATTCTCCGGTGAATTATTGGTGATTCCCCTATGAATCATCGGTGATTCCACTGTGAATCATCGGTGATTGCCCGGTGAAGGTTGCACAGGTGGACGGGTATTGATTTTCTGATAGATTCTATATTTCACAGATGTGCAAAAATAATACCGACTTTATTGCAAAATTTTGATAAATGAGAGCCTTCCTAAACCTTCCCTCCCCAATTCGTACATATTTGTGACCGCAAAATCGTAAGATGTGAATCGCAAATTACAAAGAAACACTTCTTGGCTTTGCGAAAGTAATTTTCTGACAATGACAATGACAGATATGAACAAATATCACCGTTTTAGGTACAGAATTCAAAAAAATTTGGAGTAAAAAACATCAATGCTTCAAAATTTTTATCAATTTTCAGAAAATGTTTTAGAAATTTTAAGCAAATTTGAGAAAACTTGAAAAAATTTTATCAAATTTTCTTAAATTTTCTCAAATTTTCACAATATTTCTCAAGCTTTCACAAATTTTCTCAAATTTTTCTAAAATTTTCTCAAAAATTTTCTCAAAAATACACCCTGGTGTGGGATGATGTGGAAAAATTTTTTCTTGAAAATTTTTTTTTTTAATTTTTTTTAAAAATTTTTTTGAAAAATCTGTTGTAAAAACCTCTTTTTGAATTAAAACTTTTTTTTCAATTTGTTTCCAACTTACTTCCAAAAGAATTGATATCCCAACAAAAACCTCTTAAAGGTAAGGTGTGACTGCTATGTCCACTTCCAAAATAAATGATATCGATGGATATCGCAAAAAAAAACATATGGAAACAACTTTATCTCGTGTTCAAAAAATGCGTCACAGATGCCAGACCCTCCAAAGTAATAATATTTCTACACTTTCAGACTTCGCACCCAAAAATTTTTTTCTCATAAAAAATTTCTCCAGGTGGAGACAAATTTTTCCAGTTTGAAAGCTGAAAGAACAGAAAAATTATACGTTGGTGGGTCTGGCATCTGTGACGCATTTTTTGAACACGAGATAAAATTATTTCCATGTAATTTTTTTTTTTTGCGTTCGACCAGCGTAAGCGTCACCTCCATCGATATCATTTATTTTGGAAGTGGACATAGGGACTGCGTCACACCTTACCTTTAAGAGGTTTTTGTTGGGATATTGTGTATCTTGTAGAAATGTCACAAGAACTAGAAGTATTACGAAACTGGCGAATTCAAATGGTCACTTTTTCACTATAATCTGACCAGTGACCAAAATCGTATCGTTCCGTCATCGGGAGTTCTCAAGGCTCTTATTTAGGACCTCTCTTATTTGATGATTTCATCAACGATCTTTCATCATCTCTGTCGTCTCGTTTAGTGCTTGCAGACGATCTAAAAACTTGTCATACGATCGCAAACATTTACAGCAAGATTCGAAGAAAATTGTAGACAGGTGCAAAACTAATCGTATGATTATCAACATGATGTATAAGTCGAAATAAACTTGTTTTTTCCGACAATGTTGGCGGATTTGGGAGTGAATATGGACGATTTTATCATTCAATCCGCACTAGAAAATCATACAAACTGCTGAGAATCATTTTTCGGCGTAGCAAAAGGGGTATGACGTTCTTGTCTCGTTTGAAATCGATTAGAATATTGTATCGAGTTGGAGCCCATCTACATTAACGCGATTGAACAAATAGAACGTGTGTGTGTTTTCACAGTGGAATCACCGATGATTCACAGGGGAATCACCGATGATTCACAGCGGAATCACCGATGATTCACAACGGAATCACCGATGATTCACAGCGGAATCACCGATGATTCACAGCGGAATCACCGATGATTCACAGCGGAATCACCGATGATTCACAGTGGAATCACCGATGATTCACAGTGGAATCTCCGATGATTCACATCGGTGATTCTCTGGTGAATTATTGGTGATTGTCCTATGAATCATCGGTGATTACACTGTGAATCACCGGTGATTGCCCGGTGAAGGTTGCACAGATGGACGGACGGACAGACAGGAAGGGTAAATAGCTTCCAGGTTTGTGATAGATTCTATATTTCACAAATGAGAGCCTTCCTAAACCTTCCCCAATTTTTCGTACATATTTGTGTCCGCAAAATCGTAAGATGTGAATCGCAAATATGGATACAAAGAAACACTTCTTGGCTTTGCGAAAGTAATTTTCTGACAATTTTTAGCCTAAATTTTACAGATGTGAAAAAATATCACCGTTTTTGGTACAAAATTCAAAAAATTTGGTCATTGAAAATTATGCGAAGTTCTGCATTTTTCTCATGAATTCCTTTATATTCGGTCAAACATCCGCTCGGCGTTTGAATGTTTGATTTCGTATGTGTGCGTTCATTTGTTTAATTTAAATTACAAAATCAAATTTGACAAAGAGAAAAGTTTCGACCGTCAATGAAAATAGCATCACAGGAAATAGTATATTACTGCATAGGCGTGTATATAAGCGGTGTATATATACGCATACGCACGAGGAGCGAAGCTCCGAGCGATAGTATAACCGCTTATATACATGCCTGTGTTAGTTTAACAGTTCACGTTTTTAGGTGTGTTGGTTTAATTGACTTATATACGGTCTTAACCAATCATACACTCTACTACACTATACACCGACAGCAAATGCATTAAAATACACTAGTGTACAAGGGTTTTGTAATGAGTACAATTTGTTTATTTTGATCCGAAAAATCGGAATCTGGACTAAGTTTGTTCCGCGCACCCTTCATTTCTTCCCTATTACTTCTAGAACTTCCCATTATAACCTGACCATTGTCTTGAGCATATGCTTTTACTTCCCAAGCATGAGCATAAGGAGAAGCTTGAGCATAAGGTTTCACTCATGAAGCTTTTGCTCAAGTTGGAGCATTTGATACAGAATCTTTTGCTTATGCTTAAGTGATTGCTTAAAGCCTATACATAAATTTTTTTCTGATAGTATTTCCATTATAACTAAATTCTGAGAAAAATCTTAAATTTGCACTAATTGCAACGTTCTTATACTGTCTTCTTATCAGAGCCTATTTTAGACCAATCAATTTCTGTGTGAAATTTCTCTAAATTTCTTCAAATTTTTCGAATAACAACAGTAATGCTATGTAGTTAAGATATGCGACTGCCCTAACACAACGATCTCTTAGCGCTTCGTCCTTCTGACATTTTGAATATATTCGCTTGGAGAAAAAGTATTAGGACATGATCTTCACTCCGGTACTGTCGTATTTCCTTTCCCACCTAGCTAACTAACAAAATTTGAAATACGAAAAGTTGGAAAAGCAAACAATTTTCATATCTTCATTAGCACATTAATGTGAGATGTAAAACGATGGAACACAACGCACATTAACATACACCGGATTAAATCATAAGACATTTCGCTTGGTGTCTCTTCAATCGAACGGATGCGTAGGTGCAAAAACCACAGTAAATTTATGATCAAACTCTTTGGAGGCACCTTTGTACATTTGTATGTAAGAACGTTATCTGGAATCATCTCCACTATTTCGTTGGAGCGGAATACATTTTTTCAAACGAACATTTAATCTGGTAGCTCTCATACCTACATACTACCGTTGTCCATGCGAATTACTTCCATTTTCGGAGTTTTTATATAATCTAAACAAAAATTGAGTATATAGAGGACAACTTCCATCTAAGTAAATTGAAAATTTATTTAAATCGGTCAAGGTGACTTCACGTTATTGATACGTTCGATAAGTAGATAAAACGCTTAAAGAACTTGAGATAAAAGTTATGGAATTCTTGGCTCAAAAATAACAGTCGCAAATCGACTACAATTTTTTTCTTTACACGAACTGCTTCTCCGTCCAAAATTAATTTATTAACTAAACGGATATGTGATCTGTCTTTCGATTTCGAACGTTTTCTTAATTCATTGATAAAAAAATAGCAGAAAACAAACAGCGTGACACGACTCCAATTATTAATCATCTAAAGAAACATAAAAATAGCTTCGTTGCCATGATTTCACCATTTCGGGCAAGAATTCTGAAAAAGCATTGTACCAACAAACGTGATTCAACATGGTTTGCATTTGTATGTGCGTGTTTATGCACAAAATCATCATTGACAGTGTTACAAAGAGATAAATATATGTATTCATATGAACAATCGCATTCATTGCCGTATCACATTGCCGACTGATGAGAAAACGTTTTAGAAGTGTGTTTGCTAGCGCCAAATGAAACTGCAGATTAAATTGCGTGATTTTTCATATAAGGATTTTTGTATCGTAAATCGGCTCACACTCTGTACCTAAACAATGTGGAATTTCACTAGAAATTCGATCAATGTCACCTTATTTAACTCGGTAGCTGTGTATTTCCTAATTCGTTTAGACTTTAATGACTCATTTGCGTGGAAGATTATCACCAACGTTCGGATTATTTGAACCATTTCATTCAATAAGTGGAGCTTTGTTAATAGAAGAATAAGAATGAAGAAAAAATGGTTTTCGATGGAATTTGCCGTTTCAGCGGCAGCGACTTAACCAATTTTCCGGCCGCTTTCGCGCCAACTGAATACTCTGGCACAAATTAAACGAGCATTGAAGTTATTGTTTTTAGACCCGTACGAAGTACGTAGGTCTGATGCGTTTACTACCACGTTTGTTACATTGCGAATTCGAAACCGGGAGTAAGGGGGAAACTTTTTTTGTTGCCTCCAGATGACAAATCAGCGAAAAAAACAATGTCCGTCTGTCGGTCTGTCTGTCTGTCGGTCTGTCTGTCTGT
>CM055403.1:63862933-63928653 GCA_029228625.1 Pseudolycoriella hygida | reverse complement strand
AAAAAAGAAGAGCAAAAACAAAAAAAAAAATACAAACAAATAACAAAAAATAGCAAAAAGGTGCAAATAATAAAAAGAAACAAAAAATTAACAAAAACACAAAAAACAACAAAAAAACAAATAACAACAAAACAACACAATTATATCAAAAAAATTTATCACCAAGAGTAAATTGGACTCTAACATCAAACTTCCAATCTCCACAGATTCCACAATAATCCAAGAGTACGTCGCGTCTGTTTGTGCAGCATACCTTAAAAACATGCAATCTGCAAGTGACGGCGCTCAAACGACGAATCAAACGTTCGTTCAGAATTTGAAACCAGAAGGGTAGGTTCCATTCACAATATTTGATGAAAATTAAAGTTCAATTGAAAAATGATTCAAACTTTAGGGAGCCGCTTAACTTGGCTGAGCCGGCAAATCACACTCCCTCTTTTAAACGAGTATACCACGAACAAGAAGATGGCCAACAGCCTTCAACGAGTGATGGAAGACGTGGGAATGAATACAACCGAATCATCCAAGGAAGCCGTTCATGGTCATCTTCCCAGCAAAAACCACGTACAAAAGTAAAAAATTTATCCACAATGATGCCGCTGAACCGCAGCAGCTCGTTTAGCTCCGACAACTCCGACTTTGAGTCGTCGAAGACATTTTACCCGAGAAAAGTAACACCCATTCCACCCGTTAACGTAAGTGTGCCCTACACACATTAAGACAATGCTACAAAAATAAAAATTTAAATAATCTCCTTTACAGCCAACAGCTCTCCTCACAAAGTCATCTGGATTAGTGAAAGAGACGCGAAAAAGAAAACCACCACATGTACAGCGCCACGAGCAAGCTCTCCTCACTAAGACGCCTAGATTAGTGAAAGAGACGCGAAAAGCTGTTGCACCAAGTCATCCAAAACGATCGCTACAACAATCCGATTCCGATGACGACTTCGTCGACAACAAAAGCACACGTCTATCGAACAAATACTTCACTAAGACGCCGAGATTAGTGAAAGAGACGCGAAAAGCTGTTGCACCAAGTCATCCAAAACGATCGCTACAACAATCCGATTCCGATGACGACTTCGTCGACAACAAAAGCACACGTCTATCGAACAAATACCTCACTAAGACGCCAAGTTAGTGAAAGAGACGCGAAAAGCTGTTGCACCAAGTCATCCAAAACGATCGCTACAACAATCCGATTCCGATGACGACTTCGTCGACAACAAAAGGAAGAAATACCGCCGTACTTCTCAACCAAAGCCCTCAATCGGTAAGAACTCTTTTTAATCAATCTACGAAATTGTTTGTAACCCAGTAAATTTTTAGATGAGTTACCATCCATCAGTGTTTGCGCAGACAATGAACCGGGACTTCAAGACACGTATTATGCGCTTACAGAAACAAATGTCGACAATGTCAGTTTCTTGCAACATCCAATGAGCAAAACGACCACTAGGTACTTGTGTCCGTTTCCTAACGCCGAGGGAAACGCGTGTCGTGATGATTTCGGAACAATGACGGCCTTGCGTAAACACTTTCAGCAAAAACACAACCTACCACAGAAGCAATTGCTGAAACCACAAGAATCCCAACCAAGTAATTGGCGTCGCGTACAAAATTCTAACAAGCGGTTCAACATCAGTACCGTCAAATTGAAATTGTGCTCTCTTGTGAATGGTGGTAAATTCGTGGTCGATGGAAGAAAAACTCAACGCCAGCCGACAGCCGCAACACCGGAAGCTGAAGAAATGGCTAAGGAATTGATGGAGATGTTGAACGAAAAGGCAATCGAATTGTCAAAAGTGGCCATTATCTTCAGTCATCTCGTCTACTTCAAAGTGTACAATGCAATGGAAACACTCGATGACCAACAAATTGACGAACTTTTTGGTTCGGAATTGGAGTGGAACTTGACAATGTTGCGCCTAAAGAAATTCAAACGAGCTACATCCAATTCGGCAATGGCCCCCAACAGCAGAAACATTGGCAAACCGAAAGGACTTTTTGCGTCACTGGATGATGCCGAATTTTTTGAGATTTGTAAACAATACAAGGACCAAAGCAGCTTCGAAGAATTCTCACAAAATTCATGGAACCACATTCACAAAACATTCAGTGTCAATTTCAAGGCAAACATATCAACGCATTTGTATAGCCGCATCAGGAATTGGTTTCATTTCAAATTGTTGGATGGTAAGAAGACGAAGGAAGTGCGTGGAAAGGAAAATTGGAAAATAATAGGGGAAAAAGTGTATCACACCATGACCTACCTCTTCGACCCTAAGAAATCCGCACGACCCGAATATGTCCAACTTGAATTGATCGACGAATTGCAAAAGATATGCAAATTGCCTACGTTCAACAAAAGAGGCAAGTTGTACTTCAGCCGTCTATATTACGATTACAATGACGATGACAACAGCAACGCGACTAAAAGAAAGCCACCCCAAAAGAAACAAAAAGCTAATTCGAAGGCAGCACGCAAAACTACGCAAAATAATGGACCACGCCTGCTTTGGCATCAAATGATTCCAGCCATGTTGCGGCTACAAAGTTGGATAGCCACTACAAAATCGCAGCGTCGTGAAAGTGTTCGTAAGAGTGTTCGTAAAAGGAAACGCCGAAAGCGTAAACGCAAAATTAACAATGATGAAAAGCAACATATGCCACAACGACTTGCCGACGAAGCTGCCATACCGAGTAAGCAGCGTAACAGAAGAAAAAGACGTCGTAGCAAAGTCGGCGATGACGACGGTGAATCAATCTACCGTGCTCGCTTGCATAACTTTGTCGTGGTACCCCAACACGGTTTCGGTCTAATGCATTTTGCTATCGATTCGAAATCGTTGTACGACATCGTTAAAAACTTATCATCTTTTCGACCGAACGGCAAGCCCTTGTACACGCAAGTGGAATTCGTGGAATTAATCACCGATGCTGACAATGCAAATTGTAAGACAATCAACCCCTTCTGGAAATTCCTCTTTAATTTCACGAAACTTGAAACGGATACAAAAAAATTTGGTGGTCAAATAACGACAAACTCCTGCGACGTATCCGTACAACTTTGCAAATTAAAACCTGGCAGAGAAATGACCAGAGAGCAAGTCAGGGAGATCACGAACAACAGAAAACGGAAACCATCAAATGCAAACGATTCGGACTCTGATTCAGATTCAGAAGCAGATGACGACACAGACGAAGAGGACGACAAGTGAGTTTTCCGCTACTATTAGTAATGTTTCTTATGTAAGATGTTTCTACGTCAATCTTTCCAGAACCGACCCGCTAATTTTACAACAGCTCGCAATGTACAAAATAGAAGACTTGCGTGACGTCACCATTTGCGGCATTGATCCAGGTATAAGAAATATGACGGCAACAGTGCGTAGAACGTGGGACAGTGACGGCAACATTCATGAAACGAATATTTTGCACAAACAAAAAGATTACCATTATCAAGCAGGTACATTAACTCTATGTTATGACCTATTTTCAGAATATTAACTATTTCATCCTTACAGGGTTCACGAAAAGGCGGCGTGTCAGAAAAGAGCTTTGCGGTGATTTTCTCGCGAAATACGAAAAAGACCGCCAGAAGGATGGTGTGGAAGAGTCATCAGCAAAGTCCCCGAACTACCGAAAGTATCTGCACTCACGCTTGAAATTTTTTAATGAAGGCACTTCCACTTTTATGACGCTGAAGTGTGCCAATCTAAACTTCGAGAAGTATGTCTGCACGCAAAAAACGATGTCAAAATTAGCTGCAGATATCGTGGGGTACACAAAATGCAGACAGGACCGCAAAAAACTCAATTTAGTTTACATTGGCAGTAGCTCTACGCCAGCTAAGTCGCCTATAAAAGGACACATGCGCTGCCCCACCAACAAAAAAATAATACGTGCCATTCAGCAATACCCGAACACTATCGTCATACCGCAGAATGAATTCCGAACGACAAAAAACTGCTGCATTTGTTTTGAGGAACTGCAAAGTGTCGAAGCTTCGAAAGACAGGTACATCCACTACTATACTTCCATTACCAACTGCATTTTTTCTTACGGATTCTTCGTCTGCATTTTCAGGCTTAAATTTTGCAAAAATTGTAAGCCGTCCGAGGCATCCACTCCAGCGACATTCATCACAACGGCAACAAACACACGCTACCTCGCTGCCCAAATGAAAGACACAAACAGGGCACATCCAAAACCAACGCAATCACAAAGAGCGGACAGAGTTCGAATTCGCCGCAACGACCGCTGGAGCGAGGATGACAGAGTTAGGGTAACCACAAGACGAAATCTCCAACATCGCATATTCATGGCCACGACGTCGCAACGTTACCGAATGTTTAATCGGGACATAAATGCGGCCCGAAACATCCAATATTTAGGCCTATGCAGATACGGACACTTTGTTCACAAGAATTTACACCAATCAAAGAACATTGCGTTCTTTAACCGTTTGACGGATAAAATGGCCGAGCCTAACAAGCTGCGGCCGAGAACAAAATATATCGATACCTAATTGCGCTCAACACTAATTTCCATTCAACTTGAATGGAGATACGTGCTATTCGCAATTAGGTATTGATATACTATTACGAAATGTGTTCTGTTCTATCTTACGAGTAGAGCTTAAACCCTGGACGATTTGATTTTTAGAATTTTTCTCTAATTTGTTCACATGATAAGATATTTCTTTCGATGCTCAGATTTTTGTCCGTCTACCTTCAGTAGAGTCTGTAAGAAAATCCAATCTACTGATATGGCCGCTAAAATGCAAATTGGCCATAAAAAGTCGGAAACGATCGAGATTTACAAATTAACGTACATCGATCTTAAGGTAAATTTTTTTTAAAGATAATTTTAAAAAGTAAGAAAAAAATGATATGCTAACTGCAACTCTGCAGTAATGAACCTGGTGTTAAGCACAGATTGATTTATAAGATGTAATAATACTCTAGAAACCCGTTTTTGAAACCCTGAAATTCGTAATGGACAAATATATATCACTTCCTCGAAATGTTGCACTTTAAATCTGAAATACAAATACAGAAAATTAAGGTTTCAAGTCCACGCACACCTAAGTATATTCGTTCGTTTTTATCATTCAATTATAAAATATCAAATATCTGAAATAAATGTATAAATGTATAAATGTATTCATTTGTTGAAATTAAAGATCAAATAAAAGTCGATGAGCAAATATTGAAAAATAAATTCTTTTAATAAATATTTAAGATTATAGCATTACAATGTATGCTAGAGTGCTGTATGTCTTGGGCTGACGAAAACGGACCACTTGTAAGCATATTATGCTATTTTTAGCGTACTTGTAAATTTAGACAAAAATTAGCAATTACGAGAGCAGATCCGTACCTGGGTAGATAACTAGGAAAGGCTAAGCCTAAATCCTGAGTTCTTTCCAGAAACATACCTGCAATTAGTGGTATAATTGACTTATCACAGTCGAGTTACAAACAAACTATGGGGACAATAATAGTCATGTAGTCTAGTCTAGTCTCATACTTGATCTAAGGAAAAATTTATGTTTCTCGTTCCATTGGAAACAATGAAAAGTCACTCTGAAACTCACTTCACCTCGACTGTTTAGCTAGTCTTACTGAGTCGTTATCAAGTGTAAAAAGTTGGCGGGAAATCATAGTACGACAGGGAGGAGGGACCAAACATCGAATGCACATTTTACTAGCCACCTAGTTCTCTGTGACATTTTGTATAAGGAAAAATTCCCTAGCTATGTTAGCCACCTAGTTCTCTAAACATTTCGTACTGGGACAAATTCCCTAGTCCTCCTTGTTTGTGTGTAGTACAAATTCTGTTGAAACGTGTGCGGATAGTCCCACTTATTTGCTTTTCTCATACGTTTGCGAATAGTCTCACTTGCATGTGTAATCCATACACTTCACTGTACCATTTCTGAGGTCGCACAGTCAAGTATTTGAAGTAAAACTCACTCTTTCACTCTTTCAGATGGTCATAACTTCGCAACGTGTTATGCGACCGCGTCTACCGCCCTACCAAAAGATGCGCGAGGACCTTACCTATTCAAAGACACTTTACTTGGCATGATACAACGTCAAATTTGCGAATTGGTCCCTCCTCCCTGTCGTACTATGGTCGCCCGCCAACTTTTGACACTTGATAACGACTCAGTGAGACTAGCTAAGCATCTTAGAATGTAATAAAACATTTTTTGTGACACTTACGTAAAGTAAAATTTAGCCCAAGTTTTTTCAAAAGAAAAAAAATTCGAAAAAAATTTTCCAGAAAAAAAATGTCAAAAATTTTTTAAAAAAGACGCTTTCCTACTCCGCAAGTAGCAATTTGAAAACCAACAACCTATTAGTCAAAACATCGTTGCGACAACGTTGTAAAGACCGTTATTAAACCGTCATTGTCCTGTTAAGGGATCATTATATTGAGCCCAATGCGAATCGCATCGCGTAAGGTTTGTGTGAAATCTCAACTTGACAAAAAGAAATTTTGTTCTGTCAATATAATGACGCCTTTACAAAAAAAAAACTCGGTTAAGTAACCGTCTAATAACCGTCATTTGACCAAAAAGTATTTCAAAGGAAAGTTTTTGGTAAAATGATGGTCATTGGAAGCTTAAACTGAGGTGTTTTTATAACAAATGAGCAATGACGGTTAATAACAGTCTTTACAACGTTGTCGCAACGTTGTTTTGACTAATAAGTTATTCGTTCTCAAATTGTTACTTGTGCCATGGGAAAAAATGCTCATTTCAATTTTCTCTACAGCTTAGCAACAGCACAAAACAACTCGCTCAAGACCCTCTGGTGGATGAAACGAGTACAAAAATGTTCACTTGGTGCTGACTCGGCACCAAGCTGCGTACTTGAAAAGTTTTAGCAGCCTTATAGAAGGCAGCCTGGTGCTGAAAATCTGTTAAAGTCATTGCAAAGGCAGCAAAGAATATTAAATGTCATAAAAATTTCAATTTGACACCAGACTGCTGCTGCTCTCTATGTTGACAGTAGAATATGTTGAGTAGGCAGCCTGGCGCAGCGTTGAAATTAATGTGACGTATAATATTCGTAACTGCGGTTTGGATGACATTGACAGATTTCTTGCACCAGGCTGCGTTCTTCACGGTTACTTAAACTTTTCAAGTAGGCAGCCTCGAGCCGAGTTGGAACCGAGTTCATTGTGATGTATTCGTTTTCCACTCCAGCATTGTCACAGAAATTTTTTTGGACCCAGGTTGCCCAGCATGAAAATGTTCTAGACGACGATAAAATAAGGAGTCCAGGCGCTAGACAAAGGATCTGTCTATTGCCTGAACTCCTTATTTCATTGTCGCTTAGAACATTTTCATGTAGTAAAGTTGCAACAAACAGAGGACGTGAAAATCCACCAACTATCGTAAGGTAGAGCACAGTCCTGAACCACTCAACTAATTTTCACCGAATATTTTTTATGGTTTTCTGGTAGTCCATGAAGTGAGAATTTTACGCGAGATAAATATAAGCGAAAAACTTTCGCCGACCCTCAAATAGTGAATTCATTTACCGACGTTTTTCATTTACCTGCAAACGGTAAATGCGGCAAATTGAACAAAAATTACCGGTGAAAACCGGTAAATCTTATTCGCATTTGAAATGTCTAGTGGGGTCACCGTCACTCTCCCCGCAGACATGTATATCGTCGCCGAACATATCCCCGCGAGTTAACTCGACGGACGCTGTAACTTTCCGCCGAACGATCATACAGCCGATATTTATTTCGTCACCGATTAATTAAAACCATCTCCTTGGCACAGGATAGGGGGGTATGGAGAAGGGTGGTCCATGATCAGTAGTAAAGACCTCACACCGAAAGGTACAAACGGTCTATAAAGTGTGATGATGATGATGATGATGACCGATTAATTCACCGACAGTGCTTTTCGCCGTTTCAAATAAATCAAAAAAAAATTGTTCATTTCTTACTTTGAAAGATGTTTGTTCACATAATTGACGTTGTGTTGAAGGAACGTGGGTTCTATTATATTCTCAAGAAATATTCAGCATGGAGCATGCAGTGGATTACAAAATGTTTGTCTAGCTTCACAACGATTCAGAGACGATTTCACAGACTGAACACCCATTTTTTACAAATGACACATAGACCTTTACTACTCAACCGAATGACCCCTTTAAGAAAATGACATACGAAATAACTTGAAACTGCAAGAAATTTAATTGATAAGTTGCATTTTTCTGAATGTTAATGTTACTTGAGAAAATGTAAATCTTTATTGGTTTTGTTTGAAAAATTTGAACTTGCCGCGCCTGCTGCCGCAAGATTTGTATAAGGCGGTGAAGTGATCGACGAATTGGATGGAAACCGGCCTCCACTGCCATAAATTTTGCAAATATTACGAAAATTCGCACCATTTCTGACTTCGAGTGTCCACAAGCTTATATCTTACCAAAAAATCGAAACATGTCAAAGAAAATTAATTCGGTATCGCTCTACTCTACTGTTTGAAGAAATGCAATGTCTTCAGAATTCTCATGTTTTCTCACATTCTTTTAGTGTAAAAGAGTTCTTCAACAAACATTTTATTTTGATACATACTATTATCCTGAGCCACAAAATTTCAGTAAAAGTTGTTCATCCAGGAAGCAGCTTCATTAGCCATCGATAGTAAAAAATACGAAGAAACGTGACATTTCGAGTCGGATTTTCAAGAATTTTTATTATATGACACATAATGAGGTTTTTCTGTCTCAGGGCAATAATCATTATCGAAGAAAAGAGGAAGGTAGATGGTCTTGATGTCATTTTTCTCATTTTTATGTGCTGTAAATTTAAAATCTTTCACCGTTGCATCAGCCGGTAAAAAATTTCCATTTACCGGTAAACGGTAATTACCTTTACCGGTAATTACGGGTAAAAAATTTACCGGTTGAATTCCCTAACCTCAAAAGACCCTTTTTTTGGTGAAACAAATAAGGTAAATAAAAAGAATAACTGCCTTAGCATCCGAATAAGATTACTAGATTCTCTAATTTTGGGTTTAATTTTTGTGGCTTATTTAAACGAAATGTTTTGACACAGTGTAAGTGGTATACGCTGTAACAAAATCGGCGCCATCTATGATGCGCAATAAGTGAGACTGGTACGAGTGTGATACCGGCCGGCGCCTGAAGGCTATCGTTATAACTTACCCGACTGCGAATTGCATCGCAGAAGTACGAAGAAAAGACTGCACTAGACATTCCTTTTTCACACTCGTATTTATCTGAATCACAATCGCAACCTTATAAATACCGCCTAACAAGCTTAAGAGCGTGTCAGATATTTTGACAGTTCTATATATTGCGATGTTTTTTCATCGCATATTTCTAAGGCAAAGTTCATTAATTTTAAATTCCAAAACATCTATTGTTTGCATAACACATCCCTTTATACATTCTCTGAATCAGAATATAAATTATTGCCAAAATTTAGTGTCAAAATTTGATCTGAAAAAACATCGCAAAGTACTCGGCTGCATAATACAATGCGATGATCAAATTTTGACACTTAGACTCAATAATTATATATTCTGATTCATAGAATCTATAAAGGGATGTGTTATGCGAACAGTAGATGTTTTGGAATTCAAAATTAATGATCATTGTCTTAGAAATATGCAATGAAAAAACATCGCAAAATATAGAACTGTCAAAATATTTGACACGCTCTTAAAACCTCAATTGACTTCCATCGAGTTAAACAACTACTAAACCCCTAACCCAGTCCTTCCTCTCCTTTACAAAAATCTACGTTTGAAGCGTAACAACTCTCCTAATCAACAAAGTCACATTATTTTATAATTAAGAAAATGTTGCCCCCGTAAGGAGATGTTATAACAAATGAATCAAGTTCATCTGAGCATTTTGTCTGGTAATTGAAACGCAACAGACAAAACTAGTGTTTCGGAGTCAGCAAGATTGACAGGAGGACCTATGCCGTTCCTGCCCCTCCCCCCAGCTGCGGACCTGTATGAGAGGAGTTGAATAAAAAAAAACGACCATCATTATTTATTATTGGAATGAATATCATTGCTCATATGTACAATCTGTTTAGCTGAGTTCAAAATCATCAGACGTTCACTTTGCAACTTTTTTTTTCTACTTTTGTTAAATACACACGCGCATGCATATTACCGCAATTTTTCAAAGTGTGTACGTTTTAGTACATAAAATCATTTTATTTTATTATGTAGCCAGTGAGTACGACATATCACAATATAATGTAGTATGTGCTACCCGGCTATTGCTCTCTTGCTGTATGTGACTGCCAGCATACGGTCTCCATATCTCATAGCTGTTCCGATGTTATTTCTTCGCGAACAGTGAAACAGATAAGACGTTTTCTTCGTAAAAATCATTTTTAATGCATTGAGTTTTGAAGACTTTATTTTAATAACTTTGTGGTATGTGGATGTGTGGCAATCTAAATGACTTCCAGAATAATAATAAAATAAAAACAAGAATAGAAGATACTTTTAATTCGAAATTTGACTTTATTACTTGTATACTGAAAAGACTCTAATTCTGGTGATACTTAAAAAAAACATTATTTTTAGTGCTTTACGAACGATAAAAAATCTGTACGGGTTAAACACTTTTCTTCATGGAAATCTGTGGAACTGCATCTAATAATTAAAAGAAATTCCTATCAGATCGGTGTCCAGAAAGAAAAAACTCTGAACTAATAAAATTTGAAGAAAAACAAAAAAAAAGTCATATTTTAGTCCGCACGCTCTACCGGTTAAGTGAAAGTCGTTGCTCTATATGACCTTGGGTTGATTGAAAAAAACTCAATTTTAAAAATTACGAATCATGAATAAAATAATTTTGCAAATGTGTTGGTGATGATTACTTATAAACCACAAGTAACGAACACTCCACTTTATACCGACGAACAATGATTTTGGCTGAAAAATTCCAAGAATTTCAAATTGGTCACTCATATTTTCTAGAACGATGTCACACTCAACTGAATTCGTAACGTTGAAATGTTTGCGGGTAAGTATTGTTTTCACAGTCTACATTTTTTTTTGCTTCACCAATAAATGTTTTAATTTTTGCGTGAGGCGATTGCGAAAAATGGCGATTGTCTTCACTTTATGTTCCACCGAAAGACCTCACAGTGAACTCTTTGTTCATTTTGTATTCACTTTTTGGTCGACTTTAGTTACAATTATTTCGAATTTTACGTTTGCATTAAATTTTTTGATTTTAATTTGGTTTTTGCAATACGAAGAAGTTTTTCGACGTCGCATTGGGGTTATTCCAGTGCTACCCACAATACATTTTACTTTGTTTCTTCTTATATATCTTGAAACTTTTGTTGGGGCCGTCGTCGCCTACAAAAATATTTTTGCACTTTCCTTCAATATTTTGTCACACTTTCATAGTGTCATATTTACTAGTACTAGTACTAGTGTTTTAGTTTATGGAACTCGCTTCGTTGCATTCAGTAGTTGAAGTCCAAACGTGTAAAGAGGGAGAATACGTAAATCCAAATCACTTCCATAAATCACATACATACATCCATACATAATACATACATTCATATAATACATCCATACATAACACATAAATACATCCATACATACTACATACATCCATAAATCACTGTGCAAAAAAACATAATTGCTGTAAGTTGCAAAAATCATGCGACATTGCCTAAAATCAATCGCCCAAAACAGGTAGAACTATTTTATGCAACAAATAGCTAATTTATGCAACTAGTTGTGAAAAACTAATACTTTTCTCACTAGATTTGACGTTATCAAACGAGCGAATCGCATTGTGTGACAAAGACAACCAACTTCGGAACATGTTGCATACAACGTTTTATACAGCGACTTGCAAAAAGTGAACTTGTTCATACAACCTCTTTTCGTCACAAAGCCTACTCGTTTCCGCGTGATGTATTGAGTTTTTCATGCTTGCTAAGAGAACCGAAAGTACTTTTAAGATTTTGAATGAAAGATGTGGACGTCAGAAAATCACAAAAATTAGTGGAAATCTGTTGAGTGGGTCGGGCTGTAGCGTAAGGTTTGTGTGAAAGCTTAACTTGACAGAAAAAATTTTTTTTTTGTCAAGTTGAGCTTTCACACAAACCTTACGCGATGCGATTCGAATCGCGCTCAATACAATGATTAGCAGGGCAATGACGGTTAAATAACGGTCTTTACAACGTTGTCGCAAGGTTATTTTGACTAATAAGTTGTTGGTTTTCAAATTGCTACTAGGAAAACGTCTTTTTTGAAAATTTTTTGACATTTTTTTTTGAAATTTTTCGGAACATCTTGCATACGTTTTATACAGCGACTTGCAAGAAGTGAACTTGTTCATACAACCACTTTTCGTCACTAGTGACGAATAGTCATTTACATTAGGTCTACTCGTTTTCGCGTGATGTATTGAGTTTTTCATGCTTGCTAAGAGAACCGAAAGTACTCTGAGATCCTCGTAAGAGGGCCGAAAATTCGTTCGGTTCTCTAAGCAGACATGAAAAAGTTATCTCTTGAACACTCATTTGAGGTATGAAAAAGGTGACTTGTTGTAGCAGAGATGCATGCTACATGCTATGTATACTCACTGCCTAATATTTGAAATAAAAAAATGACTCAAGAGCAATTTCGGGAGATTTTATGGAAGTTTTTTGTAGATGTTAGGCCCTGAGTTACGCCTCGTATTGACTCATATGTACCCTCATACTCCACGTGAAGTTAGCTGCAGTTGTGCCCGAAGCTAACTTCATTGCAAACAAAGTCAGCTGATTTCATTCATATTTGAGCAATATTATGCTATAAGGTTGTAAGTCACAGACATCTATCTCATCTTTAAATTTGACATTTAGAGCGAAAGAACGTGACAGAAAATAGGCTTACTTGATTATTGCAAAATTACACTCATTTCATTTCATTCATGCTGAATGCATTGAAAAGTTCCAAAATCAGCTGATTTTCTGACAATTGCAGCTAACTTCACGTTGAATATTATTTGCAAAGATCAAACCAAAGACTGTTACGTCCCTGCCTCATACGTAACTTCTCTCTTATAAATGACTATTTTCCAAATAAACGAAAATCGATGATTAACTGCTATGTAATAGCATGAAAAGTTGTTTTGTCCTTTCATTATTCATTTGATTATTTACTGGTATTGTAAGAAACCAGACAATACACGAAGCCAATGTTAAATTGATTGTGGGGGCACTGATGTATGCGCAATCAAAATTTGTACCGCACTTTTAGAAAACGATTTCGACACATTTTTGTTCGATGAATAATTTGTTCTTCTAATACTTGCATTCAACTTCTCTGAATGAATGAAACCCAGTGAATAATTGCTCGTTCCGATGAATTGAAAGTATTAAAATAGGTGTAATGCCCACTTTGTATTTTTTTTTTTATTGAAAATGTATTTCATCCGTTCGCTTTTAACAATAGGCGATTTATAAAAAATCGTATTTTTAGAAGTGATGTCGCTAATAGAAATTCTTTTAAAATTATAACAGTGTTGTTAGGCAGCTGATACATTCACTCAAAAAGAAAATAGATTCGTTCATACAGCACACCATATTACACTTTACAATCACACACACGAAGCTTATGAATGTTAAACTTGTGAAAAGGTCACGAGATACGACATTTATCAAACAAAAAAAAAAAAAAAAATACACCAAATTGTTAGGTATATTTTCGAGAATTTTTTAATCAGCTGTTAGATATTTTTTTTTTGTTAATTATTTGGGCGTTGGTTTCCTTGATATATTTTGCTGATACTAACTGCAAATATATATCATACGGCATTCACATCACCATTCGCATAATGTAATAAGTAAGTGCAGAAAATTGTAATACTCATGAGCAATTCAATTCATACAATGTGAGACATACATTTTTTTTGGTCTACCTTTTTTCATGAGTCATATTATAAGGATGAAGTATATAAGGTATGAGTATATGACTGTGGAAATTCAACGAAATAAAATGATATCATTCGACAGACTAACTACACATGAATTTGAGTAACTGATATGCGTTTGGCAAGACAGTAAAAATGTTTCTTTTAGGATCGTAAAATCGGCATCCTCTACAAATTTGGTATAAGACTGTTCGACAAGGTTGCGTCGATTTCATAACTAACAATTCATCGTCGATCTCATGGTTATTAATTGATAGGCTAAAAATGACCACGCAAGCAATCAAGTTTCAAACTTTTGTCGATTGGTGCAAGATCAGCACATTTACTATCGATTCTTTCCATCTAAAGACTTTTCACAACAATGATTTTATCATCATTTTCATTAACCGATTAACTTAATGACGTACCGATCCGCCCTACAACGCATGAAAACGTTAGAGAGTAGCTTTCAAACAACTCGAAAGCTACTCTCTAACGTTTAACATCTAAGGTTTTCTTGCGTTGCGTTCGTTGTAGGGCAGTGTAACACTTCTATTCGTGTGGTTACCTTGAATGTCCCTCAGTTTTACATTTTCCCTGATTTGATAAAGTCCATTGATGGTCCATGGCTATTTTGACAAGTTAATTTCAACAGACGTACCTTCAAAATGTACCGTTTTTTTTATTTTGTTGTTTTTCTTGAAAAAAATTACAAAATTTTAGCCCTATTTGACAGCCGTAATCGAACTGACCGAGGCCGAATGGCATAGTATTTACTATGTTATGAACGGTCTTTACGCTGGAAATCCAAAACTATACAATTTTTAGGGCAATAAAGAGTTACATTGTGATTTGAAATTCAATTTAAGTGTCCGCCATCGCTCATTTTTCTCGATTTCGGCAGTACTAACTGAACTGCTCCTTTCATTTATTACTTTAAATAATTTTATAAAAAAATTGGTGCATTTTTCCGGCATGTCGTAAAAGAACTTTTTGTTTAAAATAATATTTTACGTCACTTTTGTCGAAATAGCCATGGTCCATTTATGAGGGAATTCACTCAGTTTAGATTCGATCTGTATGAAAAATGTCGGCCATCAATTTGACACTATTTATCACACAGTTACAGCTAAATAGATCGATAAAGCCATAACTACTATCAGAGAAAGAAAAAATTAATTGACAGAGTTGTTGTACGGACAATTTCGTTGTTTTTACTAATTGATATTCTTTCTTTTGAATGTAATTTTTTTTTAGTAAAATGTAAGCAAAAGAAGTGAATATTCGTCGTATCTATGCATTTTAGTGTAATAAGAAATGTAGTCATGAATGTGGAAAGTGGATCATGTGAAAGAACAGAATACAATACGACTGTATGGCTGATTGCCAGAATGTTATCTATGTTTGACTTGAAAAACATCAATGTCCGTTTGCAGTGAACATCGAAATTCGTTTACTGATATTCCAATAAAGAAAAGATATGATTGTGAGCTTCAATTTTGTTTGCATAAATTCAAATTGTTTGAAGCGTTGACACAACTAAACAAGGTCGGCAATTTATTTGCTATGCTAAGTACTCTGAGTCCTTTCACTTTATCGGTTTTTCATTAATAGTACATTACGTATGTGCTTCCAAATTGGTTATTTTGCCGAAGGCGAATGCTGTAATCCTACGAGTCAATATTTTACAATATTTTACATGTTGATGCTCGGTAAATGCGTTTTCCAAGTCGCTTGCGACGAGGTAATGACGCATTTACCGAGCAGTAACATGTAAAACTTAATGTTGCTCTAAGTCAATTGGATATTTGACTTATATGAGCGAAAAATTTGATATATGAGCGAAAAACTCTGAGATGTGCTCTCTGAGAATGATAGAGGTGTGATATGATTCTCTTCCTCTGATATTAGGGAATCCAAAAACCGTCACTTTTTGAAAACCGGTTTTCGGTTTTACCGAAATTATTCAAATGAAAAACCGGTTTTTATGACATAATTTTTTCAATGGTTTCTGCCGTAAAACAGATGCTTTAGGTAGGGTGTTTTGTTGACCTATTTATTGGTATCGTTTCGATTGGAAATACGTTCATTCCATCCTTCAGCAAAGTTCACCTGGAAATGAAATGTCCTTATATTACAGGCAATATAGTTTCCAATCAAATCTTTCAAAGGGAGATAATTAGTCATATCTTCCATGTATGCAGCCAGTTTCTGCACTCAATGGCGTAATGGTTAGCTCATTTGCTTTCCAGTATTCGATTGAGTTGCCAGTAAGATGGTTCAAAACTCACCCGCAACAGAAAAAAAATCGGTTGTCAGACGTGTACACAAACACACAGCTGGCTGAATCGGTTCAAATCTGGTGTAGTTATGTGTCACACGGCTTACCGGTCAATACATTGTTGGGAGCTGCCGGTATTCTACTTCTACTGCGCTTTAGTGGGACTAGCACTGCTATAGGTACTAAGGCGCAACTTTCAAAAATCCTTCAGAGTGTAAAAAAATACTTAGAAGGCGTGGTTCGGAATTCACGTCATTACAATACTATGTAAAAGTTCTTTCACTAGCTATAGCAGCAATGGTAGCCGAATCCGTCACTTAAAAAAAAAGTGTCCTCCCGGCTAAACAATACCATACGCTATTATTATTATTATTATTATTATGGAGAAACTCAAGCGATGGCACTCGATTTTTCAAAGGCATTTGATCGAATTCGGCATGAAAAATAAGAAATAATCTGCCTTCAGAATGGGCCCGGAAATGTGTTGCTGGAATGAGAGTTCTTCAACAAATCGATTGATCCAAGTGGTGCTCGATGATCTACTTCCGCAGGTTAAAGATAAATGCTAGTGTGCCAAGGTTTAGGGTACTTTCTTCTCTCCGCGATTCGTTTGTCGATTCGGCTTCCGGTTCATGTTTCGTCCCGTACATTAACCTCAAATTTCAAAAGAAATATCCATTTCCATTGCCGAGGATCCCCACTTATACCATAGGTTAGACTGTGTTGAATATGGACAATGAAATATCAAAGGAAAGCCTGTACTGTGAAATTCTTCCATTTCACTTCCACAACCTCACAAAATATTACTTTTCGACCGATAAACTTCTATTTTTTGACTTAATATTTTTACTAGTCATTTTTGAACCGTTTAAGACACCTAGGGTTATAAATTTTATGAGAAATCAGCGTATTTTTGAAACAAAACAAAAACCGAAAAAACCGGTTTTGAAAAATCTGAAAACCGGCTTTCGGTAACACCGGCTAACAGGTTTTAACCGGTTTTCGGTAACACCGGCTGACCGGTTTTAACAGGTTCTCGGTAACACCGGCTAACCGGTTTTCGGTAACACCGACTAACGGGTTTTCGGTAACAACGACTAACCGGTTTTAACCGGTTTTGAGAAAAGCGGTTGCATTCCCTATCTGATATCATATTCAATACAAATTCCACAATCCAATTTAGTTCCACCTCCCAAAACTATTCCATCCAAAACAAATCAAATGGCCATCCGATTTTGAAGAATACAACATCAAAGAGATAATCCTTAAAGGATTTTCAAAGCTACAGAAGAACCCGAAGAGTGGTATAAACTGAACGTTGCACAAGTGTAACCGTAAAGCCTTAAACGAAATTCAATCAACCGCAATTTTAAATAAAGATTCCAATCATTAAACTTACTCAATCTCAAGACAAGCCAAACTTGTTAATCATCGCTTTCCATTAACACTTTTCGGAAATTTGACCTTCTTTTTTATGAATGAGCAATGCTTCTTTTCAGTTCCTGCACATGAAGCATGTACAAATTTTAACCGCAATATACAAAACGAACTCGAACATGTTTGAACATGTAACTAAAAATAACCGGTAAATGTAATGTTTTAATAACTCCACATTTTTATTAGAGAAACGTTAGAACATTTGTCTGTAACAATAATTAAATATTCATAGCCTGCATTATGATGATAAAGTATTACCTGTCGTTTTTTCCTTTTTCCAATTCCAGAATTAAAACTGAACTCTTCACAATTTCGTTTAATCGTTTGCTCAGAATTCAAAATGTAATTATGAAAAATACGTACGTGTTGCTAGGTCAAATTCCGAGATTTTTTTTTCTCTATCTTGAAATCAACATACCAACAAAATAAACGGTGAATGGCATTTCAAACGAATTTCGTTTCGTTGATTCACCTATGTTAGGCATTATTTAAGAAAGATATATGTGATGCACAGTGAGAACAAGGCAACATGATTTACAGCTGCTGCAACGAATCGGATTTGTTGATCTATTACTATTCAGTTCCATATAAGAACACAGATCTTATTTTAAAATATTGGTTTTAGTTTGTAATGTTTTTTTTGCAAAACTTTTATGTCCAGAATGATTTCGACATTACCCTTACCATCAGACATTAGAATAGTTGTTAGGGTGTGATAGGAATTGTGAATAATGATGAAAAGATTTGCAAAATGGGAAATTTGTGCTAATAAGCAAAGTATTCACTCACACAGCATCGTTCTGATCTCAAAATTATGCCAATCTGCAAACATGAATAGGAATTACATGAGAATTGTGTGCTATTCAGAGTTATCTGCATTTACTTGTCTTTGCATTTTGGTCCATTGTAAAAAGAAATATATTTTACGATCACTTGGCATTGGGTTTTTTTTATGAAAAAGAAACACATTTTTGTTATTTGGTCATATTTTTTTGTGTTAAATTTTTCTTTTTATTTCGTTTAACCAGAGATGTATTTGGACAGGGGGTAGGATTTCTGTAACAACTCGGGTTCGTTATTGTGTGATTGTTTGGTCGTCAACAGCGTCATAAAGTTAACAAAGTAAGTGAAGCTATTGAGATCAATCCGATAAGATGTCGGGCTTCTATTCGGTTGTAATAACCATGACATCACAAATTGTTCATATGTTCAAATTCGAAAAAAGTTTGTTAAAAGGAAACTTTCTATGAGAACTCTAGGAGAAAGGGGAGGATTTTTAAAAAAATTTATAATATTCGGTAGTAGTAAGTAGGCGAAAGAGAAGTCATCGTTTCCATTCGTAAAGGGTATAAGTATAACTGTCAATCTTTGACAGCTGTCAGATTTGAATTTTGGCTCTAAGTCTAAAAGTGATTCCCACTGACATAAAAAATTTTAAAGATCCAAATCACAATTCTTAACGAAAAGTGCGACATCTATTATCCTCGTAACGTCAATATCATCAACCGAAGATAATCTGCACCAAACGTCAAAATTAACCTAGAGTATGAAAATATTTCGGTAGTTTTCATTTTATTTCGATAAAATGAATAATTTAAATTCTAAGACACATCTTGAAAAGGTATATTTTGTTACTAAATTCAATTTCAGCTTTATGCATTCAAATAATTCGCGCGAATATTCACTTACAGCATGACTATTGGTACCAACCAAATTCGATAAATTCCATACATTTCTCCAGACAAGGTGCGATCATGTGCGATTACACTGTTACAGCAAATCCCTAAACCACAATTTTTCTTTTATAAAATTAAATCAAATAGCCAAAATAGTTTTTGAACTCAAATTACGGATAAATAAGCCGTCTCTCATCATTTAATGAATAAAAAATATTTTCAGGCTCTAGCTTAATTCTCAAATAAGTTAGTATGCTTCAAATGTCAAGTGTATGGAACGTGCTGCCATCTATTTTCGTTAAGAACTGCGTGCTGAAATTCATATCTGTCACCTTTTTATTCTTTATTCATTACCCGTGCAAAGGCTATGCCTTATGCAACTATCGTTGTGCACGAGCTCAGGATCTACATATGCACTACACTGAAACCTTAATCTAATTATATTAACTTAATTACTAAATAAAACAAAAAAGACAAAAAATAACCGAAAGGGCGACAACAATTTTAAGCCGCTAGCAATTTTAAAGAAACCAGACAAACAAAAGGCAAAATAGAATGCAAGGAGATTTCGTGACCGTTTATGACAACCCCCCAAGTATTTCAAACAGCTCTTCCTAAATTCTTCCGCACCCAGCACATCCCGCACCGTCCTTGGGACCATATTCCACTCTAATGCACCCTTTACCATAAGTGTATCACCCAATTTTTTATTATAACGTGGTATCCTAAGTTGCTTAGTTCTCCTTGAGTTACCCATATTGGCAACAAAATCCAGATACCTCGGTGTCCTACCTTTAACAATTTTTGTTAATAATTTTATACAGAAATGCAAGCGCACTGAAACTGTAGAATTTTTTCAGGGAGACGCCTAGCAGCTTATTGAATAGTTTATAATACTGTCGTACTTTCGACAACCGTAAACAAATCTTATGATTGACCCAAAAGCTCTGTCGAGCATTGTTCGGGTTGGCAAGTCTATATGAGTAAACAACGTTACAATACTCAAAATGGGGTAAAAACAGTGACTTTGCTATCATTGCCCGAGTGATTTGTGGAGTGTTCCTGAAGTGCGGCCATGCGCTACGTAGTCCCCCATAGACCTTATGTCATACAGTTCTAGCATGATCTTTCCAGTCCAGCCTCTTGTTAAATATCATTCCCAAGTTCTTCACGCTGTCTGAGTAGGGAATGATTAGACCACATAACCACAAAGGAGATAGGAATCTGGTTTCCAAATTTTTTACTTATGGCAATAGCTTGTGTTTTAGACGCGTTCAGTTGCAACTTATTTTCACTTGCCCAGGTCTGAATAACCTTCAGGTCCGAGTTAACCACCTTTAAGTTAGCTATCGTGTCACAAAGCCTAAACGAGTGATATATTTGCACGTCGTCCGCAAAGATGTGGTACAACATATAATTCAGACAATGCGGGATGTCATTGATAAATAGGGAGAAGAGTAGCGGTCCTAGTATGGTTCCATGTGACACGCCGCTCAGCAGGGGTGGGAATGCCGAGAATTCACCGTCCATGGAAACCGATTGCGATCGGATTGAAATTCGCAACGCAGTTCGCAGTCCTTCAAAAATTTTTGTTGTCAAAAGTTGACAGTTGTACTTACACCCTTTACGAATGGAAATGGCGAAGAATACCAGCGGCTGTCGGCGGTAACGCGATTTTTCTTGCTTTTTGTGCGGTGAGACGTGCCATCCATCGTTGAAAAAAAAAAATTCGTCATTCAGCGTCGGCATATTCAACTACAATCCCCAGTTTTATTGCGGTGCTGGCTTATGTCAAAGTATACAAAATTTTATGTGACATGAAATTACATATAAATTGACATAAGCTGAGGTGACATTAAACGCGTGAATCTAATAAAATTTCGGTGAGTCGGTGTTTTTCGAAATGATTTGTAAAGATTTCTCATTTGAAATTGGAATTTTGAAAACTTTTCTCATTTATATGAACGTTAAGACCTTCTCTGAATCTTAAATTTTTCTGAGGATTTGTTTTTACTTTCATAAGACATTCGAGTGATACACGTGGAGATAAATAAAATTCTGACCGTAACGTCCGAAACTGCTACGGTTGATCTAGCGCGATTCAACATGAATCAAAGTGTAACGCTTTTTATCAGCAAAAACATAAAACATTAGCAAACCCAGAAAATCCAAATCGTCATCGGAAAAGAATTTACATCAATTGTTGTAATCCTATGAAACGAATGCTGATTACTGGTGAATTGCAAATTGTCGGTCGTAATTGATTGCTGAGATGAAAGTAAATTATAAATAAATTGAAATTAATAGATTTGGAAATCCCAAAATGGTTTCAGTCTTTTCTATAAATTTCTTTTCCCATTTCGCTATTATAATTAAATAACATCTTGCGTATTTCTAAAAATAACGTTATCTCTATTAACATGCTATTTTTTGTCGAATACAAAAGATTTTTTTTTCCTTATTATTTCATCCGAAAATAGACTTTGATTTGATTTAGTGAAAACCGTTCAATTGTTTTGGTTTTACAACAACAATAATTGATGTCGATATGTGTGTGGTGACGCAGCCCAGTTTAAAATATCGCTGGTATGGTCATTATTTCTAAATTAACGTTTTTTGTTACATATCGCCTTCCCCATTTCCCCGATATACTCTAAGTTCGTTCGTACTTTAAGAGCACGTGTATACCATCCGTTCCCTCGTATAAAGCTAATGGATTGCATTGATATCCCCTAGAAAGACAATTCCTTCGACAACTGCCTTTTAAATGATGAGTTGTTCAAATTAGTATTTTATTTACCTCTTCTACATTACATCCAGAGCCATAAATAAACATCAAATTATAAAAATCACTTCATAAATCAATCAACTCATTTTCTTTCCTAAAAATATAATTTTTTTTACGAATTGTTGATGAAAGCTTTATGTAAAAAAATATAAATGCTTGGATTGACGCATTATACGGACTAAACGATTCGTGGAATCAGAGGCAATTGATTCTCTTGAAATTTTTATTGTCATTCCTTTTTTATTTACCGTCTGGCTGTCTATGCACCAAAAATAATTTGAACAAAAAAATATATTAAAATAAATTCCATGTGAAAATTAAAACGAAATTTGTTGCTTGCAAGGTTATGTCAATCATAGGATTTTAACGGAAGAAAAACAAATTCTCAACTTAACAGTCATTCATTCAAAGTATAAAATTTTAGTCGCCTGTAAACAAGGACTTATGTATGGGAAGGGAAGGCTATTGTGGAACAAATTGAAATCCTGTAAGAAGAGAAGGAAACTTGACGTGATTAATGTTGTCATTTCTCGGTTACAAGTTTTTTACAAAGAGTGAGAGCCCGAAACAAATTTGGCGGGCTTGTTGGTAGTGATAAGGTCCGTAATGCTGAAGTGAATGTTAGTGTGTGTGTTTTAGTTGATGGCAATGGGGTTTCTGTGGCGTTTAATGATTATTTTGCGAATGTTGGTGTTCAACTAGCATCGCGGAAATCTAGGGACGCAATGATCATGTGGTCCCGAAACCCTTACTCGTAAAGAGAAATCTATATTCTTACATAGTGTATCCTCAGTCCCGATATATATAAGCTAATTTACTCATTGAACAGTAATAAATCTCCTGGGTATGACGGTATATCTGTAGCCTCTGTGCTGTAAATATTTCCCCGTTTTTGGCAGAAATTTACAACTTTTGCATATCAACTGGGAAATATCCTGATTCCTTGAAAAAGGCTAATGTATCACCAATCTTCAAACATAGTGATTCATTTGATATTGGAAATTACAGGCCAATATCTGTTTTACCGGTGATAAATATAATCTTCGAAAAATTGATTTTTTCTAATTTTTTGAGGTTTCTTGATTCATCAAATTTTTTTTATAACAAACAGAGTGGTGCTCACATAGCTTTGTTTGATCTCGTTGATTACATATCATTTCATGTCAATAAGGGGAAAATAGTTACAGGCCTTTTTCTTGACCTATCTAAGGCCTTTGATACCGTGAACCATGCGTTATTATTGAAGAAGTTGTCAGCTGCTGGCATTAGAGATCTGGCGCTTGATCTCATTTCTGACTATCTTGAGGTACCAGCGGGTTGTTGCAAATGGTCACATGAGTCCTTGGGTGAGTGTGACGATGGGAGTTTGAAAAGGTAGTGTCCTGGGTCCACTCCTTTTTTTGATCTTTATTAATGACTTGCACCGTCTCCCCCTAAAGTCTCACCCATATTTGTTCGCGGATGACACTAGCATCTTCTCATCTTCAAACAATGTTGTAAATGTCAACAATGACCTCAAATTGTTATCGGATTTTTTTGAGGCCAATCAGCTTACGGTGAATTTCAAGAAGTCCAATGTTGTGCATTTCAGATCTTCTCGTATAACCATTGACAACTCTCTGAAGATTGAGATAAATGGAAATGTGATTACGTCTGTTGATTCTATCAAATATTTGGGTGTGATTTTGGATAAGAACCTTAGTTGGAATTTCCACATTACTAAGTTGTGTTCTAAAATTTCTGGGCAGATTGGCATTTTGAGAAAATTGCGCTACGTATAGTTGGGATTTTGTTAACCTTGTACTTCTCAATGATTCACTCTCGCCTATCCTATTGTATCCATGTATCCATATATCCATGAGTTGTGCTAATAAAAACTTGATTGAGATCCTTGAAAGGAAACAGATGATTGCCTTGAGAGTTGTTAATAGATTGCCATATAGGTACCCTTCAGAGCTATTGTACTTGGATTTCTGCCCTAAGATCTTATCTGTCGGTAAAATGTACAGATATGCAGTTTGTAAATTTGTGTTGATGCCAATAGAGATCTATGTCATCATTCTGTCAATTTTCGTAAACCGGAACATCGCTATCCTACGAAAGGGTCTAAACTGTTAAATGTGCCATTTTCACGATCTGTTTTAGGTAAACGCAGAGTTACTGTTGCTGGGGCTAACTTGTTTAACTCATTGCCTTTAGATGTACGCTCATCGATCACCCAAGCTCAATTTTCTCGTTCTTTAAAATTGTATCTATTAACGAAATAGTAAATTTTTAAGCGGCAACAAGATTTGTGGGTTCTGGTCGATTAAAATAAATGAATGAATGTGCCATAACTTGTGTTTGAGTATTATTTTTCTTTTTTTTATGGGCTTTCCTTTGCTATTCACTGACTTTCCATTTATCGATTTTTTGTTTTTTTGTATTTGTTCTTAGTTCAACACTTTGATTTTTTATTAATATTTCTTTATATTTGCTTTGATTTTTGTGATATTTCTATGTTCCTCCAAATTGTCATGCAAAATGGAACATAAATGATATGTTTTTTTAAAATAAAGAATTGAATTGAAAAACGTTCCCCTAAAAATAAAATTGTTCTGACAGCTCCTGTACGGTGAACACCGCAAACGTGTGTTTGTGCCGTACAGCGGACAAATATTTGCTGAATTGTCACGGTAAATGGGTAAATTTTTGGGGTTTTTGGTGAATTTTCGGGAAAATTTGTTAAACTTTAGTGAATTTCGTTAAATTTTATGAAATTTTTTCCCAAAAAGCTATGCCGTGGTTCATACTTTTCCCGCACGGCACCACTTGCAATACTTTTTGTTGCCTATCAAATAAGCCAATGGTCTGCGGAAAAATCTCTAAAAGGGATATTTGCTGAATTGCCATGGTAAATTGGTAAATTTTTGGGATTTTTGCTGAATTTTCGGGAAATGTGTTAAACTTTAGTGAAATTTGTTAAATTTTATGAAATTTTTTCCTAAAAAGTTATGCCGTGGTTCATACTTTTCCCACAAGGCACCATTTGCTTATAAAATAAGCCATAGGTCTGAGGAAAAATCCCTAAAAGGGAATTTTTCTTCTAAATGTTATGGCCTTCGCTCACGCTTTCTACGCATCGCATCACACACTAAGGGGCCATCCATAAATGACGTCCAGTTTTTTTTAGTTCTGCCAGCACATTTAAATCGTTAATAACTCGATAAATATGCTTTCTGGTGATTCAAATGTGTGTTGTACCCCTCTAAATACCCCCCTAATTGGGGGGAGGGGGGTAGAACACACGTTTGACTCGCCAGAATGCATATTTATCGAGTTATTAATGATTTAAATGTGCTGGCAGCACTGAAAAAACTGGATGTTATTTATGGATGGCCCCTAAACATTTCGTTGTCTATACGGCATCAAAACATTGTGATGTGAAAGAGAGAAAAGATTTTGTACGGATTTCTCTCTTTCATCACAAGGTTTTTATGCGTTGCACGCACAACATTATAAATAAGTATAATGTTGTCATATAAATATAACGTTTGCGAAAAAAATTCCCTAAATTAGGGAAATTTCGGTTGATTCATGTCAATTTTCCCTCAAATATTAGACCCTACCTATAAAAGTGATTCATATATTTTCCTCGCATGACTGCACTCCAAAAACAAAATGTTTCCGTGAATTAACTCCTTCGAAAAGATAAACTTAAATTAAATGTTAATGACTTTATTTAATTTTATACCGAAAAGAAGTTAGAAAGTATTTGAAGAAAAAAAAAAGTTTCATTGCTCCCTCAAACTGTCTGGCCAAAGTTCATATTTTATTTCGTGTGTGGGGAGAGTGGATGTTTAACACACGCTTTTGATATAAAATACGTAATTCATTGCACCGCAATCGTCTAGCAATTCTAATATAACTTTATATAGAATATTTTGAACCCCAGTGCGTTGTTCTCCAGAACATGTCAGACATGTACAATGGCTTATATAGTCATAGTCAATGCCAAATGTATGTAATATATAAGCCAGTTCAATACAAAAATGTTTGACGCACCACCTTATGGTATATATAAGGTACCTAACCTACCCCATTTTCCGTACCTTTCTTGCTCTTTTCTACGTTCAGTGGTATTTCGTATCCCGACAAAATGTTTTGCCAAAAAATCCCCTCTTGCGATTGATTACAATATTCAAGTCAGACTCATGTACACAAACTTTTTTTTTTTAGTTAAATTTACACTTTCAATACTCAGTTGAAATTATGTAGTCAATCGTATTTAACATTATTGGTATAGGATTTTTAATATGACTCAATCGATGTCTATATGTGTAATATATTGATGGAGTGTATGGTGTTAGTACTGCTTTTTTCATGATCAAAGTGCTTCAGAGAGTGCTTTTGCAATTTAGATCCGGGCTAAATTAATTCGTATGTACTATATACGTTTGCATGAACTTACACCATATGAAAGTTCGTCGCCCTCGAAAAAAAAGTTCAGCCTCGCACAATATTTTATTATAAAATTATACTGTATTCTTATGTCTCGCTTACGCCCATATCGTACACGAATAAGGTCGATTCTCTCGTCTTTATGGCTAAATGGCAAAAGCACATACCGCATTTATATTGTATTTTTACAATACGTACACATGATTGCTGGTTGTGTGATGGAGAGTGTAAAATGTCTAGACATGTCCGTTTGTCGACTATCATATCACCGTCATAAAATAAAAATGTATATCAACTCAGTCTCGCACACAGATATCAAAGCGAGCAAACTGCGCCGCATTCATCGTTCCTTTTAGTTGATTCCCATTCCACAAAAGCAAAACGTAGATGGTATGCGGTGGTGGGTTTAATGTTATATTCTTGTTTGTGTTTTTATCGCATTACCCCATATGATTTATGTACTTCGAACACTGTATAAACAACGGAAAATATATTTTATATAAAAAAAAGAGACTAATACTCCAGCGCGATTCACGCACACCAAGACGAATGGAAAAATATGTATATTTGAAAACCTGTGATATAAAATAGGAAGAATCGCGCATTGAACATGCGCCATGAGGATTTCGAACTTTTTTTCTTTTTGTTCATTTGCGAGAACATTTCAAGAATGTTCACCAACAATCGCACCGCAATCAAAAAGTTTGCGCTCACCGATACAGTCGATATTCTTTAGCCGGAGATGGAATGCAGGATACCTACCATAATATATCCAACCACATAGTGGAAAAATAGCGAAGCAAAGTGTTTGTTCGGCTCAATTTTATTTTAACTGTCGGCGGATGTAGATGATTTTCTGTATAATATTTTTGTGCCGTCTTGTGTATTGGCACATAATACAATTTAATTTTTTTTCTTTTTGTTAATTTGTAAAAATGAATCAAATATTTTCGGATTTATTGCAAGAATGGAATATCCCAGTAGATTTTATAATATTGTGCAAATTAGTGTAACGTTCGGGTTTTTCTTTTTTAATTTCAAATCAAAGAATCGGTGAACAAAAAAAAAAAAGTTTAATTCGATTTTAAAATGTAATTTCATTTTTTTATTTATTTTGTGAAAGTTTGTGAACCGTTTGCAACAGTCGTGAACTAAAACTATCAATGCACACAAAATAGAAATTAAATTGACTTAAAAAACGGTCTTTCCTAATTAAGTGAACGGTTCTTCCTAATTAAGTGAACGGTCTTTCCAAAAGTCAACCGAATACGGACAAAAACATTAGAAGTTCTCCTCAATGGACTGAAACAAATTGTAAGTGTTCCCTTTTGCGTTTTACAAATATTTATTACATACCTCGAGACTGTAATGTCCACTTTACAGTTCAGTAATGTCTTTGGTAGATAAAATCTATTTTTAAGAAAATTACTTCCAAAAATTTTCCTTTTTCCTCAAATTAACTTTATGGAAATGAAAGTAATTTATTTCCATTAGACTAGAAGCGGCTGTAAATCGACACAGTCCAGGAATTCGATGCCCATTTCACTGCAATTTCGTGTAATTTTTTCTTTGGAAAAATCCACGCAATAATTACGTCTCGCGAAACATGTTTCACTTGAACTCGAAGTTAAGTATAACATACTTTCATAAAAATAGGCGTTTTGATGAATATAAAATTTATTATTCTTTCTTCGTGTATTTGCACATGATATTTCGTTTTTTTTTAAGAAGACACAGCTATAAATATATCCATTTTCCTTTAATTAAATTACATGTCTTATAACTAGTTATATCCAACCATATAGTCCTTGACGTAGTCGCATTTGTCATCTATTCGTGCATTGTATACATTCATTATGTTCTGTACGTAAAAGTATATGGTAAATGGATGATACAGAGATCCCGTTTCAAACAGAATGATGCAGCAAAAATTTATAATTTCAAAAGATTATTAATTTATTTGTGCCGTATGGTTATGGTGTACAACATTATGTCTATAAAACATTTTCAGATTGATTCGATGAATTAAGTTTTTAATTAGTTGTAAAATAAATTTCTCACGATAATTAACGTACATTGAATTATGAATTTGGACATATGTTTTTGATCGTTGTACCCCGTTCAAGAAGTTCATAAATTGCGTTCAAACAGACCCGTTGTTGTCGCCTCACGACAAGCATATATATACGATGGAAACGCTTATGGATTTTTATGATTGTGTTAATTACATAGACCATGCATTACCATGGCGACAATTAGCATAACGAGACGGGACATGTAATACACATTTCTCATCATTTGGCATTGACAGTATCCGTTCCAGTGTAGATTTTCACTTTTCACTTGGAAGAGTTACAAATAAGAAACAATTAGCAAATATGGTCTCGAGAAAATATCAATTTGTCCCATCATACTAATTGTGAGGTCATGGTAAGTTTCGAGAATTTGCGAAAACAGCACAATGGAATCAGCTCTTTGTTTTTATGAAGTAGGGTCAGCGCACCCATATGGCAGTCAGTGGCAACCATTAAGCGTGCTATACCAATTTGTACAACATTACCATAGACTGTTAACTGTCAATAAAAGTCAATCTAAAAGTCTAAGTCTACTCCTTCAAAACAAAGAGCTAAGCGACTCCAATGAGATGGAAAGTGAAGTTTTCGCAAATTCTCGAACCCTTTGGGTCAACTAATCTCCAAGTATTGTTCTTTCATTCATAACTAAAGGGCTCATTTTATTGCGTAAGTAATTATATTGGACGCGATAAAAATCGCTCACGTGAGGGTTGTTTGAAAGTTCAACCTGACAAAAATAAAAAAGAACGTTTATCAAGTTGAGCTTTCAAACAAACCTTACGCAAGCGATTTTTATCGCGTCCAATATAACTACTGCTTAACGTTAACCACTGATATAGCAATTGATGTATCTAGACTGGTCCACTCACCCTATTTGAAAAACGATTTATTAGACGCAGATATTGACATTTAGGTATCAGATTTCAGAGTAATTAAATCGATGATGTGATCAAAATGTCATTTTTGGATGAAAAAGGCTTAAAAGTTGATTTTTTTCGAGTTTATAAGTGGTTAATGTGAGAAAAATTTTGTTTAAGAAAAATAACTTTGGAAAGTTGGAAAATTTTCATTCAATAACTTCGCCGCACATATCGACCGTTTCTTTGGTGTGTCAAATAATGCGGTACATAACATAGCTTGCAAAACAACGAAGTAAATGACTAGTGTGTGTGTACATTGTAATCTATTATTTTTGTCCATGCATAGAACATGCTAATGTTAAACTTATGGTTAGAAACAGGCTAGAAAAATGTAATCACTAGGTACGTTTCAATCATTTGAACATTAAATTACTCCTCTGATATTTAACTAACAGACAACACCAGAAAAAAACATTTTTAAATAATTAATTTTTTGATTCGTTAATGCGAAACGCCCCTTCTACATTTAACTTATTTTTGTAGTTGAAATTACGGAAACTTCGACATGTGATGACTTCAGCGCTTCCAATTAACCGAGGAAACGGGCATTCATTCCAAGTAAATCTGAAAGGATTCCGTGTAGACAATGAGTCATCTGTTAACATTGATGGATTTCATTTAGTTAGTCTACAAATATTGTAATTTTGGAAACGGTCGAAAACATGTGAAAACTTGAAGTAAAACTCTCCATTCAAAATAAGAAAATCACGTGGCGATGTTTTCACCTTTTTCCAACTTGACAGAGCTTTTTCGGGAGAGTTTAAAAGTTCTTATAAGATTCCATTTAAATGTTAGCTTCGAGAGAGCTCTGCGTTTCAAAGCTCAAAAAATCTCTTCAAAGCTTACAAAGAAATACTTTTAGAGAGTTTTTTTTACAGTACAACGAACTTGACATTACGCTTGACTTGATGTGAATGTTCGCTTCAAGGATTTTTAAATGGAGCATTTAAACATTCAATGTGAGAACAGACATGTATACTAGTGACGCCCGTCGCTGTAAAGCGAATTTGACAGAATTTCGTGTAGAATTTTCCGAAAAACTCTTCCTACTCTGAGTAAAATTTTCCATATGCGTAGAATTTTCCAGAAAACACTTATGACTTTGGGTACAATTTTCCTTTTCTTTGAGACGAATTGGACTGAGATATCGTTCGTTTTGACGAACACCTTCCACTCAAAAAACTTTTCTTCTACAAAAATCCGAATAATGAACTTTTAGTGGAGCCTTAAAGGAGCGAATAGTCAGCTCAGCAAATCTAAAATATTTTGTTATATTCAAACATCAACTCTTCGCTATAAAATGAGAAGTACAGATGGAAATTCTTCAGTACCAGACCGGCATTCGATTGAGATTCATCTCAAAAGATTTTAACAAGGCGATAAACTGTTCGTAATTTGAAAAAGTCAATTTCAGTGAACGAAAAAAGAAAAATTACTCGCAAAATCTTTCAATTGTCACAGACTGCATTGGCTCCAGTCGTTAGAATGTTACAACAATTTGCAAAAACAATAAAAAATGTGCCGTTCATTTTTCCACGATCAGCCATTCGAAAATAATTTGAATTTGTTGTGTTAATCTGACATCATAAAACATATTTAATCCATAAAATAAAATAATTGAGTTTATTTTTCATGTTCCGTGATGAAAGCTCAATTATAATCAAATAAACCGCATTCATCTGCTTGTATATTAAAGCAAACTGTTTGAATTTACCACGTTTAATTACTCTGGAATCATACATACCTACACCCAATTGAAAATTTAATGGAACGTTACATTAAATTTCCATAATACCGCACTACACTATACATCAATCTTTACACCTACATCATGCCGGAAATGAGTTACAAAATATTGTGCATCTCGAAAACACATAAAATATTTCATTCATAAAATTAATTTTTTATTAACGCTTACCGAAAAGTCAATGTGTGGTGCAATGTTACAACGTAATTTGTGTGTGCATCTAATGAATGAACATGAGAATAGTGCAATATCTTTACTTTGCCGGTTGTAACGTAGTATACGAGCATTTTAAACGGCGGCGGCATCGTCCTATGCTCTCTGTAGAATTAATTTATTTTTCATTGAAAATAAATTGGGAGTTACAATGTGTGTGAGTGTCTACAAGATTCGTTTGGTCTAATTTTTTAGTTCAGTACATAAAGATACGTAGAAATAGATAAGGAAATACCCACTTCCACTGAATGTCGTCATTTTATGATGAAAACTTTGGTATCTGACAGGGTGTACCGAAGCGATGCCTCGAAGTCAAGCATTTTATCTCACTTTTCGGTGACAATTTGTTTCATACAAGAAGATGCAGGTAGATAAGAATTTCAATCAGTAGATTGATCTTTTGACTATACGTTGAAACTCTCAAATTTTTGGTGCATGTCCCTTGAGAAACATTGTTCCAAGCGGAAGTCTTCGTTCCCAATTTTAGAATTCGAGGAAGCAGACGTACTGAGACTTCTGAGAGTCGATAAGAGTAATATGCGCTTACATCATTACTGAAATAAAGCCCATGCCACAGTGGGAAGGTTGAAATTTGGCCAAAACCCGGAACTGGTAACAGGAGCGTACACAAATTACGTCATACTTTTTTCTCGATTTTTTTACTCCCCCCTCCCCCATGTCACGTTGCATCACGTTTGACTTACACCCCCTAAAAGTGACGTCAGATTTTCGACAACCCCCCCCCTCCCCACCTGGAAATATATGTCCAGAAGCAGTTCGGCGAGGTTCATTTTAGTAATTTTGGGTTTCTTGTAAATAACTCAATCAAAATAACTCAGTAATTTAGTAGAACGGGAATCCTTGCAACCAGAATCGATTGAACTGGTTTCCTACGGGTGTTTTGAATGTCTAATAAAAATTTTTCCTTTTTATTGGAACAAAACGTGACGTCACGTTCCATTCAGACACTTCCCCTCCCGCCCCCTCCCCCCCGTCCGATTCCGTCACGTTTCCAGTGACCCCTCCCCCTCTGAGTGTTACGTAATATGTGCACGACCCCATATCTCTATTTATACTGGAGTACGATACATTTAAAAATTCTGTTTAAAATGACAGTCCAACGCCGTCTACAATCATTTAATCATGAGAAATGTCCGGATTTTGAAAACATTTCTCACTGTGCCATGTGGGAATTCCTTTATTTAGGGTTAACGCGTCATATTATTCTTCATGGAAATTTTTTTGGGTAAATTTCCTTAGTTTAGGAACCGAAGTTAGATATTTTCGCTCCTATAACAATGAGCCGGGAACATCAACATTTTATATTTTTTCCCCTGAAGAACTTCATTTTGAGCAAAAAAGTGTTCTACGACATTTCGAAATATTTGCGTTTTATATTTTTGAAATTGAAACGAAACTTCACATCCGATTGTTGATTGTGCGTGATAAAAGTGTATATCTATATTCGCTACGGGCAATTGAGGTGCAAGTAATGTCATTGTGTGTGTGAATTTTAAAACTTTCAACGTTAATATCAAAAACTTTAAAGCATCAACGTCATTCGGTACCACATAAAAATCCAAAAATATTGAGGTTCTCGGCTCATTGGAGGGCATGACTGCCGTAATTTGCATAAGAAACTTAGTGACGTCATTTTGAGAGAGAAAATATAAGAAATTCTCTCTCAAAATATCATCACTAAGTTTCTTATGCAAATTACGGCAGATGACTGCGCCACAACTGTGTTCAAAGTTATATGGTGTTGCGCCATCGATGCCATTTCTTGTGTTTTTGTTCTTCTTCTTCTTGTTCAGCTCATTTGTATCCACTGCTGGATGTAGGCCTCCCCTATTTCGGGGGTTTTAAGCCATTAAAACACCACACTGGCCAGTGCGGGTTGGTGAGTGATGGTAATCCAACTGACTAGGATTTTGCATGCTGTCGTTTTTTCTATGGTCGAAATCGTCCGCCACCATGCTAAGACGTTATCCCATCCTGATAACGCTTAGCTGTCTCCGACCCTTGCCATACTCAACGTTAGGATACTACCCGAAGGCGGCATCCGGACAAAACGACCCCTGGACAAAAAAACCCCGGACAAAATAACCCCCGGACAAATATCCAGATGACCAAAAATCCGGATTATAACAAGCAAGGCGTCGCGCCGCAGGCCTGAACTTTATGGGAAAATAAAAAAGCGGGGTCGATGGGGGGGTCAAGGGGGTATCGCCCTCCTTGCGGGGTTCGGAGCAGAGCCCCATGCTTGTAAGGCCGCCTGTAGGGCATAATGTAGCTCGTCGCAGGCGCGGGGGTTTAGGGGCAGAGACCCCTACATCATAAAAACAACATTCTTTTTTAACATTTCATTAATTCTTGAAACCGGGCAAAATAACCCCGGGGGGTTATTTCGTCCGGGGATTTTTGTCCGGGGTTTTTTTGACATAGAGCTAAATGGTGCGTTATTCACAATATAGTACTCCTTTATGTACCTTAGCCCCTATCCACCTACTCCTACATCCTATCCTACCCGTGGTGACACCTGTTACATATAGTGAGCAACCCCATGAACGATCAGGTAACCAACCCTGGTGTGCGGGTCACTTAGCAGAAGGATGAGGGGAGCTGTCTTCGGGGATGTAGGAGTAGGTGGATAGGGGCTAAGGTACATAAAGGAGTACTATATTGCGCATAACACACCATTTGACACCCATTTTGTTACACAACTAGAAATTACATACATTTCTCCTCATTTAATAGGTAGAATGAAGAGTTTTTCTTTGCAACTTTTTAATTCCTCCATATTTTTCTTTTACAAATTTTCATCAATATTATTAGAAGATCAAACAGAAAATTTCATCACAACCCGAAATACAAACTGAACTGCAAGTTCACAGTTTATGGTTCAAGCAGAAAAATTGTTATTTAAGTCTGTGGACACAATAGATACAATTGTAACGAGTATCAAGTTTGTCAGAACCAGTCATTCGAGTGTTAGTTTTTTCTGCGAGTGCGACAAACCTCACACTATTTTTCCTATGTGGAAAGCTTTCAAGTTGAGACGAGTTTTGTGTGTCGAAAGCTTGACAAATAAAACTTTTAACTTTACCACAAATTCAATTATTTAATTATCATAAGAAAAGGAGGTGACGATTAAAATTGAGATCTAATAATTTCTGCAATCTGCAGCCAAGGCAAAAATGCTTACTCCTCCCTAGGTAATATATTATTGTTAAGCTCCCCTTCTTCATGAAACAATAACTTCAAATTGCGCACATTTTTTTTTACTTAATTCGGGGTTAACACTCCTTTGTGATGTGATGCTCACTCATACATGTTTCACTGTATAGCGTCACTGAGCGAAATACTTTTGAAAAATGGCAAAAACTCGCATGACCACCCAATATTTACATTTAAAGTAGACTTGGAAATCAGGCCAACCGGCATCTTTGACGAGTATTTGTATAATTTAAGAAAATTGTTGCTTTTGCTAACGATTTTTTTGTTACAATTAAATATCTTTTAAACGCACACGCACATTAAACCTTGCCAACTAGTTTATATAATATATCATTTCATAAGATGAATGAACTTTAGTAGCCTTTTTAAATACATTTTTATGAAACTGTGTGGGCCATATGTACTAATGCTTTTTATATTTTTTCGTTAGTTAGGTGTATTCGTAAAATGAAAAATACCATAAGAAAAATACAAATTAAACGAGTCAAAGTCCTTTCGACAAAATGAAGTCATGCATTGCATTTAAACGACGCAATTTACGTTGCTTTATTTAAAACGATCAAGTCATATTATAAACTATTTAACATTCCAAATATGCATGCGTTTCATTTCACACACTTCAAAAAACTTTTTTCTTTCTTTCTTCGTTCGTTTGCTTGTCGACGATGGTGATTATTGCGAAAAATTCATATGTGCATTCGTGAACCCTCATGTACGGATGAACCTTTAAGTCGTCTTATCTCACTTTGATTATAAATTTATGATGTTAGTGACCATGGCAATCCTGTCCGACCTGTCCGATTTGATATCTCGTGTTTAAATATGTAGCCGAAACGATTGCAATTTTGAAATTATAATATTTTCTTTATCCTTTTGTCATGACACGTATCAGCGGTAGATTTCTTGCAGTTTTCTCTGATAATACTCGTTTTCAACATTCAGAGAGTGAGTGTACTTTTCCTCCTACACATCAAAAAGTTTTAGTTGCTTGTTTGGTATATTAAAGGCTTAACTAAAAAGTGGATGGATTTGTTTAAGGCCCATAACTTGTATGCTAAAATATAGTCTACCTTTAGGCGCTGATATCCGTGAACAAAGATGCAGTTTCAAAAAAGTAAGTCAGCATTTACCTTCCTAAATATGTTGCCTTTTAAGAGGAACTAAACTTATTTTTTGGGATTGAAACTTGTCTCAGAACGACGAGTTTTTCTGCAAATTTTTACGATTTTTTTCACCGTTCTCAGAGTAGGTAGGATCCCAAAAAATAAGTTTAGTTGCTATTAAAAGGCAACATATTTAGGAAAAGAAATGCTGATTTACTTTTTTGAAACTGCGTCTTTGTCCACTGATATCAGCGAAAATATAATATTTGAGCGCCTAAAGGTAGACTATATTTTAGCATACAAGTTATAGGCCTTAAAGCTTTACAAAAATTTCTAAAGTGTTGTAAGTTTGATATAGAATTGTTGTAAATTTGATGTAGAATTGTTGTAAATTTTATGTAGAATTGTTGTAATAAAACTTCAATTCCACCCACTAACAACATATATTTACCCAACACTTCTACATCACTCATACACCATCAATTTTACATCAACTACACAACAATTTTACAACCACCACCACAATTCCACAGCAAATTTATAACACTTCACATCAATTTTGCAACACTACCACAACAATTTTGCAACAATTTTCACTCAAAATTGTAGTGAAAGTGTTGTAAAACTGTTGTACTCTGGCACAGCATTTGCCCTACACTTACACACAGAGCCTATTTTTGGGAAATTTTCGGGAAATTTCGGGAATATTTCGGGAAATTTCGGGAATTTTTCGGGAAATTTCGGGAATTTTTCGGGAAATTTTCGGGAATTTCAAGAAAACACCAGAAAATTTTTGGACATCATTTAGATAAGCAAGTAAAGCTAATAATATTGATTTGAAGTATTTTTTTATGATGAAATAGTTACAAATTTCTAAGCAAAAGACATATTACAAACTAGACGTCTTCATCGCCGTTATTTTAACGAAACGTAGGTAAAATATATGTTTTATCATGCTTTAGTAAGTATATGAGTACTTCGATGGTCTTTTCCGATCGTCATATCAAAAAAAAAAAAAAATTTTTAATTTTGGAAATTTCGGGAAATTTTGTGAAATTTCGGGAAATTTCGTGAAATTTCGGGAAATTTCGTGAAATTTCGGGAAATTTCGTGAAATTTCGGGAAATTTCGTGAAATTTCGGGAAACTGTTTTCCTAAAAATAAGCTCAACACAACATCCAGACATCAATTTAACAACTACATATCAAAAAGACAACAACTTTACAACCACCTCAACATTTCCACAACAAATTCACAACAATTTTACAACAAAATTTGTCATTTTGAAGTTTATCATTCTGAAAAAGACCCCTAAAAATTAATTTCGCTGTAATGTTTAAAGCATCATTCATAATTATTTTCCCTTTCGGGTCCTGATAGCCATTTGCCACCTTTAACAAAAGAAAGCACTTAAAGCCAAACTATGTTTCAGTTGTTCTTAAAAAGTTATCAAAAATCTGCTAAATACTTTGGCCTCATTTCCGGCTCAAGACCACACTCATCAAGTCGGGTTGTTTGCGAACACTCGGAGCTTAGGAGTAAGGGACTGTCCATAAATGACGTCCAGTATTCAGTGTTGCCCTACAAATTTCAATCGTCTATTGCTCGAAAAGTATATACATTTGATATGTCAAATGTATGTCCGACCCCTCCAATATACCCACCCTCTTATGTCGGCCATACATTTGACATATGAAATGTGTATACTTTCCGAGCAATCTATGATTGAAATTTGTATGGCAACACTGAATATTGGACGTCATTTATGAACAGTCCCTAAGACCTTGACGCACCTCAGAATCAGCAAGAATTTCTTAGGGTGCACTGACCTACAAATTCTGTCCTTCTTTGCAGCTAGTTCAAGGTCTCCTACCGCTTTTGAGTGCGCTTCATTCTTTCCTCTTTTCACCAGACTAACTAAAAGTGCTTGAAAAAACAGGTGAAGAATTTTTTCCAACTATCACTTTATCGGGATGGAAATTCGTTCGATTTTCCGATTCCGAATCGATTTCCGACTTTTTTGAAGTGTTGCAATTTTTTCAGATCACAAATCGGTAGTTTTTACAAAAAATGTAAGTGTTTAACGCGCGGCTCTCAAGATGAGTAATTGCATCTGCTAAACGCATCTTGCAACAAAATTGTGTAATCAACTTAGCATTCAAAAACATTTTATACACCTCAGTGGCTGTCTAGGGAGATAAGTCATACATTACTGTGTTGTATCAAAATTTGTTTTGTTGATTTCTTGCTTCGGTGCATAAAAACTCTTACGTTTCTGCAGGATAATTTATTTATCCTCTCGGATGATTACATCCCTTACCTTCGGCTCGGGATACAAACTTCTTCCTCGAAGATAAATAAATTTTCCCGCAGATGCGTAATAATTAATACGCTTGCTGCAAATATAATTTGTTTGCCACAACAATATGATGCTTGATACCAAAGCTACTTATGTACGAATTCAATGTTATTGCGGCAATGAAAATATGTTTGCAGCTATCATATTATGTTTGAAGAAATAATATTGCAATTGAGACTGTTGGAATCAAAAGTAGATCTTTTCCATCTGTCAAAGTGACGAAATTTTTTTTCTTTTATTTTTCCTCGACTCTATTTTAGCATCAGAATTGAGGAAAAATAAAAGATTATCTCACTATTTCAAAGAAATTTTTTTTCGTTTGACGTTTAAAACGTCACTTTGACAGATGGAAAAGACCTACTTTTGATTCCAACTATCATATTATGTTTTTACTATAATATAATGACTTAGTATTCCTGTTTTTATGTTTATTGTACCAATTTATGATTCTGCACTCGAATGCATTCCTTACCTTTAGACTGAGGATGAGCCCTACCTTCATCTTTAGATCTGTACTAATTTGAAGATCTGTCGATGATGGCTAGACATCGTTGCTGGGATCGATTATTGTTGTTACATTCAGTTCTTCCGACCGATATTTTGACTTTTGGGTATAGATTGCTAACACTGACTGCCAAAACAAGAATCTTGCAAACACAACAAACTTGAAGTCGCAACTCTTCAATGCTCTTTCTGAGAAGTTCAGAATAACTTTAGCTATCAGCTCTTCCCACAATTATTTAGGGAAAAACGTAGACATGTGAATTTTATCACTTCAATAAATCACAAAGATGCACTCATGACTGTGAACAACAATTTTTGAAAATATAAAAATCGCATTAAATGCTGATAACCACAAGTCAGGTTTTGTAACCAGAGAATTCGTGCATTGCTTGTCAAAGATTAGGCTCTCACCTTTTTCCGCACAAGGTTGCGTGACGTTCACAGACTTTTGTTGAATTCCGTTGACCTTTAAATAACCCGAAATGAATAAATAAAAAAAATGGTTAATTCGACTGCGTATTTTTTATCATTATCAACTTCAGAAATAATAATTAGTATACTTTAATGTGAATATAACATAGACATGTAGTATAACTTACAATGTGTCTATTTATATTGTTTGTTTGTATTGTAACATCAGCGAAAATTTAGTTTAAAATTAGATAAATGCGAAACCATTAGTTTAGTTACTATACTTTCGTAATTAGTTTCTATATAATGATAACTTTTTTTTTTCTTACTCACTGCACATACACACTGCAGACACATTTGCAACTTTAATTGGTAGTTAACAAGACCAAGAAAAAGACACTCCAAATCCAATACACGCTAGTGATTCACTTTTGTCACTCAATTCAAATTCACAATTATACAAATTTTTCATGCGCCAGAGGGAAAAAATTGAAAACTGAAGTACATAAAACAATACTTACGAATAAGCAACGGAAAGTATATAACGTTTCGCCGATTTCGTTTCGCCGCGACGACCTATTTTTTTTAGAATAGAATGGGAAATAGTATATTACAACACAAAGGATATAATCGCGGAAGCTATTCGGTAATTTATTTTACCTCGACAAATTTTGAGTGATATGTTTAGTCGTCTATAATTTCGCATTATAAGTCCTGGTTTCCACATAAAAAAGTACTCCGGTTACTTGACAGTAAAACAAAAGAAAGTTTTAAGTAAACGGAGAGAAAATTGAATCGTTTACGTGACAATTCTTTTGTTCTATTCGACAACTGTCATTCAAACGGAGCACTTTTTTAAGTGGAAACTAGAGGTGAGGGGGAGAGGGCACGGGCGGGCCAAAATTCTTCGGGAATCTCATCGGGCAATTGTTTTTCGGGTGGGCATCGGGCGAGCAAGCAACGATCAGAAAATTGAAGCAAGTGATGTTTTCTCTGACTGATTTACATTGTTCAAGTGTTACTACAGTATTTTGTAGTTGAACAATCGTTGAAATTTTGAAAAAAAAGGTTTAATGCAGAAAAAAATTTAGCGGGCTTCGGGCATAAAAATTTTTTCGGGCGGCGATAAAAAATTCTACGGGCTTCGGGCGGGCGGGCATTTTTTATAAAAATAATATCGGGCTCGGGCCGGCGGAAATTAGATCCGCCCGCTCACATCTAGTGAAAACCAGGCAGCGCCGTATCTAGAGAGGGGGGAGGTGGGCTGCGCCCCCCCCTGAGATTTGTTCCTTGGCTACTGATAATATGGACAAAAAAATTTCATACCTTACTATCGCAATTTTCTCAACTATTGCGATAGCAAGGTACATTTTTTCTTGTCATCAATATTTTCAGAAGGGAAGAAAAAAATCTCAGTGGGCGGAGAAAATCCGTCCCTAACGAGAGGCCTCGAGCCTTCGACTACCTCTAAATCACAGCAACATTACCTCATATTTAACGAAATATTTATGAAAAACCATCAACCATAGTATATGGCGAGTAACACGAGTTAGGCCTCTAGTTTGGCCAACTCTATGGACCCTACAGCCTGAAGCAGTGAATCGATTTTCATGAACTTTTTTAGTTAGTTTCTTGAGATCCATATATTCCATTCAAAAAATTGAAAAGCAATTCCCGTACGTACATCGCGGAGATCATCATCATCATTATCAAACTTTATAGACCGTTAGTACCTTCCGGTGTGAGGTCTTTCTGCCGCAACCCCAGATTGGTGAACTATCGTCCTCCATGCCCTCCTATCGCCCGCCAAGGAGATGGTTTGTTCGCCCAGAGAAAGTCCCCTAACTTCTAAATCTGAGAGAGATATAAGCAAAAATGTTTTTGCGACCTTCAAGAAACCATGTTTTTTACAACTTTTTTGATTGTCTTACTAATCTCAAAACGAGGATTGAAAAGACCTAATAACGAGAAAAACCCTCAACCATCAGAAATGCTTAAATAGTTCCATCCAATAAAAATCCTTTTCTTGTTTCGTAATGTCAGACCATATAACTTTTTTCTGACTAGCGAAATACATTGACGACTCTTGTATAGGTTGGTGTTAGCGTCGCTAAAAAAAAATCGTCAGCAAATACGACCCTGATCTATTGTCACAGTGTGTGCGATCCTGCAATTCCGAAAATTGACATTGCCGTGTATGGATTGAAATCTCAAATAACGTAACGCGTATAATAATAGAATCCATTCGAAATCACATGTTCGGTGAATCAGATTATATTCGACGATGTTTACTGATAAAGAATGTTGAACAACACTCCCATTGAGAAATTAAAAATTAGCCGTCACAGGAGACCTACTTAATAATTGACGCACACACAATTTTTTTTTGTTGCAAATTGTTTCATTAAATATATCATTAGGTAATTATGTATTTGCATATGTACGTGTACACATTATTCCAAATATATATTTGGTCCAAGGTTTTATCGCAATAAAACTTTTTTTGACGTAATACAAAACAGTGTGAAATATATTTGCCGGTTGAAGTATCTACACACAGTATGTGTATAACGTCCTTGAGCTTTTTTTTTTCATTCGCAAATTCTCATAGATTATCGGCACATATACCTAAATCATAAATGTTTTCGTTCGGTTTGTTTGTATATATTAGACGAAAATGTAGGCTGGCTCTAGAAGACGAAAAAAAAACTTTTGTACTAAACTTAAATAACCATATGGTATTTTATCTCGTCATAAAAAAAATAGCCAACCAGTGAAATTATAATAATCATCAATGCATGTGATGTGCTGAATTAACAACTCTTTTTGTAATCAAATAAAAGGAAAACTTTCTTAAAAAACATGGTGTTGACATGGAAGATAACACATGAATATATTTTTTTTGTTTAGAAAGAACAATTCGAGTTTATTTAAGATAACATGTGTGCCAAATTGGCGTTACCGTTCTATTAAAGCGAACGAAATGCGTCAGGCTTATACGAAAGCTTCAACTGTACACGAAGTCAAATTGTGCTTCCAATTAGAAGCAAGTGGTGAATTGTCAACTAAGGCCGGAACAGTTTTTTATTGACGATAAGCACATGATAGATTAGAAGTCGAAAGAGAGCAAGGGGTTTTATACATCGATTTCTTTGATGTTGAGTAGCATTACCTATAATTTAAAATTTTTAGCAAATCTACACAAATGTGCGATGTAGAAAGAAAAAAACTGTCTGAAATTAGCAAAAAAAATTTGGAAACATTCGAAATTTAAGTCATTTGGTGATTTTTAGGAAAATCTTTCCTAAATATGAACCACCTGCATACTGAAATATAAACCTCTGAGCTTTCACGTTCAGTTCTCTTGTAATTTCAATATACCCCAAAACACGAGATGTGTATGTACACGCGAACGCAGCCCAAGCGAAAGTACACATCGAGTGTGTATTTATTTGGGTTTCAGGGAAAAGTTTTTTGTTATACGTGGGGAGAAAGTAGTGAATTCCAACAAGAACGAAAGTTTGCGGCCAGAGCGGAGCGAGGGCCGTAATTCACTCGAGTCTGAATTCAATTTTCTCCCCACGGGCCCTTTTTTCAATATTCGAGAGATTTTAAGTCCAGAGAAGTCTCCACACGAGACGTCGTGATTCGAAGAAATTCAATTTTCAATTCGTGATTTTCGACGTTTCTTGTGAGAATTTCTCGTAGATGTCAAATTTCATGTGACAATTTCTCGTAAAATTCTCTCGTGGTATTTCGTTAGGGAGAAATATTTCTCATTGGAAAAAATCTCAATGTCACAGGTGCCCCAGGTGTAACACAATTTTGTACGTTTCAAGCTAAATGTCCAAATAGTGTAACTCTAACATTCTATCAAACATTTGCGAGCCATGTTAATGCCAATCAGTGCCGTCTTATGGTTTTTCGCGCCCTAGGGCAGTGTCACATTTGGCGCCCCATAGGGGACATACACACATATTACGTACGCAAAAAATACGATTTTTAGACCACCCTCACCCCAATGAATGTGAAACACCACTGATGTCACTGTGTAGGACATACATATTTGAAATAACGCATAAAACGCACTCATTTTCATATAATTTTGACATAAATTATGAGTGCGTTTAAGATAAATCAGTCTATCGGCCATACCGTACGCAAAAATGTATCAAAAGAAATTTCGAAATATATGGCGTACGCTTTTAGCAACCCCCTCCCCCAATGCGTACGTAATATGTGGATGACCCCTTAGGGTCACATGGGTCACCAAAGTTATAGTCTACTAGAGCTACTGAACCGGTTTAGTATGGTGTTGTTTGAGGGGTATGACCTTCGAGATGCAAAAATTTCAAAATTAGAAACCTTGCTCCATGACCAGAGGATTTTCCCACATGACCAGACTCTACTTTTGGCAAAAAAATATGCATTTATCTGATGGCATTCGATTAATCCATATACGCTTCTTTCTTGCTTTCGAAGAAGCTAAAGCATCAATGATGCTATCAAAATTGAGAGGCTTCAAAATGTCATTAAAATTACATTTAAATTAAACGTAAGAGTCTCATCGTAGATACTAACTGAACGCAACTACACAAATTTAATGTGGAGCGAGAATTCACATTTCACAAAATTGGAAACTTTGCGCCCTTTACAACGTCGCGCCCTTAGTCAATTGCCCATTTTGCCCATTCGATAAGACGGCACTGATGCCAATGTAACACTCTCTTTAGTTGTCTTCATTTTCTCAGATTTCACAAGAAATACGTAATTTTGCCAATTTTAATGAATTTGGAAGAAGAACTCTCAATTCTCTCATCTCGCAATGTAAGCAAGTATTTGTTAGCGCGAAAGATTGGACATTTAAGTTGAGACGGACAATATTTCTTGTGCTTGCGCATGAGAAAACGAGTGTTTCCATACGACAAAATGTTCATTCAGTATAACGTCGGAGCGGTGAGAAAATAACTAACTTAGCTTCTTTCTCACCGACAAGAAAATGTAACTTTCTTATCGCTTGTGTGAGGACAAAACACGAGTTTTTTCACCGCAAGCATGAAATAGTTATTTGTGTACCTGTTTTGGATGATGGATTTTAGGCAATTTCGCGAGTTGTAGATCGAACAAAGTGAGGCCGACAAGCGAAAGTGCCTAAAAACAATCGGCCGAAACAGGTACACATACAACTTTACATGCAAAGGGGTGAAATCCCAAAAAAATTCAAAAAATGCCCTCATTTTCTGCCCCGACGCATGTAAAGATATTTTGCTATATGTGCGAGAGTGTGTTGGTGCATTTTCCGCGAAAGTAAACTTTCGCTATCTAGTAATGCAAATGCACACACCAATATACTCTCGCTTATACAGCAAATAGTCTATGACATATCAAGAACCATGAAAGTGGATTTTTATTGAACGAATTAAGGTCATACGTTACTTCAGAGAAATAAAATAGGACTAGAATGTAAGACTAGCGGTTTACTAAACTTCTCGAGACTGTAAATGTTTCGGTGACACATATAAGAGAGCACTCTTTGCTAATTGCAATTGAGTAATGAGTTTTGGTGAAGAAACAGGACGAGACAGTCGCTCGGTTCGAGTGTTTCTCAAATTCCCTTTCGGAATCCCTGTTAGGCTCTTCGATATTGAACAACTTCTCATTTCAGATTGATTTCTTTTCATCGGCTTGTGGTGTTGTTCTTCTGGTAGGTAATCGGGCCTAGATCATCGTTTACAAAGATCATTTTTCGAAAAAATGGGATCTAGGCTGGCGCGTATGACTTCTTCTATCCTAAAGCGTTGATTAAAAAGAGATCAACTATATCTGTCTCTTTCTAACCAACGCTTTAGAATAGAAGAACAAAAGTCATTCCCACCAGCCTAGATCCTATTTTTTCGAAAAATGATCTTCGTAAACGTTGATCTAGGCTCGATTATCTACCAGAAAAACAAGTGCACAATCCGAAAAAAAAGAAATCAATCTGAAATGAGAGGGGCTATTGAACATAAGAAGTAAAGGGGGACTTAGTTGATGGTTAGTTTTGTCCTTTTCCTTTATGAAAGTACATACAGAGCTCTCTATCGTGTTAAGTCGAAACTGCATTCACATCGACTGGCACTACAGATAAAAATTCTCTTCTTTTCAACTTTCGATTATTATTCGCCCGAAGAGTGCAGACAAATTATATCAACTTTTTGGTATAAACCACATTTTCCTATTTTCCACGTTTATCAAAATCAAACAGAAAAAAAATGTAAGAAAACACAGACAATTTGCAATTTTATCGATCTGTTACTGGGTGAATTAATTAATGAATTATTAAGAAGACAAAATTGATTGAAAAAGTAAAAAAATTTATGGAAAATATCAAATTTATAAACGAATGATTGTGTCAAAATGGACGTCACGTTGGTTGGTTGTTGCAAAGCCGCAGTGGATTATGTGATTAACATGTGACGTGCCATTGAACGTGTTATCATACAAAATTTTCTTTCCGATTCGGTACACTTTTTATAATTAATTAGGTGTCGATTATTTATTTGGAAATTGAATTTATCTATGCAATGGTTTGACCGGCTTAAGCTGTCGTAACTATTGTGGGTCCGTAACACACGGGCTTTGTTTCGACATGCTGCTGGAATTTCAAGAATTTAGAGCGGTGGAATTTGTTGTTTCCCGTCTATTGTAACGTAGAAAGTTTATTAAAAATACGGTGAAAGAGTCATAAAAAATAGTGAAACTTTTCTGTTAAAACTTTACCTGTCAAATACATGAATACAGCACAGGCAGAATTTGTCTCACTCGGACGTGTTGTCCGTATGGTATTCCTCTAATAGCCAAGAAGAGAAGAGAATAGTTCACAAAAGGGCGAGCCGAGGCGCATTTAAACGTAGAAAATCCTTTTGCAAAAGAAAATCAAAAGAAAATCTCTAAACATTATGTAAAAATGCTAGAAAATCCTCAGCAATTGACAAAGAAAATCCTTGAAAATTAAGGAAAACGATAGAAAATCATTGGAAATAAAAAATGTCCTTTCAGGATTTTTTTTAAGAAAATCCCTTTGGACTCAAAATACACGATGATGTGCCCCTCAGGGGGAACTTCTTTTTGAAAATCATTTGTGAACGAGTTTGAGTTTCATAACTGGCAATATATAACATAGCCCAGTCACGAAACTCTCGTTATATCAATATAGTGCTGGCAGAACTTGTAGAATAAAATATTTTTCAACAGTCTGCCTTCTTGAGTTCTAGAGCTCCGAATGCACTAAATGTTGAAAATAGTAGCGCCATAGGTAATCACTCTCACTTTGACATTAAAGAGAATTCCTGCACGGGGCTGCTATTTGTGTTTACAGTTATACAACTAAAGAGATCAACATTTTGAGCTTCACAGCACACTTTTTGAAGTTGTTGAAGACAAATTTTCTTCAAGTGCGTATAATTCCAAATGCAAAATAACCAAACGAATTCATAATTCATGTACTTCAAAGCGTTCAAAACACTACTTCAACTCGTCGTTCGTTTCGATTTAGGTGGTATGGGTGTTAAGAAAGTGCACTGTTGATAGAAGTCATCATTCTGTGCCGATACACACATGGTCTAGTAGGCAAGGTATAGGCAGTTCTGAACGAAAATAGATGGCAGCACATTCTATACACTTGACATTTGAAGCAGACTAACTTATTAGTGAAAATTTTTTTCCAGCATTCGTACAAAATTAAAAGTGCATTTTACAAGACAAATTACAGTAGATAAAATATTTCTCCCATCCTGTCTGTGTCTTTGAAGGCTCCCATAACTGCGGCGGCATTGCCGCTCTGTATGGCTATGCTTAATCTTTGTTTGAGAAAGGACTTAGACCGTGGTTCAACTGTTGCCCATGCGATTCTTTTGCTAGTTGTTTGAAGAAATCTAAAGCTGCTCCATGGTCCCATGGTCTCGACGGCGAATGGAACGAAATGGTAATTTTGGTCGATCAACGACTCATATTTCTTTTCTTTTCGTAGCGCTTTGTCATCAGCGGCTTTACCGGCTTGTCTCGATCTGAATCGTATGTTGCTTGGAGCGAGCGTGTCGGTGCATGTTGCGTCCCAGATTAGTGTGCTCCCTTTGGACCACGGAATCAATGACATTCCGTCTACTCTCTTGCCATCGGCTCTGACCAAGCCGGTAGGTTCCAATCTTGCCGGTATTTCAGCAGACAGAAGAGCGCGTTTGATGATTGAATTTATTTCGGTGCGAAGTGCGTGTCGACCGGCGCTTTTTTTACATTTCAGTCCATGATGACCCTTCTTGTTGACTTGTGAACCACAAATACATACGTACGGTGAACAAATGTCCAAACCCAACCGGAGGCCCATTATTATGCGGAAGGCATTGTTGTCTAGTAGAGTACCAATTGGTTTCGATGGCAGAGCATGTAACCAGGCTCCCGACTCTGGCCTCTGACTCGCCAAAAAACTCGCTCTGTCTTCGTCACGAATAAAATGAAGTGAGTTTAGAGATTGTTGAACAACAGCATTGTCCCATTGTTTTTGGATTGACGGCGTTTCTGGTACAGTCGATTCCGAATATAAGCGGTTCCATGCCTTTAGACTATCTTCAAATCCAGCTATTTCAGCGATGGTCAGCGTTGGTAGGTTTAACATGATTCTAACCATGGGAGAACCAGCAGAGACCGAAGATAAAAATGCAGGTAGGGCTGTGTCAAGAACCTTACGCACTCCTATGCCGCCTGCATTGATTGGCAAAGATGCCAGGGACCATGTCTCGTCGTCTAAATGTGAGTTCGTCAGCGTTTCCAATGTTAGTTCTATTTCTACGTCTATTTCATTCAAAATTTCCAGGTGATTCCACGTTGGCGTTGTCCGCAGTAGGAATACTAATTTTGGTAACGCAAAGCAGTTCTTAAGAACGTAAAAGGCTATGTGATAGTTATATAGTTCGCGTAGACGTTCAAACAACAGCTTCATAACTTTTCGTTGAATATTCGGTCTTATTTGACTATTTTGACATTTGGAACAGACTGTCTATGGTTCATGATATCAACGTTACGACGATAATAGATGTCGCACTTTTCGTTGAGAATGGCCTATTTCTAATTCCATAGTACATTTAACCGAATGTACACCTATGTATACTTCTATGTATACTACAAAAAGAGTGGTATATAAAATGTTACGTGGGGCACATTTACATTTTCAAGTGTACACTGAGTATACATTTCTAATTACGTGAGTATACACCAAAATAAGTGTAACATGGGGCACGATGGAATTGGCCCTATACTGATGAGTCGTAATCGACGAAATCAGCATTATAGTTTGTTATATCTTACGAAGACGCTTCGTTTGTCAAAAAGGAATTACGAAGAGTACTGTAATGTTGATACAAGGGTCCACTTTAAACCACAGTAAGTACTGCAGTTGTTGAAGACAAATTTTCTTCAAGTGCAATAGTACCAAAAAACCTTTCGACCTATTTTGAGCTTCTGTTTCTCACTATGATTTTTGGCACCAGGCTGTCTAATCTGAATGACCAGTTACTACAGAGAGATTGACGATTCGTTTTATATTGCAATCCGATTTTTTCCATAGGTTTAACTATGAAAAACGCAAAATAATTGTCTATCTCAGAAGCAAAACATTTCTTGTGTGTTGGGGCTGATTTCGAACACAGTATGCGAATAAGTCTCACATAAGAAAATGCATACGTGTCCCAAGTATATAAATTCAAAAACTGCTTTAGTATGCATACGTGTCACGCTTTTTGATCTTCCAGCGTAGATACAATCGAATAAATCTAAAAATAATTCCCCATCGATAATTATAGGCAATTTTGCATATTATACACCCATCCATGTCTTGTTAATGATTGGAACGGTAATCAAATATTTTACTTTTATTTTAGAACGGTTGGCAACGAAAGAAAATTTTCCCAAACACAATCGTAACGTTCGGATATTTTTTAATTATTTGCTTCATTTGATTTTATTTGATTTGGTAACGTTCGTTTAATATACTTTTTGATAATTCCATGATTGGCCTTGCGAAGATGTGTGAATTGGGTTAATTTAAACGCATGATGTATTGGAGGCAATCATTTTTTTGTATATTATTTCTTGTTTTTACTGAAATGTTAGTGACATGATGAGCTAATTATGCTTTATTGAACAAATGATTTCTTTTTAGAAATTTTATTGTAGAAAGAAATACGAAAAAAAAACATTAAATGGTGAATATCCACACCATGTCTACCGTTCTATTGGTTCAACGAAAAAAAAGTGAAAGAAACAATTTTTAACACATTTTTATTTGTTTTCTTTGCAGGTTGTACAAACATTGACGGCTGGTTGTCTTATCATGTCCTACTCGCGCTAACCAGAGACCGAGACTGTGTTTTGATTAGTCAGGTACCTGAAGTAGCGCGCGTAGTGCAGGATGTGTCTACACAATGAGCTCAACATAACAATCGGTCGGTTACAAAACTTAATTTCATTTACACGAATTACGGATGTTAATAAAAAGTTTTACGTAATTTTATTACTAAAAGAATTATAATATAAACTTAATGATATTTTTTTTTGATATCTCCGAGTGATTAATGTGTACCTGTAATGGTCATTACAATATAAACGAGATATCGATTAAACAACGAGAATATCTTACTTATAGCGCTTATAGCCTTCACACTGAAACCAGTAAACGTTCAGTTCGTAGATCCGATTCTTCTAGTGTTTCAAGTTTTTAATTTAAAAGTGAATGAACGAGATCTTGTGATTTATTAAGTGTCCCATGTCTATTGTACTTCATCAGGTGCTCTGGTATTTTAAGAAACCCGGCACATGTTGGAGTACACTCAATGTGCGGACAATAAAACTTCAGTCTTGGGTTCCATCAATGACTTGTGTGTTTGAGCTCATTTATTTATTGGCATCGAATATTCAAAGCTACTTTGAAGTAGCAAAATCATCTCATAAGACAAAAAAAGCTCTAAGCGGTATAACCCCGAATAAAGCAAATGTGACAATATAGAATGACATATTTTTATGAAATGGTAAATACCTGTTTTTTGGACATATCCATCTTATTTGAATCCGATCCAGCACTGAAGTTATCAATTTTTAATCCTTTATGAAGCGGCGTATACAATGTGCTATGAGTTTGTCTCAAAAAAGAATTTTTCTGACGTCCATATAAGTATTTTATTTCAAGTTCCACACATTTTCTTCGTTGTGTTTGATACAGTATACGCCGAGTACTACACTTAAGGGTTGGTCGATTTTAAAGTTTGTTTTTAGACCTACGAAGAACGGCGTTTGTAACCAGCCCAATTTCGACCAGCAGGGAGCACCGATCATGCTCCTTAGATGAGGAATCAGCAATAAAAAAAAATGTTCGTCCGTCCGGTCTTTTAGCGCGATAACTCGAGTAAAATTCAACCGATTTTCCCTGAAAGGTAATCGAAAAATCTTTTTTGGGATGAAATCTGGGCACTGTCAGCCCAAGGACCGATTAAGTGCTTTTTGGTCTTTTGTACATCATCATCATCATCATTCATCATCAAACTTTATAGACCATTAAGTACTTTTTGGTGTGAGGTCTTTATGACACAACCCTAGGAAGGTGTAGGATGGTTTGTTCGCCCAGAGAAAGTCCCCTAACTACTTAATCCGATTTAACAGAGTCTATAAACCTTCTCCTTGGTCTACCCCTTGTCCTAACCTCCGGGACCTGTGCACCTAAGATCCTTTTTGGTAGCCTGTTATTACCCATCCTTTGAACGTGCCCGAACCAGCGCAGACGACTAGCCCTTGCCTCCTCTTCCACTGACGAAATCCCCAAGTTTTCCCGAATGTCGTCGTTGCTTATGTGATTATCCCACTGCTCCCTCCGATTAACTTTCGCTATACTCCTAAGAATCCTCATATCAGAAACCTCCCGGTCATGCACGATATCTCCGCAGTCCACCCAGCTCTCCCTACCATACAAAATTGTATTTTTTACATAACTCGGGTAAATCTTCTCCGATTTTAATAATTTTTTTTGTTTGAAAGGTCTTACAATTTATGAAAGAAGCATTTTATTTTGAGCTTTTAGACTCAGCCAGGGCCCTAAATCTGAGACTCTACCAGGGCCAAACGTGTTTTTTCTACATAAATCGGGTAAATCTTATCCGATTTTCAAAATCTTTTTTTTTCCTAGAAGATAATCAGAAAATTGATAACGGGATTGAATTTCTGCAAAATCGTTCGAAAACTTTCGAAGTTACGGTCGAAAAAGTAGTGAAAAACGTGGTTTTTTGAAGGTTGGTGGAACTTTTTCACTGCGAAATTAGAACGGAAATCGCTCTTGAAGGTTTTGAATAAAAGATATGGACATCAGAAAATCACGAAAATTAATTTAGTGAAAATCTGTCGAGTGGTTCGGGCTATAGAGTCCTTATTGTAGGCCCAACTGTTGGTTTTCCAGGATTTGGGAAGCTTCCAAAGTGCCGAAGGAAATAATTTAGAGACAAACACGTCTTATCAAAAGGACAATTTAATTTAGAATAAGTTTATACAAAACGTTGAACACTAGATTGTAGAACAATATTGTGGGCAGCTGTGATCATATCAAATTGATATTCCAACACCAACTCCCTACGCGACCCAACACGATATTTGGTTTTTTTCGTGAATATTCCTTTGATAATGAAGTTTTTTGTGCAGTGTTGTATGGAAAGAAGATATAAACTTTTTTGTCCATGGATATATGAGTCAGGGGCCAGAGGCCATCCATAAATTACGTAAGCTTTTTTCAGTGCTGTCAGCAGATTTAAATCAACAATAACTTGAAAAATATTCACTTTTAAGACGCCAAATGTATGGCCGATCCCCCCAAACTACCCCCCTAAATAGGGGCTCGGCCATACATTTGACGTCTTAAAAGTGAATATTTTTCAAGTTATTGTTGATTTAAATCTGCTGACAATACTGAAAAAAGCGTACGTAATTTATGGATGGTCCCTAAGTGCTCTAGGTCGGTTCTGAATTCTGGGCTTATTTTAAGGGCTTGAAGAGATTTTTTGCGTCGTTGCTTCGGACGGGTTTTTCAATATTGCCCTATTGCCCCTAAGGCAACATTTACTTATGTACGTTCAAGCCTTTTTGTAACATCTATTCTGTTTGCCACACCTATTCTGATACGTACGGGTCCCTTGCATTTGTGTTTTTTTTCGACATAGACCATCCGCAATCGATTTTGTGTTTCGAATAAAAGATTTTTCTTATACATCGTAACTTTTTTTAACCGCATCTTGTTATTGCCCAACGTGATTATCTGAAAATTTCATAGTTTTTCCAGTATGTGTCAGTCTACCATTTTTCGTGACCATAATTTCAACTAAATAGCCAAAAGATTGCTTTCACGTCTTCTTTAGGGTTATTATGGGTGCTGCTACAAATGTGTAGTCGTCGACCCAGATTTTTATTTTATCTACACAAATAATTTGTCCTCAATTTGTCCTATGCGTCCGACACAAAAAGGTAGGACACCTTGGGGTCTGATATATAGAGATGTACTAAAACGCCAAGAAGCTCAAAATCGTTTTTTTGAAAACGATAAAAATTTGAGCAAAGTTGTAAAAATCTGGGTCGACGACTACACGTTTGTAGTAGCAAAGCAGCAAGAGCTTTTTTTTAACTAAATGTAGTTTTGGTTGTACAGAAAACATCAAATTTTAGGGGCCGAAAGGGTCAGACATGTTGATATTTTGAGGGTCGGCCAAAGTTCTTCGCGTATGGGGTCAGGGACGTCGATGTACGCAGATTGTTGGAACCATCTGCGTTCTGCGGCAAAGGAGGAGAACTAATGCAAGTGAAAAATAGAACAGTAGAAATTTCAATACAAATTTTGAAGTTGCACAAATTAGATTGCACCACCCCTGAACTGATAAGGCTTCCAGGCTAAAGAAAAGTATGTAGGAGTGGGTAACAAATACATTTCTTAAAATTTTTAGTTCACCTTATGGACCTAGAGCCTATCTGCAAGGATGCGAACTCAAAGCCGGCTGCAAATCCTACTGCAATCGACATGTCGTGGTTTCAATTCTATGAAAAAATTCAAATTTTAAATGAAATTCTTTAATTTGGAAGATTTTTCAAAGTAGCACTGCACTAAACATTACACAAAACAGAAAGGTATTCAAAAAGAAAAATAAAACTTTTTAGTTAACAAGTTAGCTTAGTTCTTTATCTTTAAAATCCTAAGAAAATCTTTTTTTGCTTCCAAGTGAATAGCAAAACAGATAAAAGTTCCAATTTGAATGACAGTTATAGTAGCATGAGTTAGGATTGAGAGTACAAGAGTGCTCTTAGGACTGCCCAAAGGACGGCGTGGCTCCAATTCTGTGACGAAGTCAGAGATATGAAAGCAAGGGCGAAACTTAGTAAGGCCTTAGCGAAAGACCCAATATACCCGGAGATGCTGAAGAAGGATGATGGGACATACACAAAATCTAATGAAGAGGATGTGGACCTACTCATGAAACAGCATTTTCCGGGTGTAAAATCAAACGAAGCGCCAGCGAAGCAGGAAGTCAGAACCCCTAATAGGACTGACTGGTCGCTGGCGGATAAAGTGGTAAAAAGTAGGAGGCTAGAATGGGCTATTAACTCGTTTAAGCCCTACAAGTCACCGGGAAGAGACGGTATTTATCCGATCGTGCTTCAAAAAGCATCTGATTTGATACTTAAGCCACTCAAAAGCGCACTGAAAGCGACCTTAGCTTTCGGTTATGTCCCCAGAACGTGGAGAGAGGTTGAAGTTATGTTTATACCGAAGCCCGGTCTTATATCCTATGACCAGGCAAATTCATATAGACCAATCAGCCTCACTTCCTTTGTTTTGAAGACGCTGGAGAGGTTATGCGACAGGTACATAAGAGACGTGATTTTGAAGGTGAAACCATTGCACAGAAATCAGCACGCTTACCTATCTGGAAAATCAGTAGACACTGCTCTTCATCAGGTTGTTCACAATCTGGAAAAGAACATGGCGCAGGGGACTCTTACTCTAGCGGCATTTGTAGATTTAGAGGGGGCTTTCAACAAAGTAACCTTTACGGCTGTAAACGCAGCGATGAGAAGATTTAACCTCGACAGGACGCTGATAAGATGGATAATGGCGATGCTCAGTGGGAGGCTACTGGCAATAAATATGTTGGGAATTTGCAGGACAGGTTTTGTTGACAGAGGTTGCCCACAGGGTGGTGTTTTGCCACCGATTTTGTGGAACATGACCGTCGATGACCTTTTAACTGATTTGAACGGAGCAGGCCACATGACAGTAGGGTTTGCTGACGATTTAGCGCTTCTCGTGTCAGGTCGATTCGAAGAAGTCTTGGGACCGTTGATGCAAAGGGCCTTTCGAGTGGTGGAAAGGTGGTGCGAGAAAACCGGGCTATCAGTCAACGCAGATAAAACCGGTCTCGTACTGTTTTCCAAAAGTCGGAAGGTAATTCAAGCCCCAAGGCTCTTTGGAACTCAACTGACTTTATCAAACAAGGTGAAATACCTTGGAGTGATTTTAGATGAACGACTGACTTGGAAGGATAGGTAAGGCGATCAAAGTATTCTGGCATTGCCGAAGAGCATTCGGGAAAAGCTGGGGTCTCAGACCATCAGTGTTATACTGGATGTATGTGGCGATAGTGAGGCCAATATTGAGTTACGGAAGTATGCTCTGGTCTCACGTAGCAGAGGTACAAGTGATCGGGAAAAAGCTCACCCAGGTACAAAGACTGGCATGTTTAAGTATCACTGGGGTATAACAGCGGCGTTGGAGGTGCTTTTGTCTTTAGACCCTATCGACTTGTTTGTGAGAAGAGAAGCCAGGTCGACAGTGGCGAGACTGTACAGGCAGGGTCATTGGATAGCATCAGGCAGAAAGATGGGACACGCAGGAATCTTAGCGGACCTGAAGAATCAATTCGGGGAAGTAGAGATGCCAAGTGACCAGATCGAAGCCGTATTCCGATTCGACAGAGGTTTTGAGGTAGTTCTGCCGAGCAGGCAAGAATGGGTAGAAGGAAAATTTCCTGTAGAGAGAGACCTGACAATGTACACAGATGGGTCGAGGACTGACGAAGGCGCGGGAGCAGGGACATACTGTGAGGAATTGAATATTAATGTATCAATCGCTCTAGGAATCTATGCAACTGTGTTTCAGTCAGAAACTCTAGCCATAAGTGAAAGTTGTCGCATACTGACAGAAAAGCAGGTGAAAGATAAAAGAATAAATATTTGTTCGGACAGTGAGTCGGCGATCAAAGCTGTCTCCTCTTGCAAATTTTCAGCGAAAACGGTACTCGACAGTCGAGAGAGCCTGGAAACCTTATCAAGAGATAATCTTATCTCCTTGATCTGGGTTCCGGGTCACTCAGACGTATTGGGGAACGAGAGAGCCGACGAATTGGCAAGACAGGGAAGCAGCTACCGACTTATTGGCGCCGAGCCGACACTAGGTATTTATGCTGGATGCGTTAAAGAGCTGCTCAAAAGAGAAGCCGAAGAAATGCACCAACGTAGATGGGAAAGGCTGCACAATTGTAGGCAGGTAAAGGAATTTTTGTTGGGCCGCAACTTAAGGACCACCAGATTCCTGCTAAGTCTGAATAAAGGCGGAATCAGGCGATTGATAGGAATGCTGACAGGGCATAACTCATTAGGATACCATCTCAACAAGATGGGACTTAATGATGATCCAAACTGCAGAAGGTGTGGCGACATTGCCATTGCCATTGCCCGACTTTGGCAAGCCTGAGGACGAAACATTTAGGGGACTTTTATCTCACCATAGAAGAGTTTAGAAAAGTTCCACTGACTAATGTTCTAGCTTTTATCACAGACAGCGGCTGGCTGAACCCACCAACGACGCAGCAACAGCGTCAGTGATAGATGGAAACACATAAAAAAATACAACACCTCACCCACAACACACAATAGAACCAGATAATTCACGATTCACCACCAACATTCACCACAACAACGACATAAACCAAAAAAAAGAAGACACAGTACAATGGGCCCAATAAGGATGGCCTAAGTGCTTATTTTAGTTCTAAAAAGTTTGTATTTAGTGCTGAAATGGTTTTCGTAATAAATCAATCAATCAATCAATGAGTTAGGATTTAAAAATTCGAACTCACCCCATGATATCAAAACATTGGTGCTCCTCTGACGCATTCCAACATTAGCGCAAACCAGAGAAAGTCCCAAAAGAAACATTTTCATGTGATTCCCAGATTTCAATACAATCGTTCCACATGAGCGCTCTCAAATACATACGTCTTCGAAGTCATTCGTAATGTATGTTAACATTGACACAGCACAGCTTGTGGAATGATTTGGATTGAAAAGTGTGCTTAAGTAAGTTAGAAGTGCTTACCAGAATAGCTTCGAGCTATTTCCTGTGTTGGGTTTCTGAAAAGTGACGGAAGCGGATGAGGCGAAAGGAAAGTGGACAGAGGGATGGTAAAACCTGAAGGGTGGGTAGAGTAAAATAAAAAAAAACTTATTAAGTTGTACACTCACGGAAAAGTGAAAACTGACGCATTTTTGCTTTTGTGTTTTACTTGAGTTTGTGAATTTTTGCATTATATTTTTATATGGAGAAAACAATAAAGTCAGTAAACCACAAAACACAAAAATGTGTCGGTTTTCACATTTCCGTGAGTGTAGGTAACACATTTGTGAAAAAATTTTTGTCTAAGACGAGTGTGTGGTAACATAAAGAGTGTGTAAGCGAGTCTTTCTACAGAGATGTAAGTTACCTTAATGAATTTGAATATTAATCGGTCAAGACGGGCAATTCCAGACGAGCTAAGTATATTTTACTCTTTTTCTAGACTTTTACCGAGGCAGATGATGAGCTTACCTGAACAAGCCCACATGAAAAATTTGTAACGTAAATGAAAAAAGGACTGCCGCAAGGTGACAAATAACGATTGTGATAAATAAAAAATAATTATAACTGAATTTGGTTTTATTTTGAAAATCTACGGCTTCTCTCCTTTCCCACTGATTCTGCAAGATTACTGATTGAAATTCTTATGTTGAGTGACGAAGCTTATTAGTTCACGGCGACCGTTCACCTCAGCTTCAACTGACAAAATGACGAGAAATTTAGGTTTTATTAAGTAGAAAACAAACGATAAATTTTGAATTGCTGGGATGAGCAATTTCGTTGTATTTCGATCAATGTTCAGAATCGACAACTGTCAACACTGATTTCGGAAAATTAGAAAGTTTTCTAATTCGCGTCAATCAATGCGATTCTCCTGTCAAAGCACACACGTATTTTCATCAAAATTGCAAATTCGTCGTATTTCGATGATTCTTATGTCATAGAATTGCTGAGATCGACAATTCAAATTGCTCGTTTGTGTTCTCTTTTACGTAACTTGCGGCGTGTTTCCCAGATTCAATGGGAATTTCTGAAAGTTGTGTAACGAGAAAATTGGTTTTTTACTCTGTTGATTCATAATAAAATAATAAAACTCGGTGAAACGAAGGACAAAAAATGCATGGCGAAGAACTTAGGACGATTTACTCCTAAAGTGTCTGTTGGAATAAAAAGTCGGTCTATTCCAACTGTCAAAATGTCAAACTGTCAATATTTTTCTTCGGTCTTAGAATCTTTTTGATCATATATTGCCATTAACGACACAAATATCTTAGATCTTTTCCCAAACTGATCGTTTCCTTTATAGTTTTGACGTTTTAAACGTCATTTTGACAGTTTGATTTGGAATAGACCGACTTTTGATCTAGAATTAACTAGAATGCAACTAAAAATGATCGTGCCGTGAACCTCACTAAATTCTGCGTTGGTCTGTAATTATTCACGAGAAATTATCATACGTGCATTTGGTGTGGTGTGTACCACTCTTTCAACGAAATTAATTCGGGGTTTAAATTTTGTTCATCCCGCCAAATCGAGCCAACGACTCCCACATATCCAGGAGCTGCTCCTTAAGCTAGAAATGTTTTTTTTCAGATTAAAAAGTTCAGGGGAGTGTCCAGGCATTTAGCTGGCCTAGCTCCTGGATCAATGATCATTTGTACTGTTTCTCCAAAAATTCCTTTGTTTAATCATAAAAATGGAAGTTCACGCAAACAAAGGTTATAAACCAAATAAAAATAAAAATTAAAATTTTTTGTCGCTCCTTCCGCTGGAACTTGGGGCATTCGCATAGGTGATAACCCGTTTCCTCTTGCAAGCCACAGGAGCTCTCCGGGTCACCTAGAATCTTCATTTTCGTTAGGTGCTTGTTGAGTCCGCAATGACCGGTCACCGCTTCCACGATCCTCCTCACTCGGTCCCGGCTCACCGTCAGGAGCTCTTTTGTCCATCTCTCGTTCGGAATGGGGAGGAAACACATGGTGTGCACTCCTCCTTCATACGTTGTCCAGCTCTTACCGTGTTCCGCCTTCACCCAATCCTTTATCACTTTCGCACAAAGTGAGTTCGGGACACGGATGTGTGGTTCCGGTCCGAATGTGATAGCCGTCGAGCCGGTTCTAGCCAGCTCATCAGCTTACTCATTGCCAACCACTCCCGAATGTCTGGGTATCCAAACCATTTTGACCCGATTTCTCAGTTCTAAATGATTTTGGTGTTCCTTGCATTCTTTCACCAATTTGGAAGTCACAACGGGTGATTGGTGATATCAGCGCTTTTAACGCTTTTAAGACCATAGAGTTGAGAGTCAGATCGACGCTATCTAGTTCTGACCCATGATTTTTCTTCTGAGGAGTCTATTCATGGGACAGACACTAATAACGTGGTAGCCAGTTTCGTCATCTAGGCCACATTGACTCCTCAGGCTGTTCGAACAGCTGAAATCATAAAGATTCTTGTTAAGACGACAGCGGTTGGTGATAGCTTCGATGACTCTCTTGATATCGGGCCTGCTAAGATCTAACAGAGTTTTGCCGACTTCCATCGATGGAGTTTTAAAAAATAATTTTGCGTCTAACGTCCTCATATTCAGTCCAACTTCTAAGATGCTCTTTCTGATGTCATTTCACTATGGCCTCTCTTGTCGAGTTAGAGATGCCAGGCCAATAAAACTTTTAGTTGTTCCCTGGCGAGCAGGCTCGTCCGCTCTTTCGTTTCCGAGAATGCCACTATAACCAGGGACCCGAGAATCGTTAGGGAATTAGCTTTACCGAGTTCATTTAGGCCTAGTTTACCGTCAAAATAGGTTCTAGAGCTTCTAGACCTGATACAGGGAGAACTAACCGCTTTAACAGCGGACTGGTCGGTGCAAATGTAGATTTTGACCCCAGAGACATTGTCAATCAGCTCGTCGCACATTTTCGATATTATGAACAGTTCGACCTGATCAACAGACGCCAAGGATCCCAATGGGAGGTAGTTGGGAAATTCTCGCCAGCGCGATTCACAATAGAACGTTTTCCTTATACGAAATGTCATATTGTGAATGTGCGAAATTCCTAGCAGCCCGTTGCGAGACTGTCTTCCACCTTCAAAACTTCACCAAAATAACCCGCTCACGAGAGGTCATCTTTCTTGGAACCATCCGTGAAGCGAACAATACATTCGGTCAGAGGAAATATGTTCCTCTCCCCGAGTCAATCTTCTGCTTCAGAAACAGTCCAGTCGAGGTCTTCATCGAGAATATATTCCGCTCTGATTTGATCAGTGGGCATTAAGAACCGTTCATCTTTAACCAGACTAGTAATTGCAGAGTGTCCTTCCTCAAACATGGGAGACCACCATTCATTGCATCGGATATTGATTAAAAGAGTTGTTGAAAGCTACAGATGTAGAAGGTCAAGAGGCGGTATATCTAGCAGTGCTTCAAGGGCCGCAGTAGCGGATGTGCTCTTCACACCTGTAATGCATAGGCACGCAAACGCTGTAGCTTATCTAGTCTATTCTTTGCGGTACCGATTTCAACACTTGGGTCCCCAGCCTATACACCCGTGACAAAGAATAGGTCTCACCACCGACTGAGGAGAAAGTCCCTATGTCTCATCGAAAGCATTTGCGCACAGTCAGAAGTTTCCAATACATTTGTTAAGTTTTTCCTCTAGGTGCGAAATCCATGTTAGTTTGTGTTTGAGGTACTTAAAACTTGCTTTCAAATCAACTTCGTGCATAAAGCTAGAAATCGTTATTCGAGCTCAGAAAAATGGATATCTCAGTCTAATAAATAGATTATCTCAAACATAGACGTGTTTCTTCAGACATGAGTCTTCAACTCAATTCTGTGAGCAGTTTGTTAGTCAATTCATACACTTCCATCTTACATAATAGTCCACTATCCTAACTCTTCAATCTTTCATTCTGAGAAATATTAATCTGTTAAGTTTTCTACTCATTATCAACCCATAAATTAAAGGAGTACTCTCTTGTAGCTCTTGGGTTTGATCTTCTAACTAAAGAAATCTAATAACGATCCCATGGAAAGCTAATTTTATGACATAAAGCGCCATCTACCAATCTGTTCTGTCATTTCATTAATTTATTGACATTTCACATACAGATGACGTCCACTGTTGTGGAAATTGTGGTTTGTGGGATGGGGCATATAAAGTTTGACAGTTTTGAGGTTTTATAAATATTTACATATTCACTTACGTAAAATTTCTACATATTATAAGCTCGTATTTAAAAAAATGCTTAAATTTTGGTGTGTCTTCCTAACAATTATTTTTTCGCCTTGCAAAGGAAGGTATGTTGAATTCTACATTCACTTGCTTATGATGTAAATTTCATCGCAAAGTGCTGTGTTGTTCTAATTTGTGTGTTGGATCTTTGGGATCTGGGAAACATTTCAAAAAACTTCATATATCCATAGCTTTTCATAATTGGTTTTTCCTGATAGAATTTCGAAACGGTATAGTAAGTTTACAAAATTCTTATCATAACAAAGACCCCACCATCAGCCTATGAACCCAAATACAAAAGTGCGAAGATTATGTTTTCGTTTCATTTGTTTTGATTTATTTCAACTTTTAATTTAAATGACGCCAACGAAATTTTGATAAAACACATTTTGTCGACGTTCGCTCATAAATATTTTTGTTAAAAAGAAAATTAATTCAATTAAGAATTCAATATTTAGCTTTTCGTTTCATCTATATCTGCTCGTAGGAACTCTTGCTCGATGACTAAGAACCGTTGTTTCATTTTATCAAACTTATCAGACCATCACCACTTCTAAGAAAAACTCTTCAGATCTTTTATTATGAAAACACAAAACATCGATTCACAATGCGACTGCATTCATCTCGTTTTACATTCTGAACGTTTGAGATTGACTCAGACTTTAACACGGCTAGAAATTGTACGCAACTAATTGGAAAATGTCTTAACTTCCAAGGAGCGTTTGTTCAAATCAACGCGAAAATGAATTACTCTCCGTTTCGCTATTGGGTGCTGTGGGTGTTGGTGCGTTCTGGTTACGTATTTTCTCATCTTTGAATCATAATTATTTACTTTGTTTATCTTGAAAAAAGTAAACGTTGGAGTAATCTCTGTATGGTTTTGGTCTTTGTGTGTTCGTTTTTAGGCTCTTGTTACGCCCTGTTCGTTATGCGTTAATATGAGCTAATACGGCAGTATACGTTTATGCATTGTGTTACAAACTAGTAGTTTTTGATACGAGTAATGTACGAAGGTAGCTTAACGCACTAGATCATCAATAACTTGAAAAATATTTACTTTTGAGACGTCAAATGTATGGCCGACCCCCCCATAATACCACCATACATTTGACGTCTCAAAAGTAAATATTTTTCAAGTTATTGATGATTTAAATCTGATGGCAGCACTGAAAAAAGCGTACGTAATTTATGGATGGTCCCTAACGTGTATCAAACAACGTTTTTTGCAATTCATTGATAAAAAACGAGCTTTTACCTGCATGTTTCCGCTTTCACGCACTAGTGCAATAAAATTGTATCACACTGGCGCGAAAAACGATTTGTAGCACTAGTGCAAAAAATTATTCGAAAGCAATGCAGTTTGATGTTAACAGCGATTTCTTTCAATGAAAGTCGTAATTTTCGTTATCTGTCTATTTCAAACCCCGGTTTTCCAGGAAGCATTGTGTGCAACACGTATTGGAATGTTATTTTTCAGCACACGTCCTAAATATATGACTTATGCTGAAAAAATCAACATTCCAGCACTAGTTGCACAAAGTACTATTGTCGCACTAGTGCGCAAAGTGACATCATGCGATACCGAGATGACGCACGAAAACGCAGGTGTTTTGTTGGAGAATTGCAAAAATGTACGTTTGAAATTACGTGGTTACCTTTCAAGTAGCGTAAATGGCTATTAATTAGGATTTCCCAACTGTTTCGCTTCGAACAATTATTGGTTGGTTGTACCTTACATCTCAGATTTTTTTTCATAAAAAATTGTCTCTCGATATCTCAACCTGTGTTTCTGCTATGAAATGGCTGCTTTCAGCCTACCAACGCTCGTTTCGAACAATAACCCGTTGTCGACGGTTCATACCTTGGCTGTCACTTATTTGAGTTTTTTTCCCCAAAATTCCTCATAACAGTAAGATTCTCCGGACTAAGCACTACTTCGCTATAAAAGCCGTATCCACCATGCAAACACATTTTCATTTTGTCTATTACATCAAGCGCACTAGTATACTCTGAGAATTTGCGAGACGAGTCAGCCTGGCAGTGTTTGATGTGTGCACTTGTCACACGTTGCGCTCATTTAACTGCTGCTTTTTCAGCGCACGGTGCTTGTTAAGAGCAATAAGCTCTTGCCAGGAGCCGCTCCTGGTTGTAGTATGTACACAATGCGCCGTGTAGCAGGGTTTGACTGTGTTCAACAGCTGTGCAACAATGTGTCACCAACACATATTAAAGGTGTAATCGTCGTACAAATCGTTCTAACGAACTCGTCGCCGTATGGCTCTATATCGGGACTCTTATTCAGCCCGACTCTAATGTTCCAAGGAACTCTCGCCTGTTGGCTCTTACTTTCGAATGTGAAAATCTGTTTAGACTGTACTTGGACTAGTTTTATTCAATTCTAAGTTGTGTAATAGTGTAATTAACTGTGAATTTGTTTTCAACTCTGGTGTGCAAATCACTGGCTCGCTAATGTTTTCTTTTTCGCTACAATCGGGGGGGGGGGGGGGTTACAAGAATTTTTGACAGATATTTACGGGCTTTAGGGGACACACTTTACAACCAAAAACTTATATTTGGACCCGTACGAAGTACAAAGGTCCTATACGTTTACTACAAACAATTTTATTGTAACATGGGGTAGGTCGAGGTGGGAGTTGGGGGAATGCATCTATTATCGTCTAAATATGACGAATCAGCAATAAAAAAAATGTCCGTCTGTCCGTCTCCACTTTTTTTTTCAAACGGCTGAACCGATCAGCCTAAACTTTTTTTCCCTAAAAGGTACATGTCTCCCATGATTCGAGTTCGAAGATGAGCAAAATCGATCAAGTGGTTCCGGAGATATGGTCGAGGAAATGACCAAAAACATGGTTTTTCGAAGGTCGGTGAAGCTTTTTCGCAAATATCTCAGCACGTATAGCACGCAAATTCCTCATTTTGATGTCAAATGAAAGCATTTGATGTCACAAAACTGGGAAAAAATTTTTGGGGGAATCGGTACACGGGTCTGGGCACTGGGACCAATGGAATGGACGAAATTGAGATTCTTGGTCATATACGAAAACAGTTTTTCGTCTATATTTCCTTAACTATGCAATATGAAGATTTACTGTCGCAGGCAAAGTTGTAGAGAATTAAATTTAAGCGAACACGTGTTTCAGGGTTTTGGGGAAATATGGCCCAATCCTGGTATATGGCCACTTTCATAATTGGGCAGGATAACCCAGATCTCCAGAACTATGAGAGTTTGAAAGCTGGTTCCATTGGCGAAGTTGTAGAGAATTATATATAAGCGAACACGTGTGTCAGGGTTTTGGTGAAATATGGCCCAATCCTGGTATATGGTCACTTCTATAATTGGGCAGGATGACCCGGATCTCCAGAACTGTGAAAGTTAGAAAGTTGGTTCCAAAGGCGAAGTTGGGGAGAATTAAAGATAAGCGAAAAAGTGTTTCAGAGTTTTGGTGAAATATGGCCCAATCCTGGTATATGGCCACTTCTATAATTGGGCAGGATGACCTGGATCTCCAGAACTATGAGAGTTAGAAAGTTGGTTCCAAAGGCGAAGTTGTAGAGAATTAAATATAAGCGAACACATTCTTCAAATCTTACAGTTTTAAAAGAACAGAAAACGTTGGATTGTTTGCTTATCTGTATATTTAGGTACGTTCGAGTCACTATGCCACATCTATTCTGTTTGTCACATCTATTCTGATACGTACGGGTCTTTGGTTATGTTTTTAATTAAATTTGTTGCTGGTAAGTCAAGAGCTTTGGTGATTTCTAGGCCCGAACTTTCCTAAAATTTAAGATTGGAGGTGAGATTTTGCCGGTTGTTGATAGAGCAAAAGTCTTAGGTGTGTGGATACATTAAACTTTGTCGTGGGTTAATCAAGAAAATTCACAATGGATTCTGGGCCCTCTGGACCTCAAAAATCTATCTTCCACGAATGGCTAGGCTTAAATTGGTTGAATCATGTACTATGCCCCATTTTCTCTACGATTATGTAGTCTGGCCGAGACACTTGTTCAGAAAGATATAGAGATTGCATTCAATGACTGTCTGAGATTTATATTCTCAGTTAGGAGACATTTGCATCCGCAGCATATAACTTCCTTTTGACCTGTCGCCAAATCGTTGACGTTAACTTCTTTGCTTCGCTTCTCCGATTGTCACTTGTCCTTTTCACGACGTCAACAATTAATTTCTTCGTTTCTATGTTCGTCGTTCGTCTTCATTTGCTTCGACCAGAGCCTTCAGGTTGCACGAATCCTTGCCTTTATGCAACTGATTCTGCAGTTACCATGAAAATTTCTCCTGAGCCATCGTACGTCAACGTTGTATGTAATTTATTTCGTCTAATTTCCCGGTATCCACTTTTTCGGCCCCCAAATTTCCCGGTATCCAGGATACCAGGATACCGCATTTTTTCCTTACGCGGAGTAATAGTAATATTCTTCGATGTTACCTGATGGATGAAAGTTTTGTTTAAAATTTGATTGTTCGATGTACAGTGATTCCAGTTAATTTATGCTTAACTCATTGTACTACGGGCATTTGGAACAAAGTTTAGTGTACCCCTCGTTACACAAGTGATTTTTGTAGCAAACGTCTTAATTTTCCTTACCCGCTCCGCTCGAAAGGAAAACTTAGAACTGGTGCTGCAAAAATCGACTTTGTGCAACACGGTGTCAGAGTATACGTAATACTCATTATCAATGAAATAGATTTTGCGTGTTAGAATGATTTATCCTAAGATTTAAATATCAAAACCCAACAAAAATCTTTTAAAAGGTAAAGTGTGACGCAGTCCCTAATGTCTACTTCCAAAATTAATGATATCAGTGGAGGTGACGCTTGCGCTGAAAATACGCATACATTTCCTTGACGACAACGTTA
>CM055403.1:63835308-63862913 GCA_029228625.1 Pseudolycoriella hygida | reverse complement strand
GTCGTTGGGTCTGGCATTTGTGACGCGATTTTTTGAACACAGGGTAACGTTGTCGTCAAGGAAATGTATGCGTATTTTCAGCGCAAGCGTCACCTCCACTGATATCATTAATTTTGGAAGTAGACATTAGGGACTACGGGACTAGGGAAGTTTTTTGTTTTTTGACCCAGTTCTGCGCCTCGGCGACCCCACTTTCTATTCAGCAAAATGATGCGCAAGTCAATATCTATCGATTCCGACGAAAAAATTTTTTTGGCGAAAACTTTTGCCTCAATTTAGGCCAACTTCCGCACCTCGGCGACCCCACTTTCTATTCATCAAAATGATGCGCAAGTCAATATCTATCGATTCCGACGAAAAAAATTTTTTGGCGTAAACTTTCGCCTCAATTTTGGCCAACTTCCGCGCCTCGGCGACCCCGCTTTCTATTCATCAAAATGATGCCCAAGTCATCTATCGAACTTTCCCGAAGGAACCAACTCTAGCTATTCTAATTCAGAAGATAGCAAAAATTTCAAGATGGCGTCACTTTGACAGTTGACAGCCATTTTCTTAGGATAACGAAAAAATTCTCCTCACCAATCTCTATAACTTTCCCGAAGAAACCAACTGTCTGGCTATTCTAATTCAGAAGATAGCAAAAAATTCAAGATGGCGCCTTTTTGACAACCGGCAGCCATTTTCTTATGATCCCAAAAAATTCTCCTGATCAAACTCTATAATCGCTCGGAACAAACCAACTCTCTAGGTATTGTAACTCCGGAGCTAAAATTTGAAAACACAAAAAAACGTAATTGATTGCTTAGGAAAATTCAAAATGGCGCCTTGTTGACACCCGGCAGCCATTTTCTTATGATCCCAAAAAATTCTCCTGATCAAACTCTATAATCGCTCGGAACAAACCAACTCTCTAGGTATTGTCACTCCGGAGCTAAAATTCGAAAACTCCGAGCACTACGTGAAAAACCATGAAAATTGACCACTTTCCACACTTTCCGACTTTTCCAGAGTTTTCCCGGAAAAGCGGCCGATGAAATTTTTCATTTTAGGCCGAGACTGACGTTCCCTGAAAATTTCAGGAAAATCGGCTGTCTAGTTCTCGAGATCGAAAATTATTAATAGAACATAGATAGATAGATACATAGAAACCGACAGATCAGGAAAAAAGTTTTCATAATAATGAGAACAATGGATTTTGGTAAGATGTATGGAAAAGTACCATCTTCAAACCTCCACATCTCAGCCAATTTTCAACCGATTTTGATGAGTGAGGGCTTGTTGGAAAGCTGCTGCGACGTAGTTTTTTTTTAAATAATTTGGAGGGGGAGGGGGGCGAGGGGAAAAAACTCAAAACTTCGCCTATACATCGTGTCTTGTCCCAAAGGTTTTTGTATGGAGGTTTTTGGGTTTGTTGGCGTTTTTTTGGGGTGTGGGGACTGCGTCACGCTCTCCGCTACCGCTCCGAGCATGATTGATGCATAGTGGTCATAACTACACACACACAAAGAAACGCATTTTGTTGCAATTGTTCTATGAATTCGGTAATTTAAGTTCGGTCCTTCTCAACAAATTTTCATATTTTGTTTGTATGGCGCAGCATGAAAAACGACACCTTCGAGACTTCTCTTACTTACACAAAATATTTTTAGCAATTTTTTTTATCTTGTTCAATTTTTTTCTTGTTATAGGGTTTTTCAAAATTGAATCGGGTCGAGTTTGGGGCGGGTCGTGTATCTGTTTATACGGATTGCTGGGTTATCAGGTTTTTGAAAATTGGATCGGGTCGGGTCGGGGTACCGGGTTTTTGAAAATAGAATAGGGTCAGGTTCGGGTCGGGTCGGATTTCTAAGAAAGGCCGACCCGCTTACCTCTAACACAAAACTATTTGAATCCCATCATGGCTTCTTTTCTGGCAAAACGGAAATTTGGATTCGTTAAGTGTTCTCAAAAAAATCAGCTTGAAATGATTACTCATGTTCACTCAAAGGCTTTTTCCTAGCTACGGGTCCCCTCTTCGGGGTCTCTTTGCAACTTGCTCACTTTTTCTTGGGACGTGCGCCACGACTCCTGGATTTCGAGATTACGTCGATTCCTGTTATTATCGTAATTCTTAAATATTACGTTATGAAGACTGGTTTCACCGAATGACAATCGTTCTACAGAAGATAATTATATGGAAAATGCCAAGCACACTACACAGAAACTAGACTTCTGCATCTGCACCTTCACACATTTCTTAATTCCATTCTCCATCTACAGGGACGACGATGTTCGGTTTATTGCAGACAACAATCACGATTTCGATGTGTTAATATTCACCCAAGTGTGGCCAGTAACCGGATGTATAACGTGGATGGAAAGAAGCAAGACAAATTCTTGTAAGCTTCCATCGCCAAAAAAAATATGGACAATTCACGGAGTTTGGCCGACGAGATTCGGCACAGTCGGACCAGCTTTTTGTAACGCGAGTGCAACATTTGACTTGAACACCCTAAAGCCATTCGAAGACCAACTGGAGCAGTTTTGGATTAACATTCGAAATGGTTAAATGTTTGTTGTAGAAAACGGTAGCATCTAATAAACGTAAATTTAACAGGAACTCAGCTGGACGAGCTGTGGAAACATGAATGGCTGAAACATGGAACTTGCGCTGCTCAGCTGGAGGAACTGGATAACGAAAATAAATATTTCGGTCAAGGTCTGTCGTGGCTTCAACAATATTCCATGTCGTCTGTACTTCAAAAAGGTGGAGTTCTACCCGATGACAGCCATACGTTGATCAGCATCCACAAAGCCGTTGTCAGTGTGCTGAACAAAAATCCATCGATTCATTGCGTCTACGATCGAAAACGAGACGAAATCTTTTTGGACGAAATTCGAATTTGTTTCGATAAAACGTTAACTTTGGTCGACTGTGACGGTGTAGTTGACGATAGTGAAGTTTTAATCGATTATCCCGGCGGTAAAGTAATAACAAATTGTGATCTAAATAAACCGATTTCGTATCCGAGTGAAGTGCCAAAATATTATCGACCCGAACTGAAGAAAACGGAATGGAAATTTCCTTTTGTAAATATTTATAAATTGTTCGATATGATCAAGTGGGCTACATTATAAGGCACATAATTTCCGTTCCGTTCATGAGTTATTCCGCAACTGTTTTGCCCTTACTAATATCGTCTATTTATTTAAATTCGATCATAACAATTGCATTCAGGGCATGGAATCAGTACAAAACCCAAAATTTATTAATTTATTTTCCTGCAATAATTTCAATTTTCAAAAATATTATTTGCTTAGCACTTTCTGGTGGGCTTGAGGGTCATAAACATAAGACCTCCTACATCGGATGAGCAAAAATAGAAAATTTGGAATTATTTTGTTTTTGTAGGGAGGAATCATTTGTCAGGTGTTTCGGGGTCTTAGTTCAATTCTATTTTTTGTTCCGTTCCTCCCATATATACGAATCGACCGAATTCAACTGAAGACTAGGTTGTTTCAAAGAAATTCGTAGAACAATCAAGTCGACACAATTGAGACATGCGTAAAAAAGTCATAACTTATTAAGATTCACTGGGATTTCCCTTACTATTCCAGTCACAAAAGATCGTCATCAAGAACAAATTACGGTGGGCTTTCAGACAAAAAGGTAAACCATTGCATGTTTAGGGCTTTAGGACCACAGACAAAATAAGTGCGGACGACCCATCCAACAGACAGACTAGCCCCGGGCGAAAAAACCTCCGAATTTAAAAACAGTTTCAAACAAATTTCAAAGAAAAAATGTAGCTTTTTGATTTAAAGTGCTTCAAACAACGCTAGGAGAGCACCAACCCTTGACACCTCGCTTTGTGAGGGATGTCGTCGCTGGACCCCAACTTCTTTTTTTTTAATTTATTTCAAAGCCTACAGCGGCGCTGGTTCTTCTGTATAACATGCTAAAAAAATGTCCCAATTCCTAGTAAAAACATAAGCTTCGGGGACCCGTACGAATCCCGTTGCATGTATTCCCGTTGTATTAAATTACTCATTACGCATATTCATCTCTATTGGAAATTGCCGAAATGGCAATATTGAAAAACCCGTACGAAGAAGCATTGTAGGAAATTCGTTTTAGGCCTGCCTCGGACCCATATTTGGGAATCCTCTGACCCATATTTCCATGCACAACGGAGCAAAAAAAAATTTTTTGGGCTAGGACCGACCTTTAGGACCGACTTAGGGCCTTAAGAAGAGGCCTTGGACCCATATTTCCATGTACAAAATGTTCTACCCAATTTTCTCTACAACATAGCAATTTTTTGGGCTAGGGCCGGCCTTTAGGACCGACCTAAGGCCTTAAGAAAAGGTCTCGGACCAATATTTTCATGAACAAAAATGGTCCACTCAATTTTCTCTACAACATAGCAAAAAAATTTTTTTGTGCTGGGCCGACCTTTAAGTCCTTCAGAGTGCCCTTATTACAGTCCTCGGCTTAAAATTTTCTCTTGAGGACTGTTAGGCCTTCTATTAACTGAAATAGAAAAAGAATAAAAAAAATCGGAAGGAATTTACTCGGTTTTTATAGTAAAAAGTCATTTGGCCCTATCCATTGGGCCTGCCTGAGTCCAATGACCCGACCTCAAAAAATTTTTTTGCATAAATTGTTGGGCTTTCATAGACCTATCGAATAAAAAAGGATTTTTGAAAATCTGAAGAGATTAACTCGAGTTATGTACAAAAAATTCGTAGAGCCCTTGTAGAGAGTCAGTTTTAGAGCCCTAACTAAGTCGAAGGACCCAAACAAAAAAAGTTTCCTTCCATAAGTTGTTGGGCTTGGCAAAAGTGCCCATCTCAGAACTCGACCTCACTTTTCGATTACCTTTCAGGAAAAAAAAAGATTTTGAAAATCGGTCAAGCCTTACTCGAGATAACTTGGCGACAGACGGGCAGACGTACGTATGGACAGATGGACAGACGGACAACGTTTTTTTTGCATATTTCTTCTATTTATACCCCAAAACGAAAAGCCCATCAACTTCCGGGTCGAAATTCGACGTGTTACAAACGTCGTGGTAAACGCATAACTCTAGTACTTCGTACGGGTCTAAAAATTACTTTTATAGCCACTGTTGTGAGAGTTGTTTTGTAGGGGTTTATTTTCTCCTTCGGAAAGGGAACAAAATGAACCGTTGAAAGAAATTCATTTTTCTCGATCATCATCAGCAACTCTAGTACTTATTCGTGGTAAGCAACACGCAGTTCTTAATGTCATTTGTGTACATTCTCGCCCTTGAAAACAACACTCTTGAGTCACAAAATTGATCCCTCAAGGGATCTTCTAAACAGTGCACTGTAATCTACAATTTTACCTTAATTTAGAAAATTCAGAAATCCAGTAGGAGAGATTGTTTAGTAGCGATGAATAGTGCAGTCACGGTAACACATTCCTAATAAATCGGAATTCCCGGTGAGTCATATCTCCTAATGAATCGTAATAATCGGCTAATTTTAATTTACCTAAAGAATTTATAATCAATTCTTGATCAAACTTATAAAGTTTCGCGTTGGAATTTGCACAGAGTAACTCGAGAGTCGTCTGCAAAATGTCGTATTTCGTTAAACAAATTAAAATTGTTTTCAAAATTGACAAAATTTAATTTTTTTTGTCGAAAATAGCAAAATTTACATTCGGCCTAAGCCAATAACTTTTGATAGGCCTATCGGCCGGCGGGCGGCGCAACTGGACTAAAATACGACGGCGCCTCTTACGTCTGCTTTACGGTTGGGTAAAGTTTCTATTAAAAATTTAACTTACCGTCGCAACTACAGAAAGTGTACGCATAAATTGTTACTCAAGGTTTTATATTTAGGTATATACGTACTTTAGAACGACTTTTTGATATTTGTGATTTCCATTTTTAGTTTTATTTATTATGAATTAATGAACTCGTAATGTTCGAAGTCATTGTTCATCTGTAATTGTACTGCACTGTTTTTGGTTAATTTTAAATAAAATTTTTTTTTTCTAATTTTGTTTTTTATTCTTCGAAATCTTTTTAGAAGATTTGTTCAGATTGCACGTGAGAATTTCGATGTATTTGGGTGTGTATACAGTATACTTATATGCTTCGACGCGATGTGGAACTTTTTCGACAGTCAGTGGAAGACGATTTATTACTTTGGGACGATCTAATTTTGGTCTTGAGCCACAGATACTTTTCCCGTTCATCATTTAAATCGTTAGAAGAGCCTTCCTGTTGATTCCAAGAACCTGCCCAAAGTCCAAGTTTGATAGCTTCAGATGGTCTCACAATGAAATCCCCAAAAATCCTGCGCCTAGTTTGGAGGAATTTAGGACAATCACATATCACGTGGAAGGATCGGAGTGGGCCGAAAAACGATTTCTGTGAATTCTGTAATTGTGGGTCAGGTGTGGGTCAGGTGTGGGTCGACCCGCTAAAATTGTGGGTCAGGTGTGGGTCGACCCACTCCGATCCTTAATCACATGTATGCCTGTTTCCTCTTCTAATCCGCAAGAGCACCTTGGGGTTTCTGATAGTCGTAGCTTATTCAGATGTCGGTTTGGCCCACAGTGTTCAGTCGTCGCTCCTACTACCCTCCTAATACGACTTCGGTTCATTTTCAGCAGGCCTATTTCGCGTCGGGCTTCGGTAAGAAGCGCTTTGTATGACCGCCTCCTTCATATGCTTTCCAACGTTCCGCATGTTCACGCCGTACCCAGTTTTTTTAGTGCCTGGGGTATTGGCAGACGTGGATAAACGCCGCTGGTCGTGGCAGTAGAACCTACCCTAGCAAGCTTATCTGACCTTTTGTTTCCCTCCACGCCAGAGTGTCCAGGCACCCAAGCCAAGGTGATCCGATTATTCAGTCCAATATGGTTTAGACAATCCTTTCCTTCTTTAACTAGCCTGAAGGTTGAAGTGGGACAATCATCTCTTTACTTTGCGAACAGATAAAGATTTCCCTTCCCTGCGTCCTCATCGGCAGTGATTCTCGTGCTCCCATGAGTGCTAGAAGTTTTACCCAAATGGAACCAAATGCCCTGTGCGGTGTCCGAAGTGTACACTCCAGCCCCTGCCTTTTCACGGCCTTAGATCCATCGCGCTTCTAGGCAGACAGGCTGGCCACCGATGCAGACATTCCTGGCTCTTCGGAAACATTGCTTGAAACCGCATCGTAAAGTTAGTTATTGACGTCATTCTGTCCCTTGGCATGTCAAAAATCGGATCTGAAATAATGTCTCTAATTCTACCATGCCCTATGGAAGTATGGGGCCTACAGTCCTGAGTTGTTTAGCCTATCCGCCTTAGCGAAGCTTTGGCCCTAATTATCAAGTCCAGAGGCGGTATCGCTAGCAAAGTCACCAAGGCCGCACTGGCCGTAGTCTTCATAGCTCCAGTAATGCTAATGCATACTAGCCTTTGTATCTCATTCAGTTTTTTTCTCGCCTTCTCCACATCCATTCTTGGCCTGACTGATCCATGTCACATTATAGGTCAAATGACAGTCTCGTACAACCACAGAATGGCCCCAGACGTTAGACTCCACTTCCTCCCGAAGCAGTTGTTGCAGATCCAAAACGTCGTCAATGCCTTTTGTGCTTTGTCTTCAGTATGGTCAATCCAATTAAGTTTGATGTCCAGTGTCACGCCAAGGTATTTAACCCTTGGAGTGAGTTTTAGGTCCTAGAGCTCGGACTGTTCCATATACATAGCTGTGGTGAAAGCGAGGTGAAAACGATTTTTGGAACGAAAGCAACAAGTGTGTGTGTGGTGAAAACGATTTTTGACACGGAATCTGGAACGGTCCGAGCTCTATAAGTCCTTATCGAAGAATCCTGGGCTTCTTCTACTGAATAGCACAATCTCTGTCTTAATGAGATTGACACTTTAACCATTCTCCACTATTCTCCCCTTGTGCATAGATTCCTCCCACGTTCAGTTTCCTGATGAGGGATTCTACCACTACACACCACAGTATTGGTGAAACGATTCCACCTTGTGGGCATCCTTTGGCTACCCAGAGATTGGTTTTATACCCACAAATGTCGGCCTCAACCTCAGTGGAAGAAACATGACCATCGGCTGATGGTCGTTTAAATTCCTTGCAATGGTCTCTCCGATGTACTTAAAGTACGTATCGAGTTTCACGTTAACTTACTTACTTACTTATCAGCCGATTTAACCCAGTTGGGTTTTGGCTGTCTGCACCACATTTCGCCATTGCTGACGGTTCTCAGCTACTCTCTTCCAATTATTGACCTGCAGCTTTTTAACATCTTCAACGTTTTCGATTCATCTTTTGCGTGGCCTGGCCTTCCTCTAGTTCTAGTTCGAATCATTTCACAGTTTGTTATTAGCGTTCTTTTTACTGCTCTATCGTTGTCCATTCTTATTACATGTCAAGCCCATCTAAGTCTGGATGATTTGATCGCGCCTACGATAGTTTCACCGCCAAATAGCTGGCTCAACTCACTATTGTTCCTTGCTCTCCAGACGTTTTTGTCTTGGATAGGGCCACAGAATTTGCGTAACATTTTTCTCTCAAATACATTGAGTACATTTTCGTGTCTGTTTGTTAATGTCCATGTCTCGCATCCATACATAACGATTGGTCTCACCATCGTCTTATAGAGTCTGAATTTTGTCTTCCTGCTCAGCAGAAAGCTGTTGAACAGGTGTCTTAGTGCAAAGAATCATCTATTTCCTTGTGGTATTCTCATTTGGACTTCTTGTTCTATATCGTTGGTGATTGAACCTAGATACTTGAACGACTGAACCACTTCGAAGTTGAATTCATTCATTGTAACGTTTTGTCCAATCCTTGATCCATGTTGTCTATCCAGCGAGAGGTACTTGGTTTTGTTTTCGTTCACCAGTAGCCCGATCTCCTTGCCTGTTCATTGCATCTCCACAAAGCTTTCCTTTACCACGTGGAACCCGTCCTATCAAATCTGCATCATCCGCAAAGGCAGCCAGTTGTCTCGATGTTGTGAAAATTGTTCCACTCCAGTTTATTGCCATTGCTCTTACTACCTTCTCAAGTGCTAGATTAAACAGAACAGTTGATAGTCTATCCCCCTGTCTCAGGCCTGTGTCGATGTTGAATGGATTCGATAGAGCCCCTTGGATAAGGACTTTACCTTTGGTTTCACGTTAACAGATTTTTGAAATGTGTGGAGTGTACGAAATCGCAAGCCTAGGAGCCAATGCCTAATTAATTGCACCAATGGCTCTGTTGACGAATTCAGAAACACCTTGCAGCTGTAGGAGGCGTCCAGAAAGTTTTTTTTATACAGCAACCCGGACTTACGACTCTTAAAAGCATGAAATATTATGGGCACACTTCACATAACTTAATTCTAAACATTACACTGCATGAACCACAAAAAGCAGACAATAAAAAATATCATTTTTATGGTCAACTTCGCGCTTAAAATCCATTGACGTCATCAGTCACTTCCGTGGAAATGAATTTGGAACTTCAAAGCAAAATGTTAAACTTTCAGCTCACCTAAGGCTCCCGTAGACATAAACTTTATCGCAGATAAAAATAACGATTTCGACTTCTTCATATTTTCACAACAATGGCCAATTTCTCGTTGTATAAGTTTGTCGGAAATGAATTCAGGTCACAAATGCGCAAATTCAACGTACGATAAACAGCGCTGGACAATTCATGGCATTTGGCCAACACGAGTAGGAAGTAAAAGTCCAGCATTCTGCAAGAAAGGAAAGTCACTAGACATTCATCTTCTGGAGCCTTTCCTTGACAAGTTGACTTTAAATTGGATTAATGTGGAAAATGGTAAGCTGAGTTAATAAGTAAGATCGATCACCAATCTGGGCACACCTTCCAAATCCGGAGACACAATATGCGGAGTCGATACAATCCGGACGTTAAATCCGGAGGCGTCGAATTCCACTGCCGTCAAAATCAGGATGCGTCAAAATCGGGAATATACAAAATCCTGAGGTGTTATTTTGTAGCGTCCGTACTTTAAAGCCTCAGGATTTTGTATCCTCGAATGAACAATTATACTTCAGTGGCGGCAGTCTGTTATATTTAATATTAAGGAGCTCTGCTCTGCAGGCGGCCGTACTATGTCCCTTACCTCCAGGGGCATATTCCCCCTTGATCCCCCTTCCGTATTTTGACGCCTCCTACTTTAGACGTCTCCGAATTTTGACGCCTCCTGATTTTGACGCCTCCTGATTTTGGCGCCTCCTGATTTTGACGCCTCCTAATTTTGACGCCTTCTGATTTTGACGCCTCCTGATTTTGACGCCTCCTGATTTTGACTCCTCCTGTTTTTGACGCCTGCTGATTTTCACGACTCCTGATTTTGTCGCTTCCGTATTTTGACTCTTCCGGTTTTTTCGTCCTGATTTTGACGCCTGTGGACTTTGTGCCTCCGGATTTGGAAGTGACATTCCATTCTGGACTTTCAAACAAAAAAAATCATACCAAATTGTTCTCTTCTTCTCTACTACTTCATGCAATTTTAATAGATTCATCATTTTCCTTCCTTTCATCAATATTGAGATCGGATCATCCATCGAAGTTGAACTTTAAGCCAGCTTCGATCATACATACGTTAACGTTGGAAGCGTTTTGAACGATACCACTTACAACAGATCCAATTTTGTTGATAATAGGTTCATCTATAACTTCATTTTGGCAACACGAATGGGCCAAGCATGGTACTTGCTGTGCAGAGACCGGACTTGGAAACGAACAAAATTATTTCAGTCAGGGACTGGAATGGTCGCAAAAATTTTCAATATTACAAATTTTGGAAAATGCCTACATAACGCCTGGTGGTAAATTCAAAGTAGTTGACATGCACAAAGTTATTTACGAACATCTGGGTCATATACCGTCAATTCATTGCGTTAGTACGAGAAATGGGGCCAATTATTTGAGTGAAATTCGATTGTGTTTCAGTAAAACACTGGAATTAATTGATTGTTCTGTAACTGGAAACGCTGAAGTTGTATACCGTTCGATTGCGACCAGGGTCGAACTCTTGACAAATTGTAATTTACACAGAGAGATCACCTACCCTGATACTCTTCCGCAAATGTTTATCGGGAGTAGCTCTCAATCATGGTTGCAGAAAGTCATCGATTTTGTAAAGAGATCCTTATTGTAGATTCTTTTCATCAGAGACTTTCGAAGTTGTTTTCTGATTTTTTCACATTTCTCACTTGAAGGGAATGTCGTAAATAAAGAGCTTTTAACTTACGATGTTTTTTTCATGCACTGAGTCCAAGACGGAATTGATAATTTTGATCTACAAGTATAGAAGTACATCGTTGTTACCTGGAACCCTAACGACCGTCGAGGAGAAAAATCACCCAGTGTAATATATTCCGGCAGAGCATAATTATCTTCCATTTGATGATGACGCTCCTTCTCGGGCAGTGTTCAACTGGGTGACAAATATGACATATGGCGACGCAGACCCGCACGACTTCAAATAAAGCCTGAACCAAAGGAACACACTATGCGATGTTGAAATTATTTCAAAACGTGATCAGTACGTCCTTATTAAGTAGCAAAAGCAACTTTTTGTTTTCAACCTTCCTGTCTGTCCGTCCGTCTATCAGTCTGTGTACCACTACCAGAGAATCACCGGGTTCACCTATGATTCTCAGTGGAATTCACCGATGATTCACCGGAGAACTCACCGATTATTCACCGGGGAACTCACCGATGATTCACATGGTAACCACATAAGATTCACCCAAGAATCACCGATGACTCACCGATGACCGGGTAATCACCGATGATTCACCGGGAAATCACCAATGATTCACCGAAGAATCACCAATGATTCACCGAAGAATCACCAATGATTCATCGATGATTCACCGGGGAATCACCGATTATTCACAGTATAATCACTGATTATTCACAGGTAAATCACCGATGATTCACAGGAAAATCACTGATGATTCACTGTGGAATCACAGATGATTCACTGTAGAATCACCGATGATTCACAAGTGAATGACCGATGATTCACCGAGGAATCACAGTTGATTCAACGGGTGGATGATTCATCGTGGAATCACCAGTTATTCACTGGTGAATCACTGATGATTCACTCGGGAATTACTGATGATTCACTGTGGAATCACAGATGATTCACTGGGGAATCACTGACGATTCACAAGTGAATGGCCGATGATTCACAGACAAATCACCGATGATTCACAGGGAAATCACCGATGATTCACCTATGATTCACTGGTGATTCACCGATGATTGACTGGAGAATCATCGATGATTCACTGGAGAATCACCGATGATCCACTGGAGAATCAACGATGATTCACAAGGGTATGACAGATGATTCACAAGTGAATGACCGATGATTCACCGGGAAATCACAGTTGATTCAACTGGCCGATGATTCATCGTGGAATCACCAGTGATTCACTGGGGAATCATATGGTTTATTCAATTGAATTGGAACTACTTAAACTCTCTCTCTCTACATCTCTCTACAAACCAACACCTATTCACCTTCCCAACCCCTCAGCTAATCCTCCTCCTAACCTCATACATAATACCCTCTCCCAACCTTATACCTAATCCACCGCACAATCCTCCATTAAAGCCCATGCCTAATCCCCCTTCCAATCTCAGCCCCTATTACCGCTTCAAACCTCACACCAAATTTTCTCCCAATACACATCTAATCCCATCCCAGTCTCATACTAAACACCCGACTCAACGAGAAACCTAATCCAACAAACAACTGAAAACCTGATCATCCCCTTGATGGGGTTGAGACCGACGTCGTTACCACTACCAACGTTGGTTAGGATCGAAATTCGGTCTATTTCAACTGCAAAGTGACGTCTCAAATGCCAAGCTATGATACAAGCGAGCACTTAAGGAAAAAATCCAAAATGTATGTGTTGCGTTGTTATATGTTCGTTTTTTAACGTTTTTTGATTTTTTACTTTTCAATTTAGACATTTGTACAGATACGCTTAATTTATTGTATTGTAACGTTTTGATGGTTTTTTAACGAGGTCTATGACAGCAGTCATAGACACTCTTTTTCCATGTCATCTAGAAGATAGAAGACAATAAAATGCAATTCATCATAAGGACGAGATGTTAGTTTGTATGTTTGTTTGTGAATAACGCTCAGCGTTACATCCCGTTATTTTGGCATGGCATTATGCATGCGCGAGTATATAGTAAGTCTCGGTTTTATGTTATTTTTTTTGAAGTAGAATAGCTACACAGTTGGTTTCTTCGGAAAAGTTGTTGATGTTTGTGAGTAGACTTTTATGGTGGCCTAAGAAAATGGCTGCCAGCTGTCAAAGTGACGCCATCTTGGATTTTCTGCTATCTTTTGAATTACATGAAAGGAATCATAATCTTTAATTTTTCTTTTATCGCTCTTTTCACGTATTCCCTTGTATTTTTGTCATGTAAAACCGGTTTTTCGGTGGAAAGAGTTAAAACGAAACGTTGCACAATCTTATGATTTTCTTCCTGTAGAATATCTAGACAGTTCGTTTCTCGGGAAAGTTGTTTATGTTGGTGAGTGGAATTTTTTGGCGACCTAAAAAAAATGGCTGCCAGCTGTCAAAGTGACGCCATCTTGGATTTTATGCTATCTTTTGAATTAGAATATCTAGACAGTTCGTTTCTTCGGGAAAGTTGTTTATGTTGGTGAGTGGCCTTTTTTGATGACCTAAGAAAATGGCTGCCAGGTGTCAAAGTGACGCCATCTTGGATTTTCTGCTATCTTTTGAATTAGAATATCTAGACAGTTCGTTTCTTCGGGAAAGTTGTTTATGTTGGTGAGTGGCCTTTTTTGATGACCTAAGAAAATGGCTGCCAGGTGTCAAAGTGACGCCATCTTGGATTTTCTGCTATCTTTTGAATTAGAATATCTAGACAGTTCGTTTCTTCGGGAAAGTTGTTTATGTTGGTGAGTGGCCTTTTTTGATGACCTAAGAAAATGGCTGCCAGGTGTCAAAGTGACGCCATCTTGGATTTTCTGCTATCTTTTGAATTAGAATATCTAGACAGTTCGTTTCTTCGGGAAAGTTGTTTATGTTGGTGAGTGGCCTTTTTTGATGACCTAAGAAAATGGCTGCCAGGTGTCAAAGTGACGCCATCTTGGATTTTCTGCTATCTTTTGAATTAGAATATCTAGACAGTTCGTTTCTTCGGGAAAGTTGTTTATGTTGGTGAGTGGCCTTTTTTGATGACCTAAGAAAATGGCTGCCAGGTGTCAAAGTGACGCCATCTTGGATTTTCTGCTATCTTTTGAATTAGAATATCTAGACAGTTCGTTTCTTCGGGAAAGTTGTTTATGTTGGTTAGTGGACTTTTTTGATGACCTAGGAAAATGGCTGCCAGCTGTCAAAGTGACGCCATCTTGGATTTTCTGCTATCTTTTGTGTTGGGCAACAATGATTTAGTTGCCAGATTCAATACCAAGTTTTGATTACCCGATTTTAGGACTACCGGAAGGTTTTATTTCTCTTTACATTTTATAAGTTTATCTGACGATCGATATGGACTTTTGTTTTTTGAATTCGTAAATGTCGAATTAATCGTTCATTTTTAGTCGATATCGTGTTAAGGAATTAAATAGTTCAGATAAAGGTTGCTCTATTCGGTGTGATTTTGTAATTTGATATAAAATTTTGCTGTGAAGTAAGATGAAGTTATGAGAATGGGAATTATTATTTTCTTATTTGAATTCTTAAATTTTTTGCAGAACTCAATGTGAATTTAGTCATTTTCTATTTGTACGTAACGTACATATCGTTTTGGATTGTTTATATGACGAGTAAGCAAAATTTGTTTTCTAGAAAATATTTTATTTTGGGGTTAGAATGTATTGTTCATTCCACCCATTTCCATACATTCGCTTTTTTTATTTGTTGTTTATATTCAGGATTCTAAATGCAACCGAATAGTTGATCAATAGTTGTGATGGATATTTTGTCTGAAAGTTCGTTTTCATGGATTTGCTATCAAAACTAGTGAAGAAAAATTTCCATTTGCAACATTTTGAATTAGAATAGCCAGACAGTTCGTTTCTTCAAGAAAGTTGTTTATCTTGGTTAGTGGACTTTTTTGATGACCTAGGAAAATGGCTGCCAGCTGTCAAAGTGACGCCATCTTGGATTTTCTGCTATCTTTTGAATTAGAATAGCCAGACAGTTCGTTTCTTCGGGAAAGTTGTTTATGTTGTGAGTGGAATTTTTTGGTGACCTAAAAAAATGACTGCCAGCTGTCAAAGTGACGCCATCTTGGATTTTCTGCTATCTTTTGAATTAGAATAGCTAGACAGTTCGTTTCTTCGGGAAAGTTGTTGATGTTGGTGAGTGGAATTTTTTGGTACAGCGTATCTGGAACGGGATTTGGAACGGGATCTGGAAGGAAATTTGGAACGGGATTTGAACGGGATTCGCAACGGGATCTGGAACGGGATTTGGAACGGGAGCGCCGCAGGCAGGGAAAGGGCCGCAGGCAGGGAAGGCGCTGCAGGCCACTGGTATAAAGAAATAATTCTGATAATCGTATCACCACTTTATGCACCCACCCCTCCAAAGCCTTCAGTGTCCTCGCTGGGTGCCCCCTAGGGGGATAACGGGATCGACTAGTACATATTATAAAGACGCAATGTTTGTCTGTCTGTCTGTCTGTTTGTAACGCTTTTACGACCTTTTTTTTAAAAACACGTACTTAGGGGGTGCAAATTGTTTCTCATAAAAAGTTGCAGGTATGTAGTTGGGTTTTTTTTGGAATTTTTTTTGCAAATTTTTCAAGCATGATATAGATGTTTGGTGTCAAAGGGAAAGTTGTTTGGTTGGGTGAGTAGTGTGTCAGGGTGACCAAAAAATGGCGCACGGTGGTATGGTTCGGAATTAGGAGGAAAATAGGATTTTTGGCAGCGCAGGCAGGAAAAGCGGCGTAGGCAGGGAAATCGGCGCAGGCAGGGAAATCGGCGCAGGCTAATAATTAGTGAGGGTCAAGGGGGCGGCAGCCCCCTGGTATAGAAAATTAACTTTGTTAATCACAACACAGCTTTATGCACGTTCTCACTTTTTGCTTACGAGAGGTCTCGCACCCACCCCTCCAAAACCTTCAGAGTGCCCTCGCTGGGTGCCCCTTAGGGGGCTACGGGATCCGACTAGTGTTAATATATTTGACTAAAAAGGATTTGTGACAAAAGAAAAAATGTAATTTATTATCTAAATAGTTGACATTTTAAATGTCATTTTGACAGTTGGAATAGACCGACTTTTGATCCCAATAGATCAATCTCACATCTGACGTAAGGGACGTAAGTGATTCTTTTGGCAAAACTGAAGTTCCAAGTGTTGCTTTCATTCAATTGACACACGCGATGATTTCCTGTTGGAAAAACTAAGTAAAAACCACAAAAACTTTTACTCTCAAGTATTTATTAAATAGAAATTTACTGCTCTATACAACTGAAAATATATTGTTTTCAAAGTACTAAGAAAAATGTTTGAACTTAATCAGCCAGCGAAAACAATTGTAGGCAGAAATAATGAGGGCAATCAGATTATACAGATACTCTCAAAGGTTTTTTTTATTCTAATTTCCCGAGTCATAAAAATATTTTGATTTTATGTACAAATTACATTTTGAATCTCTCATATTAGTAAAAGTATCTTAGAACATTCTGTTAAAACACTATGTTCCCCTCTTTTTCCCCGGTTTCATATATTTTTTGAACACATCATCTCTACTGAAAGTGAAAATATTATAAAACTTTTGCTTTTATTTGTTTGGATTGATGTGGCCGTATTTTAATTCGTAACTGTTGAATTAAGTCATAAATCTTCAACGCGGGTCCGACTTTCAGACCAATCATCGTGATGATATCGTTATTTGTCAATATAAGCATTTTTTCCCCGGTAATTTCTTTATTAATGAAAGCGTTCGCATGGGCTGGACAATCGTTTACTCGCAAAAATTCAGCAACATCTTCTACAGTCCAACTCAAACAATCCACTTCTTTGAGATCGGGAGCGTCACTCAAACGCGGTATATTTTTGTTGGACTTCTGCAATCATTTGAAATTTTGTTGAAAAAACCGGCTTTTGATAATTCGATACAATTAGCTTACCTTCTCGATAAGCGGCGGCGGTGTCGGAGATTTTAAGAACATTTCTGCGGTAATTGTAGGTGTTGGTGTTTTTGTCGGTTCGGGTGTCGGTGGAATAGGAGACGATTGTCCTGATAATGAATACGAGTATTCGTCTTCGAATTCATCGCTGAATTCGTCTGCTTCATCTTTGACTGCGTGTGTTGACTTGAGTGACAAGCGCTGCTGATCGAATATTTCTTTGTCTTTTTTCATTGTTGAATTACGCGTAGCCAAATTAAGGTTTGTTGTCTTTCCTCCTGAAAGCGTAAAACCTATAAACCATTGAAATGGATATAGGAATGTAATGAACATGTAGTGAACAACTCGATAGCACAGTGGTTAACACGTCTGCTTGCTACTATGAGATCGAGTTGCCAGTGCGTTGGTTCGAAACTCAGCCGCAGACAGATTTGTTCCGATTGTTAGATTTGTAAACAAAACAAAGCTAATTGAATCGGTTCAAGTCATGTGAAGTTGAGTGTAGCGCCATCGTACGGCTTACCGGTGAAAAGCATTGTTGGGAGGTGCCGGTATTCTACTACTACTAGTTTCGTTCCTAGTACATCTCATAGATGGCACTGGGCTTGTCGCACAGCTTACCACTGGCACAGTAAAAAAAACTTTCCGGTAATGAAAGGATCTCAAATAGAACCACAAAAAAGTAGCGAAACTAGTAAATAATGATGTAGCCCCTAACCCTTCATGGGTTGTTAAGGCAGATTATTATATTATAATGTAATGATAGAGTGTACTCAAATTCCAGTCACCTATGACAGAGTCACGCGTGCTTCCCTGGTGAATCATCGGTCATTCACCGGTGAGCCATCGGTGATTCTCTGGTGAATCAACAGTGATTGGTGGATCATCGGTGATACAACGGTAAATCATCAGTAATTCCCCGGTGAACCATCTGTGATACCCCTGTGAATCATAGGTGATTCCTGTGTGAATTATCGGTGATTCTACGATGAATCATCAATGACTTCTCGGTGAACCATCTGTGACTTTTAGGTGAACCATCTGTGATTTTCAGGTGAATAATCTGTGATTTCCCGGTGAATCATTGGTGATTCCCCGGTGAACCAACAGTGTATCATCGGTGAATGCTTGGTGAATCATTGGCGATTCCCCGATGAATCATTGGTTGATTCATCGGTGATTACACGCTGAATTATCAGTGATTCCACGGTGAATCATCGGTGATTTCACAGTGAATAAACGGTAATTTCACAGTGAATAAACGGTGATTTCACAGTGAATAAACGGTAATTTCACAGTGAATAAACGGTGATTTCACAGTGAATAAACGGTGATTTCACAGTGAATAAACGGTGATTTCACAGTGAATAATCTGTGATTTCCAGGTGAATCTTTTGTTACGAAGAATCATCTGTGATTCCCCGGTGTATCATCGGTGATTTCACGGTGAATAATCGGTAATTCCCAGGTAAATCATCGGTGATTCCCCGGTGGATCATCGGTGGTTTCACGGTAAGTCATCAGTAATTCTCGGATCCGGTGAATCGTCGGTAATCTCCCTGTGAATCATCGCTGATTCCTAGGTGAATTATCGGTGACTCCACGGTGAACCATCGATGATTTCACTGTGAATCATCGGTGATTCCTCGATAAACCATCTGCGTTTACAGGTGAATCATCGCTGATTCGCAGGTAAATCATCGGTGATTCCCAGGTGAATTATCAGTGATTACTCGGTGAGTGCCCGGTAAACGTGCACAGATGAACCGACGGACGGACAGGAAGAGAGAGAAAACATAAAATAGCTATCGCTACCCAATAAGCACAGTAGAATGTATAGAAAGATACGTCAGGCATTGACGGAGAGCGGTCTAAGCAGAACTGTCTCAGTGCTCGTCTGGAATTATCACAGTGTCGTACTTCATCCAAATCCATAGTTCTGTTCTTAAATCGACTACAGAAACAGAATCGAAGAAACAGTTTAGTTTTCTTTCAGTTCTCTGTCACTCCATATTATTGGGTGCGGAAGACTTCCGTTGCGTTGGTTTTTACTTAACCTTTTAGCTACTCCTCTTCTCAATACTACACTTAATACTCCTCTAACCTGCCACCTAATTCCCTTCCTGGACTTCATCTCAATCACACACCTAACTATTCATGTAATTAACGAAATAACATGAGTCCTTCTCTTACCGTTGTTTAGTTTTATTTTCCTTTTTCGTCGTTTCTTTGTTCTGGGAGAGATTTTAGGCGTAGCTGGTATTTTCGGCAAAATTCTCGGTCCTTCGAGTTTGTGTCCTGTTTCAAAATGAGGAGTTCATCATATCGTTGAGTTTAAAAGCATTTTACAGCAAAATTACTTACCAACGAGAACACACCATCCAACCGGATACATATCGGGACTTTCACAGTCCAACCATTGATCGTATTCGTCTTCCCAGCCATCGAAGTGCACTTTAAGTAGCCGACCAACAACTTTAGCAATAGTCGCAACACACACCAAACGTGGATCCATCAAATCAGCGCACTCCAATTTCATTCCTACAGTAAAACTGTTTGGCGGTAGTTCAACGTTAAATAAATGTTTTCCGGCTGCCACACTATTCGTCCTTTGTAAGTAGGACTTCCAACTAAAATTCCCATTTTCATAACCGCGTGGTAATGTCAATGTGATTCCATTTTCTTCACAAAATCCGGGTGGAAATATGCAGTGGGACTTCTCGTGATAACAGAACCTAAAATGGTCAATACATTGCACTATTGTTCATGAGGCTTGCTGTAGCACCATACCAATCAGCTCCAGATGCGTCCGGATCATAAGAATCGATGCGTATCATCATGTACCCATATTTTAGGACTGCCATCACAGTGGCCACACAAATTGATGAAAGGTTCAAAGGATCTATGGCTTCCAGTTTCATGCCTTCTCGGAAGCTAGATGTTTTCCCACCAAGGTAATATTCCTCGAATGCGAAATTCATTTTGAAAAGTTCAAACGTCGAGTCTTCTTCATACGCATCGATTACTTGTTCTCGCCCAGCTGAAGATTAAGTCGAAAAGTTATTGATTTCACAAAAGAAAATGCAAATTATTTGTTAAAGGTTCATATAAAAAGTTCAGGAATTTGTTCGATTTGCCGATGAATTTACAAATGGGTTACTGCCAGGTAGTCCCTTCTAAAATCCTGTATTTTTATCTTTACGGACATCTCATGGGGAAAAATTATGACCTCAACGTCTTAAGATTTTTGTTTGGACTTAGGGTTAGTGTACCGAATACATTAGTGGAGAATGGCACTATCATTGCTGCCTTGATGAGCATAAAGACATAAAGAGCATAAAGAGGTACATCGGAGTAATATGCTCTACATTGCAATAACGAAATACAAACGTTCAAGTACTACCGGTTTCAGTGCACGCGCGGCACTAACTCGTATCATGTCAAGTGAAGACTTTGATCAATTTCCAGATCGTAAAAATGTACAAATAAAAATATGCGCAGAAAAGTTTAGTTAATGTTTTTGTTCTAAGATTTGAAGCAGAGCACGGCGATGACAAACCGTAACAAACGATGTATACATTTTTTGTCTGGGTTTATTTGTTGAGATGTAATTCGAATTTGCTTAACTGATTGACTGCTTAACCTGACCAGTTGACGTGTAAAAAAACCAGGTAAATTAACTGATAATTTGTAGGAAATGTCAAAAATTCTCTACAAAAGTTTGACAGTGCCCACAACAAAATCAGTTTTAGCGGCTGGGATTTAATCTCATAGCTGATCCGGTTAAAAACTCAATAAATGGATTTTTGTTCATCCACATTTCTGTTCAGCCGGATTAAAATAATCCTTAACGATAATAGGAGCCTACAATCCGTACGAAATAAACGGGACCTAAAAAAAAGTTTGACGGCAGCATGTCTGTCAACACGATAACTCGATCGTCGAAGTACAAAGGCCCTATACGTTTGCTACAAACACTTTTATTGTAACATGGGGAAGATTGAGGTGGGAGTGAAGGGGATGCTTTCGATATCGTCTAGAGATAACGAATCTAAACGACTGCACCGGTCAACCTAAATGGTAGTACTATGTCCCATGATTCAAGGTCAAAGATGAGCCAAATCGGTCAAGAGGTTACGAAGATATGGTAGAAAAAGTGACTAAAAACGTGGATTTTCGGGGGTCGATGATACTTTTTCGCAAAGCATTTGATCTCACAAAACTGGAAATCGGGTCAGTGGTGTGGGCACTGGGACTAATGGAATGGATGAAATTAAGTTTCTTGGCCATATACAAAAGCAGAATTTTTGGACCCGTACGAAGTACGAAGGTCCTATACGTTTACTACAAATTCAGGGCTCCCACACATCCAATATTAGAAAAATTATACATTTATACATATTATACATATGTCCCATGGTTCAAGTTCAAAGATGAGCAAACTCGATCGGTTAGTTTCGGAAATATGGTCGAAAAGGTGTCCAAAAACAGTTTTTTGGGGGTAGGTGAGACTTTTTCTCAGATATCTTTAGAATTAAGGCTGTTAGAAAGCTACTTTCTGGGACAAAGCTGCAGAGAACTAAATTTTAGCGAACATGTGTTTCAGGTTTTCCCCAAAAACGTCCCAATCCGGAGATTTAGCCACTTCTAGAATTGGTAGGAATGAGTCATATCTCAAGAACTATGACAGATAGAAAGTTGCTTCCAAAGGCAAAGTTGTAGAGAATTAAATGTTATCGAACACGTGTTTCAGGGTTTACCCAAAAAAATGTCCCAATCCTGAGATTCAGCCACTTCTAGAACTCAGAGGGATAAGAACAATAGACTACGCGTGATTGGTGTCAGAGTTCAGAAAATGTACTTTGGGAGGGTTTTCGACATTACTTTGGGTAATTTCTGAGAGTCCTTTAAATTCTGATAGTTCTAAAAGAACTTGACTATGCATCTTGATGCGCATTATATCTGTGATAATAGTAAGAGTTTGGTACATCGAGGCTTTTCGCACGTGAAGGCTTTACGTGCGGGTATTTGCATATATTTTTAGTCTATATTTGGTCAACTATGCAGTATGGAAATTTACTGTCAAAGGCAAAGTTGTAGAGAATAAAATTTAAGAGAACACGTGTTTTACGGTTTTAGGGAAAAAGGGTCCAATACTGGCATATGACCACTTCCAGAATTGGGAGAGATGACCCATATCTCTATAACTATGAGAGTTAGAAAGTTGCTTCAAGGACAAAGTTGTGGAGAGAAAAATACTTACGAGAATCATGGGATCACGGTAGCGATGCGCCCGTAACGCAAGTCCCCATACGAACAAAAAATTCAGAAAAAGTATTTTCGTAGACGGCGGCGGAACCATACAGCTAAGTTTTGACTTTTTTCTCTTGCGTCGTTACCCCCTGAGAACTAGTTTTTCGGATTCTACGTAAATTTTTGATTGAAATCGACATTTTACTCATCAAAATCGGTCCAGTGGATCCGAAGATATGACCTTTAGAAAATCGTCAGTTTCCATACTAAATATGCTACTTCATAGAAGCCAAAGTTGATGGAAACATCCTACGTGAGTTACTGGGTTAGTTAGTTAGTTCCAGAGCCATTTGTATGAAAACCGATTTTTCTGGCTCGTGCTCGAAAACGGCTCGATAACTTTTCTTGAAATTTTGCAGGGACCTTCGGGTGGACATTCTACGCCATACGAGATTTTAAAAAAAGGGGTGTTACCGGCCTCGTTTGGGCGCCAGGGCTCTTAGAAGACGCCATATAAGGCCCATATAAAAGAATGTGTTGTATGTGTGTGTGAGTGTATTCACAACAAAAACCCTTTTTAAAAGGGAAACGTGACGCAAGTCCTCGTCTCTTCTTCCAAAACAACTGATATCAATTTGGATGACGCTTACAGCTTCGGAACGCCAAAAATTCGTTTGAAATATTTTCATTTTCGATTAAAGAAATGCGTCACAAATGCCGGACCCTCCCAACGTAATCACTTTTCTGCGCTTTCAGATTTCGCACGCCAAAAATGTAGCTACCTGTATACTCCACACATCACGCAAAATTTTTTTTCGTGTCAAATCTGAAAGAACAGAAAAACTATAACATTTAGAGGTCCGGCATTTGTGACGCATTTCTTTAATCGAAAATGAAAATATTTCAAAAGAATTTTTTGTGTTCCAAAGCTGTAAGTGTCACCCAAATTGATGTCAGTTGTTTTGGAAGAAGAGACGAGGACTTTCGTCACGTTTCCCTTTTAAAAAGGGTTTTTGTTGCAATACGTGTTTCAGTGTTTTAAAGACAAATGACCTAATCCCGGGATTTAGTCTTTTCTAGAATAGGGAGGGATGACTCATATATCTGGATCTATGACAGTTAGAGAGTTGCTTCCAAAGGCAAAGTTGAAGAGAATACAATCTTAGTGAATACGTGTATCTGGATTTTAGGGAAAAACTATTAATTGCCGGGATAAAGCAACTTCTAGAATTGGGATGTATGACGATGACGCATATCTTTAGAACTATGACAGTTAGAAATTTGCTTCTAAGGCAAAGTTGGTGAGAATTACATTTTGTAATAGCTGCAGGGGAGAACATTCCGACCATCAAAATCAATGGTCTCAGACTTACTTCGGTAGGGCTTTTCACATTTCCTTAGGTAATTTCTATGGATCTTTGCAATTCTTACAGTTATAAAAAAGCACAAAACATTGGATTGTTTGCTCATTTCTATATTTAGATACGTTCGAGTCTTTTTGCAACATCTATGGGATCACTGATAAAGGATGTCACGCGTGACGGCTATTTCCATCTCTTGCTAACCCATTTAAACTATATCTCGCATCCCTTTCGCATTCGTGACATCCTTTATAAATGATTCCTATTCTGTTTGCCACATCTATTCTGATACGTACAGGTACGGTGTACGAATCACTGGGGGCTCATTTATTGACTCTTGCGTTTGTAACATTGCGAATTCGATTCCCCGAGTAACAAACAATCTTTTGTCGTAAAAAAATCTACTTCCGGTCCACACGATGACTAATAATTTTATCTCTTTAACAAACAAACAAGTGTCAACGATATAGACCTCAGACCCGTACGACCTACGAAGTCTACGTCCGTCCGTTTGTCGCAAGGAGGCTTCAGACCAATACTTCATGCAGAAAAATGGGCGACATGAATTATCCCCCAGACTGAAAAAAATGGAAATTATCACTCAGCCGGAGAATTATCGCCAAGGAATTTTTACCAAGCAAATTTAAAGCGGTAAATTTGTACAAGGAAACTGCTTTTAAATGGGCTGTAAAGCGTCTAATTTGTATGCGGAAAATGGCCTAAGAGCACGTTGCAAAAATGTGAACTGTCAAATTTGCGATGTTTTTTTAAGAGACAATCCTGCGTAAATAACAAATTATTCAAAATTATAGCGCGGCCTCGGGTACTGTGGGAGGATGACTCTAACACGAATAATGCATGAATTATACTTCAAAAAGTTTGAGTATGAAGGTGAAAAGTTGCTCTGAAAAATCATCGCATTCTAAGTTCATTTTCGATGTTATTTGAGATTTAGCTATTAATCGCTTAAGAGTCTTCCTCTCACAGTGCACGAGCTATAATTTTGAATAGTTTGTTATTTACGCCAAATTCTGTTCTAAAAAAACATCGCAAATTTGACAGTTGACATTTTTGCGACGTGCTCTTAAAGATACTTTCCATTTGTTTGGGCGATAATTCCTGGATGCTAATTCCCGGGTAATAATTCCCATTTGTCTGGGTGATAATTCCTACTTTTTTCGGTCTGGGGGATAATTCATGTCGCCCGTTTTTCTGCATGAAGTATTGGTTCCCTGGGGGAAGTACCCGTCACCAGAAAAATGTTCTTCTCACTTTTCTCTACAACACAGCAAAAAATTTTTTTTTCTGATTTGTCGGTACTATCTATGAATAATTTTCGATCTCGAGAAATAGACAGCCGATCTTTCTGAAATTTTCAGGAAACCTCAGTCTCAACTCCAAATGAAAAATTTTATAGGCCGCTTTTCCGGGAAAACTCTTGAAAAGTCTTGGCATGTGGAAAAGTGGCCAATTTTGTGGGTTTTTCAGGTTATGCTCGGAGTTTTTGAATTTTAGCTTCGGCTGCCAACTATCAAAATGACACCATTTTGGATTTTTTGCTATCTTCTGAAATAGAATAGCTAGACAATTGGTTTCTCCGGAAAAGTTATAGATATATTTAGGAACAAAAAAAAATTTGGAGAAAAATTTTTCTTGGAGATAATTTTTTCGGAGAAAATTTTTTTCTGAGAAAAATTTTTTCAGAAAAATGTTTTTTGGAGAAAAGTTTTTTTGAGTTTTGAAAAAAACTTTTTTTCGGAGAAAACATTTTTTTCGGAGAAAATTTTTTTTTTTTTTTTTTTTGGGAGAAAAATTTTTCAAAAAATTTTTTTGGTTTTTTTTCGGAAAAATATTTTTTCGAAGTAATTTTTTTCGGAGCATTTTTTCGGAAAATGTTTTTTTCAGAGAAACATTTTTCGGAGAAATTTTTTTCGAAGTAAATTTTTTTTTGGAGAAAATTTTTTTCGGAGAAACCTTTTTTCGGAGAAATTTTTTCGGAAAAATGTTTTTTCGGAGAAAATATTTTCGAAGTAAATTTTTTTCGGAGAAAATTGTTTTCGAAGTAAATTTTTTTCGGAGAAACATTTTTTCGTAGAAAATAATTTTTCGAAGTAAATTTTTTTCGGAGAACCTAATTTTTCAAAAAAACAGAACATTTCTTACGTACAATTTAGTTATAACAACTCCAAACTTCCAAAAATACAGAAAAATTATTTCGTCGTAGGGTCCGACATTTGTGACGCCATTTTTTGAACACAACGTAATTTTGTTTTAAAGTAAGCGCTGTAATTTTTTCAGAAAAAAAAACTTTAAAGACAAGATTCCATTCAAACAAATTTTTGTGTATTATCAGCGATAGCGTCACTTCAAGCGATATCATTAATTTTCCTTTTAAGAGGTTTTTGTAAGCAGAATATTATGATAGTGAAAATAAAAATATACTTGCAAGAAGTAAGTTCTTGAAACCTTTTTTTCGGTGTGCGCTTTTGTCTCCCCTTGCTTTGAACAACATAAATCGGTTTATTATTTTGTTTTCTACGAAACAGATGCCTTCCGCATTAAAATGTCTCTAAGGAGATCCCATTTCAAAAATGCTTCTATGAACTTACCAATCATTCGTTCCACATATTCTTCTGGAGCGGATAAATTATGTCCAACTAACGTAGCCCAACCAACTGGATGTATTAACGATGAGTCTTCATGACACCAGAACCCGTTGTCATCCGGTGGAGCATCAAAGTATGTAACGAACAATCGTTTACCAACAATTTGATGTACGGTAGCTAACTTAACTTGCGATATGCGATTTTTATCTACAACTTCCAATATTAGTCCAGTGCGAAACCTTGACACAAAACTGTCACTAATTTTGTTGTAAAATGTTGATGGAAGGGTTCTGGCACCAGACAGATGTCGAACTAATAACTCCTTCCAATCGCTATATTTATTTTCGATTGATTTAGGTGGTATCAATGGCTTGCCCCTGGTAGCACACCAACCAACCGGATGCACTTCTGACGAACATAAATTGATCCAAAAGTCATTTGAATCGTCATCATCATAGCCTTCGTAGCGAAGTAGCGCCTTGTAGCCACAAATGCGATATACAGTTGCCACCCAGAACGAGTGCGGTGTAAGACCCAGAATACCTTTATTATCACAGTCGGTATTTTCCACTTCAACTTTCATTCCAACGCCAATATTCGTCCACATGTCATAACCGGGAGTGTGTGGAAAGCATGTCACATCAGCTGCATTGAAATTGGCATTGGACTGTAATTGTGGCGTCCAATCGTAGCTATTGAAAAATACGGACGGCTTTCGTCGAACACTCAAAATTTTATCATCTTGAGGACATGGCGACGGCAGACGATGTCCTTTCGGTATTTGTGGCAATTCCTCCTGTGGCAGTAAATCTTTGAACAAAACACCGTCCGAATTACCAGAATGCGGTACAATTTTAAAGCGATAGCTCGTAGTTTGTGAAATTTGTTGATTTTCAAAGTCATGTTCAGTAGCGTCCATGCTACCATTGTTGTAATCGGTGGCATTTGTGTACTGTTGTTTGTTTGTGTTCATTTGGTCTAAATCGTTCCGAGCGCACGCCATGCTACAAAATCTTCGTTCTTTCGTATAAAATGAGTGTTTTACACCAATGGCACCACATCTTTCGCAAACAGCTGCAAAGGAGAAATGAACTTTTCATTTCAATTTTCGATTCGCTTGAATGGCAAAATCAAATTATTCTTTTTTCTCTCTAAAAAGCATTAAACGCTCTGATGGAATAGGGAAAGTAAATGAGAATGTCGACGAATCCGACTTCCAAATTCTTATTTTAC
>CM055403.1:63800099-63831434 GCA_029228625.1 Pseudolycoriella hygida | reverse complement strand
TTTCTTAGGATTCATAAAGATTCTACTCACAAAACTCTGAGACTTTGCCAAAGAAACCTATCGCCCAACTCCCATACATTCCAAGATATTTTTAAAAGCATAAAAATTGATCCAATGTCCAACCGCCCGACATTTTCACCAATGCTGGTGGTTCTACTCACTAAACTCTAAGACTTCGCCAAAGAAACCTATCGCCCAACTCCCATACATACATTTAAAAACATAAAAATTGGCCCAATGTCCCACTGCCCGACATTTTCACCAACCAAAAAAATGTATAAACAAAATCAATGCATCATTTCGTTCCATACAAATAATTCCTTACAAAGAAAATATTTGAATACGCCACTTAATAAACAAACGTAAATACATTGACAATATTAGTGAATGAAGCCACGTGCATAAAATAGTTTTTTCGTTTATTTCTTCTTACATGTACGCACACACACACGTAAATATTCTCCCTGAAATTACTTGAACAAATCTCATACAAAATTTCTAATCATTTTTCGTTGTATAAATTTTATACTTCACAGGAAGTACGCAGTTCCAAATGTATAAATACCACTTTTTAATTCGCTTGAAAGTATCGCCGGTTGGTGATGTCCAGCGCTAAGCGTCGTTGCAAAACGATGCTAGGTGCGGGTGGCGATACTGTTCATATTATGGGAGACTGTACCCATAATAAGAGCAAACTATTTTTGAATGGACTGCTTCATTGCGGTCCCAGTACTTTAACAAAATGAACGTCTCTCGTTCTCTGTCTCTAGGTTTCCCTTGTGGTGTTCTCTTGTGGTTTTTTGGGTTAAAAAAAGCGATGCAAAAGGGAGGGTTTAGTTCCTCGGAACTCTTCAAGCAGGTCGGACGTAGATAGATTCACATGCGAATCTACTTTTGCATTGCCTTTTTTTGAATCATATAAGGCAATGCAAAAGAATCTACTATTGCATTGCCTTTTCTTTGGCTTTCGGCTTATAAAAGGCAATGCAAAACGACTTTTTGCTTTAGTTCCTCGGAACTCTTCAAGCAGGTTGGACCTATGTTGGTTCACGCTGGAAATTTGTGACCGACAAACCGACAGACAAACAGACAGACAAACTTTTGAATTTTAAAATTATAAATTAGATTCCGTAAAAGTCTTCGTTAAGGTTTGTGTGAAAGCTCAACTTGATAAAAATAATTGTTTTTTTGATACGTTGAGCTTTCACACAAACCTTTCGTCATGCCATTCGCATCGCGTCCAATATGATGATAGTGGTGGGGCTATGTCATACTCTCGACTCAGAAAATATACAGTTTTCGAATTATCATGCGCATTCTATCCAGGTATTATGTTACTTGAGTTGTTTTGCTTTGTACTGACCAATTGAAACGTCGGTGATTACGTTTTTCCTAACTGTATACGTACACTTGCGTTCGGTTGATTAGATCAACCATCTTCAGGCTGAAAATATACAATAAATGGAACAACGTCAACATCGACGCTCCTTTCTTTTTGATTTCTTTTTTAACAAAACTTACTGCTAACAATTTATCACAGAAAATTTGACAGATGACATTTAAAATATAACACAGAAAAAGAAGAAGATAAACAAAGTTAGAAAACCATTCTTATTTAATTATTTAGTCAAATTTTCTGTGATAAATTGTTAGCAGTAAGTTTTGTTAAAAAAGACATCATAAAGAAAGAAGCGTCAATGTTGACGTTGTTTCATTTATTGTATATTTTCAGCCTGAAGATGGTTGATCTAATCAACCGAATGCAAGTGTAAATATACCGTTAGAAAAAACGTAATCACCGACGTTTCAATTGGTCAGCACCAAGCAAAACAACTCAGGTAACATCATCCATTTGAGCTGACCAGCAACACAAAATCCATTCCATATCCAGGTATACCAGATATCAATTTTTAGGTCGCTGGCCGAACTTAGAATGTCAGACATGAAAAGAACGTACTTACGTAGGTCCACCCGAGCGTCGCGTCGTCGTCAATCTTTTTTAGGGATCGTTCAACCGATTGTCATAAATTTTTTTGTTCAAGAGCACTGTTTGCACATACCCTTGCCTAAGTTCAAAGATGAGCAAAGTTTTTTCGGAGAAACCAATTATTAAGTAGCGACCGTCTGGGCACCCTTAACAGAAGAATCACCGATGATTCACCAGGGAAACACCGATGATTCACCAGGGAATCAGATGATTCACCAGGGAATCACCGATGATCCACCAAGAAATCACCAATGGTTCACCAGAGAATCACCGATGATTCACCAGGGAATCACCAATGATTCACCAGGGAATTACCGATGATTCACTGGGGAATCACCGATGATTCACTGGGGAATCACCGATGATTTACTGGGGAATCACCGATGATTCACTGGGGAATCACCGATGATTATTTTGGGGAATCACAGATGATTATTTTGGGGAATCACAGATGATCTATCGGGGAATCACAGATGATTCACCGGGTAATCACAGATGATTCACCGGGTAATCACAGATGATTCACCGGGGAATCACAAATGATTCACCGGGGAATCACAAATGATTCACCGGGAAATCACATATGATTTATCGGGGAATCACAGATGATTCACCGGGGAATCACAGATGATTCACCGGGGAATAACCGATATGAATCACCAGTGTGATTCCACTGTAAATAACCGCTGATTCCACTGTGAATCACAGTTGATTCCTCTGTAAATCATCGGTGAGTCTACTACTGGATCGAATTGCTTCATGAATATTTACTTAAACAGAAGACATTGAGAATCCCTCCTAATGGCAGAGTGCAAATTTTCGCTTCTTGAACGAAGGCCTTCAAATCTCAGCTTAAGGTTCTCAGTTGGTCTAAAGACCGGCAAAAGACATAAAAGTTAATTTTTTGTGTGTTGTGGCCGAGAATGAGGAAATCATTTTTGGCAAAGAATTGAGTAATGGCAATCACAAAATCATGGGCGCGCCGTAGCGATGCGCCCGTGACGCAAGTCCCCATACGAACAAAAAATTCGCAAAAATTTTTTTCGTAGACTTGGGAACCATATACACAGCAAAGTTATGACTTCCCCCCTTGCGACGTACCCCCCGGAAAAAAATTTTCCTGGATTCTACGGAAAATTCTTTCACTCATTAAAATCGGTTCGGTGGATCCGCAGATACGACCTTTAGGAAATGATTATTTCCTATACAAAAAGTTCTGTTTCATAGAAGTCAAAGTTAATGCAAACATCCTACGTTAGTTAGTTAGTGGGTTAGTTCCAGGGCCATTTTTATGAAAACCGACTTTTTTGGCTCGTGCTCGAAAACGGCTCGATAACTTTTCTTGATATTTTGCAGGGACCTTCGGGTGGGCATTCTACGTCATATGAGATTTTAAAAAAGGGGGGGTACCGGCCTCGTTTGGGTGCCAGGACTCTTAGAAGGCGCCATATAAAGCCCATATGTATGTGTTTGTGTGTGTATGATAGCACATTTTGTATGAGGCAATGGTTGTGTGTTCGAGATAGAAGTTTGGTGTCAAAGGGAAAGTTGTTGGGTTGGGTGCGTACTACACACTGCGTAGTGTATCAGGGTGACCGCCAAAATGGCGGAAAATAGGCGGGGACTCAAAAAAAACTTTTGATATGTTGTAGAGGTAGTTGAGGGGATCATGGAAGTAGTAGCCGCCGCGCTTCGGTTTGGCGGCGGCGGCGGCTCAAAAAAACATTTTTGATATGTTGTACAGGCAGTTGAGGGAATCATTTTCGCCCATAGAAGTTTTTAACCTTCAAGTAAAAACGCAATGAGGTCGATTATAGATATACAACTTTATTGTGCGATTGATTTAACAGAACTAACTATTTCAATTATAGCCGAAGTGGTTATAATGCTGAAGGCCTACACTTATACAAATGCAATGATTTAGGGTGGACAGAATTCCAAATTTCAACAGAAGTAGTAGCCGCCGCGCTTCGGTTTGGCGGCGGCGGCTGCTCAAAAAAAACTTTTGATATGTTGTAGAGGAGGTTGAGGGGATCATTTTCGCCAACCACGGAGTACTAGCCGCCGCGTTTCGGTTCAGCGGCAGCGGCGGCTCAAAATAATGCAAAACATTACAATCACAACGAAAACCCTTTTCGAAAGGGAAACGTGACCCAAGTCCTCGTCCCTTCTTCCAAAACAACTGATATCAATTTGGATGACGCTTGCAGCTTCGGAACGCACAAAATTCTTTTGAAATATTTTGACTTCTGAGTAAAAAAATGCGTCACAAATGCCGGACCCCCCAGTGTTATAGTTTTTCTGTTCTATCAGCTTTCACAATGCAAAAATTTGACTTTATGGGATGTATGGCGTATTTTTGCACAGGAAATCAAATTTCTGCGTATGAAAGCTGAAAGCCTAGAAAAATTATTACATTGGCGGGTCCTGCATTTGTGACGCATTTTTTTAATCAAAAGTGAAAATATTTCAAAAGAATTTTGTGCGTTCCGAAGCTGCAAGCGTCACCCAAAAAGATATCAGTTGTTTTGGAAGAAGGGACGAGGACTTGCGTCACTTTTCCCTTTTAAAAAGGGTTTTGTTGTGATTCATATTTCGGGAAAGTAATTTTTGAAGATTTAGAAGATTAAATTTAAATGTTTTAAAAGTCGTAAATGCGTGATAAATGAAAGTATTGGGGAACGTACGGGTCCTATATTATGTTTTCCGTCTATTCCCCTTTCGTGGGTCATTTTGAAAAATTCGGTTCGGTCACGACGGAACTGAATTTTTCGGTTTTTCGAGTAACCGAATCTATATGCCCTTCGGTATTTGATTTCAAAAATAACACGAAGAACATTTTAAAATAAAGAATTTTCAATCAGGAAAGATGTTGGTCACTTTTCAATCTGCACCAAAGGAGTTAGTCTGGAATATCAACGTAGCTACCTTCCATGCACAGCTTGTCGGTGAAGTGAGCGCTCTCATCAAGCATGCCGAAGACAACTACTTCAGTGCAACTCGGTCCATTTATGACTGGTGCAGTCTAACCACGCGGCTTCTTAAGATTTACCTCGATCTCTTCGAAAACCGTGCATCAAAAACGTATGAGGCGCAGAGGGCCCTCTTAATTTATGTGTTTGAAGATGGATTGACCAAGATGTCTGGGGGACAAGCTGAATTAGAACAATGCTGCTTAAGCTTCAATAATGTGGCGGGAAAACTAACATCTCTGCATATTCGTGTGTCCAATTTGTTCGACTACGAAAAGAGTTTCTTGCAAGGAGAAGTCGACAAGATTCGAAGACACACATATGTTGGTGCAGGAGCTGGCTTTCTTCTTGGTCCCTTCGGAGCCCTTATTACGTACTCTATTGCCGCTGGAGTTGTAGAAGGCAAACTTATTCCAAAATCGCAGGCAAAGATGAGTAAAATGAGAGATTTCTTCGAACAGTTGCACAAAACCATTGAGCAGACCAATGTCGACATCGATTCATCGAAAGAGAAAATGAAGGATGAAGTTAGAAGTATCGCCGTCCTAAAATTTAAAACCGAAAGAACAAAAGCACTCATTCCCATGGACGACTTCGATGGCCTCCGTGACACAATTTTGGAATCTGTGAACAACCTAATCAAGGAGTGTGAGGCATACCAAAAGCGTGCATAGTGAAGTCCCAATTTTTTCTATTTTCGAGTTAGTTTTTGTCATTGAATTCAATTTTTATGTCTTTTAGAAAGTAAATATGTGAGAATTGAATTGGGCTATTTATTCATTTTTTGTGGTAACATTATTTGGAACAAAACTACAAAATTATGACAGTTTGAGCCGTATGAGTCCTATGCATTTACCAGGTTTACCACTACGTTTGCCTATGCCGAATCTGCAAAAACAAATTGTACGTCCGTCCGTCCGTAAGCAAAAGTAACAATATTCGTAGTCGTTGTAATTCAAGAAACTATTGTCCGTCCGTCCGTCTGTAAGCACGATAACTCGAGTAAATGCTGACAAATTTTTAGTTTTTTTCCCTGAAAGGTAATAGAAGTGAGCGGGCAACCCTAAACTTGACCAAAAACCCGACCCGACCCGAGCCCGAATCAATTTCTTCTTCTTCAAGTTCTTCGAAAAAGGGTCTATTACGTTTACCACGGAGTTTGTAACCCATTCCCAGATAACAATTGACCCCACGAAATGTACATAAAGTGCCATCGGAAAATGTGCTGATCCCATTTAATGTGCTCCAATTCCAGGACATTTAATGTATATTAAAAAGTGCCCTTACTGTTACATCTTTTCTTTGGAACGTAAAGTGCATTTAAAGTACATTAAATGTGAATTACATGTACATCTAATGTACATTTAAAACACTTTGAATACACAAATAATGTACCTTTAATGTTCTTTTTAGTGTGAATTACTAGCACATTTCATGTACACATAGTGTTGTGTAAGAAAAGAAAGGAAAATTTAATTTAGTTTTCCGACTTTTCTATTTCGGTTTTTCTTATTCTGATCATCGCTAACGTCCTCCATCTACATTTTTTTATGCCAAGCTCTCATTTTTTTTATTAGAAAAATTTCTGCCATTTGCGCGGCTTGAACCCAAGACGCTCGGGATAATGAGTCGACTGCTCCGGATACTTGTGTGTTGGTGTGTTAAATTTGTATAAAGTGTTTAAATTATAGAAAGTACATTAAATGTACATTTTTGTACTGAGAAAAAAGGTTTGGAAGATATGCTAGTAAATGAAAATTAAACAAACTCCACAGAGTGTTATTTAAATTTATTTGATCGAACACACTAAAAATGTACTTGTAATCTAGTGCAATAATTTCGAGCTTTAATGGTACAAAAAATGTGCCTTTTATTCACATCGAAAATGTACTACATCACAAGCACATTTTTGGTACATTAAATGTGATAGGAATAGTGTACACCTTATCACGCACATAAAATGTGCGAAAAATGTACTTGTGATCTAGTGCAATAATTTCGAGTTTTATTAGCACAAAAAATGTGCTTTCTATCACAAGCACATTTTTGGTACATGTTATGTACATAATTTCAACAACATTGAATTTCGCACATTTAATGTACATTCAGTGGGCAACCACATTAAAAAGTGTGATCTGTGTTATCTGGGATTTCGACTTGGGAGTTGGTTACCTTTTCGTTTCATGGTCCTTAGATACCGAATTTGCAAAAAAATTTTGACCGTCTGTCCGTTTGTCATTAAAACTCAATCGATTTTCAAAAACTTTTTTTCCCTGCAAGGTAATCGAAAAAACTCTATTGGGATTGAATCTGGGCATTGTCGGTCTAAGGGCCAATGAGCTAGGGTCGATTAAGTGGTTTTTGGTCTTCTCCGATTGTGAGTCTTTACTAGGGCCCAACGTGTTTTTTCTACATAAATCGAATAAATCTTATCCGATTTCCAAAGTCTTTCTTTGTTCTGAAAGAAAATCAAAAAATTGATTACAGGATTGAATTTAGGTAAAATCGATTGAAAATTTTCGAAGTTACGGTCGAAAAAGTGGTGAAAAACGTTGGTGAACGTTGAAGGTTGGTGATTCTTTTTCATTTATATCACTGCGAAATTAGAACGGAAATCGCTCTTCAAGGTTTTGAATGGAAGATATGGACATCAGAAAATCACGAAAATTAAATTAGTGAAAATCTGTCGAGTGGTTCGGGCTATAGAGTCCTTAGTATGGGCCCAACTCACGGTACGGTACCCAACACAATATTTGTTTTTTTCATAAATTCCTCTGATAATGAGGTTTTTTGTGCAAAGTTGTAGAGAAAAAAGAGGCGACTTTATTTTCGAGGTATGGGTCAGAGGCCTCTGCTAAGTGCCCTAGGTCGGTTCTAAATTCTGGGCTTATTTTAAGGGCTTGGAGAGGTTTTTTGCCCCGTTGCTTCGGACAGGTTTTTCGTTCAAGGCAGCCTCGTGCTAAAATTCTGACTACGCCTAACTGGAAGAACAAGTGAAGTTATTAATTAGTAACACCATCGAAATCGGCACCAGGATGCCTACTTGAGACCTAAAGCTGGGAATAAATAAGGCAGCCTGGTGCCGAACATCTGTTCTTGCTAAAGTGGAGGCAGGAGTGAGTTCTATACGTCACATAAGTTTCAATTCGGCACCAGGCTGCTGCTGCCCTCTGCATTCAAAGTGTCAAGCAGCCTGGTGCCGAGTTGAAACTTATATGACGTATAGATCTAACTACCTTCTACTCTTTGGTAAAAACAGATGCTCAGCACCAGGCTGCCTTCTTTATTCGCAGATAATGGGCTCAAGTACGCAGCCAGGTGTCAAATTATAAACTAATATGATGAAATGTACTCGCTGCTTCCTTAATTTTGGCATTTTAAAATTTTCGGCACCAAGTGTCCTGGCTGAAAGTGCAGACTTATCTTCTAGTAGAGGTGTGCGGGACGACCTTTTCTTGAACCGAAACCGAGCCAAAATAAAAATTCAAACCCGACCCAAACCGAACCCGATGTAAAAAAAATTTCAAGCCCGACCCGAACCGAACCCGATCCAAAATAAAAAATCAAACCCGACCCGAACCGAACCCGAAAAGAATCAAACCCGACCCGAACCGAACCCGATCCAAAATGAAAAGTAAAACCCGATCCCGATCTAACGTAAGAAGTCAAATCCGAACCCGAAAGAAGTTCGATATTTTACTGTCTGTTTCTTGAATTTAATAGAATATAAGTCACGCCTGGGGCTTTTCTATAATATAAAATCCAAAATGTCACTGCACCTCACTGCACCTCGCTGCACCTTGCTACACCTCGCTACACCTCACTGCACCTTGGTGCACCTCACTACACTACATCTCAGTGCACCTCACTACACCTCACTGCACCTTAATACACTTCACTGCACCTCACTGCACTGCACCTCACTGCACCTTGGTGCACCTTACTGCACCTTGATACACCTTACTGCACCTCGCTGCACCTCGCTGCACCTTGCTACACTTCGCTACACCTTGGTGCACCTCACTACACTACACCTCAGTGCACCTCACTACACCTCACTGCACCTCAATACACTTCACTGCACCTCACTGCACTGCACCTCACTGCGCCTCACTACACCTCACTGCATTATTGAATTGCGAGGAGGCTGCAAACAGTCATTCCCGTGAAAAACTTGCGGGAACAGCCTTCTGCAGCCTCTTCGCATTCAATAATTACAAATTATTTTTGCGTTCTGAGTGTTTCAAAACCTACATTCACATCTAATTTATTCATGTTGTAAATATGAAAATCTATCATTCAGTATTTTGGCTAAAATATGATTCTGCAACTTTCGTAATTTCTTAGCAATTCAAAATTGTATCAAATCGTGTGATTCGTTTTTTCGAGTTTTCTGGTATGTTTTTGCCCGTGTTTTGTCGAATGAGAATGAACGTGTGTGTGCGTGTAATCGAGGGTATTATGCGGACAGCAATTCGAAAAAAAGAAAACAGTTTTGGACTTTGTGTTTGTTCGTAAGTAGTAATAAAATTACACGCGAAAGGATAATTTTTCGTTAATTTTGTTTTGAAAAATTCTGCTTCAATTTTGTGTGACTTGTTGAAACGAATTAAGGGAAAAATATTTTCTGATGTAAGTTATATTTGAAGAACTTTAATTTGGCAAATAATTTAAGGTATGAATATTCCAAGCCTTCACATGCACACCTATTCCATTTAACGCTACAAAATTTGCTTGCAATTCCTGTTGTGTATCAATAGTTGTACGAATTGATTTTCTTTTCGATATTTCGTTTTGTCAGATGAATGAGAACATTTGCGTCCATCGCGACCATTTCTGATCAAAAATATTAACATGAAAGAGATAAAAGCGAATAAAAAATTGTCTGATTTTGTTGATGTGTATTTTAAAATCCACGGATTGAAAAGTTTCAATGTTATTACTTCTGAAAAAAATTCTTCGGCAATTTCGGACGAGAATCTTCAATAATTTGAAGAGAAAGTATTTGTGACGAATATTGTTTAAAAAAAACTATTTTTCTTCAATAAACACAAGTGGTTTTTTAATGAAATGTAATCGAATCAAAGACTTTTTGGGCTCGTGAAAATTTGAATCACTTGCTAGTAGGTACAAAAAAGTGTGATAGAAGGTATTTTCACTATGACATTGATAAAAGACAGAGGCACCGGGTCCAAATTTGTTTTTGAATATAATTCGGTACTCGATTACCTCTCAAAAAGAAAAAGAATCAGCAAAATCAGTTGGGATTTATCCAGTTTATGTAAGCGAACACGTTGGGCCCTAGTAGAAACTCAGTTTTAGGGTCCTGACTTAGTCCAAGGGTTTCTGATAAAAAAAAATTCTTCCAAAAACCAGAAACTCGTTTTTAGTATCCTAGCCATATCCTAGGGCCTAATCTCCAAAAAGTTTCTTCTACTAATTGTTGGGCTTTCATAGACCTGTCGATTCAAAAACAATTATGAAAATCGGAAAAGATTTACTCGAGTTATGTACAAAAGACCAAAAATCACTTAAACGGCCCTAATAGAATAGAATAAATGGGCGAACCGAAGTTCAGCACCTAGGCCTGTTGTGCTACCCACATAAGGATTAAATTATATTCGTGCTATTTATGTAATTTAGGATAGCAGAAGGTGGCAAAGCGTGCACTAAGCCGTAGGGAAAGATATAGGCGCCTAGACATTTTGGCCTTTGCATTATGTAAGCTGGAAGTGGAACAGGAACAGGAAGTGTTCACTAGTTTCTGGCTCTCCACAACTGTGACAGTTTGGGCTGGTCGCTAAGCCCATTTCGTTGAGGTGATAGTTTAGTTTGTTGTGACCGGTGAGACATTCAACGAGACGCTTCAAGTTACGTCTGTTGTGTGACAGGTAATATTAAGAGTTAGACTCGTTGATCGTGGTATTTGCTCTGGCTTTGGCTTGCCTTGCAGTATTAAGCGTGTGCCAGTGCTTTGAGAATTGGACCTTTTTCCACTCTTTTATGGCTTGGTTTTGGAGGGGTTGTGACCCGTGGTTCTGGACCCGTAAATGGAGAATTGGATGCTTTACGAGCTAATTCGTCGGCCAATTCGTTGCCGATTATTCCTGTGTGCCCAGGAACCCATATTATTGTAAAAACACGGTTTATTGCTAATTCTTGTAAGGCATTATAACAGCTTAGAAGAAGACCAGACGTAAACTTGAATCCTCTCAGTGCAGATTGACTGTCAGATAGAATGACCACTGGTGTATGGTTGTTTACTTCTACAAAGCCGACAGTGCCCAGATTCAATCCCATAAAAGATATTTCGATTACCTTTTAGGAAAAAACGTTTTTGAAAATTGGTTGAATTTACTCGAGTTATCGTGTTGACAGACGGACGGACGGACATTTTTTTTTATTGCTGATTCGTTATCTAAGGACCACGATCGGTGCTCCCCCCGCCCCTACTCCCGGGTCGAAATTCGACTTGTTACAAACGTCGTGGTAAAAGCAAAGACGTCTTTTCGAAGAACTTCGTTCTTCGCACGGGTCTAAAAAGTTTAAATGTTTCAAAAGTCTCATGTGCGTTCTTCAAACTACGCGAAAGAACTATGCCTCGATTGTTCACTTTTTTAACGAATATTCATTTTCTGTACAATATACATACCTTCTGATTGGTTCATCGGTATTTTACTTTTGTTATTGCAAAAGTGTTTGAGTCACCGCGGCACACAAACAAAGTCATTACTTTTATTATCGCTAGCAACAACCTCGTTTGTCGTTTATATAGTTTCGTTCACGTTTTGTTAACCTATTTCTTATTTTAAAGTAAATCAAATTCATCATGGCAGCAGGAGCAGCAGAAAGAGCAGAAATCAAAGATATGATTGAAATTAGCAAAAGGGGAATTGAAACGATCATCCAAGCTTTGTGTTGCTACAACGAGATCTTTAATCAAAATATTCCATGGAAAAGCTACAAAAGAAACGTCCTGTTGATGGACCAATTTCGTCACGATTTTTCATACGAAAGTGCCCAGCTTGTCGGTGATGTGACGACTCTCATGAAGCATGCCGAAGAAAACTACATCAGCGTAGCTCAATCCATATCTGAGTGGTGCAAATTAACCACGCGGCTTCTTAAGATTTACCTCGGTCTCTTCGAAAATCATACATCAGAAACGTATGAGGCGCAGAGATCACTCTTATTTAAGATACTTAACGAAGGATTGACCAAAATGTCTGCGGGACAAGCTAAATTAGAGCAATGCTCCATGAACTTTAAGGATGTGGCGGGAAAACTACGATCTGTGAAGAATCGTTTGACCCATGAATTTGACAACAAAAGCAGCTTCTTCCAGGAAAGCGTCGACAAGATATTCGACAAATCATATGTAAAAGCAAAATCTGCCTATATTTTTTTCCCCTTTGGAGAAAAACTCATGATTCCTGAATTCCGTGGAATTGAAAAGCTCAAAGTTATTTCCCATTTGCAAAGGAGGTTGAGCGTAGTCAACGGTTTGTTCGAAATGTTTCATAAAACCATTTGTCAGACACATGACCGCATAGAGTCGACGAAACGAAAGCTGAATGAAGAAATTAAAAGTATCGGCGTCCTAAAAGTTCAAATCGGAGAAGCAAGGGCACCTTTTCCCATGGATAATTTGGGTGACCTCCGTCATACGATTTTAAAATCTGTAAACGACCTGATCAAGATTTGTAAGACATTTCAAAAAGACTATGGTAAGAAATGACATATGAAGTCAACAAAAAATTTACCCGAATTGAAGCAAATATGAAATAATAAATCTTAACAAGTGTTAGTGTGTCCACCAAACATGTGTGCATTACTTATTTTGAGCAGAACAAATATGCGTGAATTGTGTGTGTTGGTGAGCGATAGACATACTACACATAAATTACGTATCTTCATTTTTGCTTCAGTTTACGGTTACGTAGACCCAGTCTATTTCTTTATGTCATTGTGTAGCGCATTGCGACATGAAGAAGTTGATCTGATAAAACTCTACCAACATTAATCAATTAGATTCCGTAAAAGTCTTCGTTAAGGTTTGTGTGAAAGCTCAACTTGATAAAAATAATTGTTTTTTTGATACGTTGAGCTTTCACACAAACCTTTCGTCATGCCATTCGCATCGCGTCCAATATGATGATAGTGGTGGGGCTATGTCATACTCTCGACTCAGAAAATATACAGTTTTCGAATTATCATGCGCATTCTATCCAGGTATTATGTTACTTGAGTTGTTTTGCTTTGTACTGACCCATTGAAACGTCGGTGATTACGTTTTTCCTAACTGTATACGTACACTTGCGTTCGGTTGATTAGATCAACCATCTTCAGGCTGAAAATATACAATAAATGGAACAACGTCAACATCGACGCTCCTTTCTTTTTGATTTCTTTTTTAACAAAACTTACTGCTAACAATTTATCACAGAAAATTTGACAGATGACATTTAAAATATAACACAGAAAAAGAAGAAGATAAACAAAGTTAGAAAACCATTCTTATTTAATTATTTAGTCAAATTTTTTGTGATAAATTGTTAGCAGTAAGTTTTGTTAAAAAAGAAATCAAAAAGAAAGAAGCGTCAATGTTGACGTTGTTTCATTTATTGTATATTTTCAGCGTGAAGATGGTTGATCTAATCAACCGAATGCAAGTGTAAATATACCGTTAGAAAAAACGTAATCACCGACGTTTCAATTGGTCAGCACCAAGCAAAACAACTCAGGTAACATCATCCATTTGAGCTGACCAGCAATACAAAATCCATTCCATATCCAGGTATACCAGATATCAATTTTTAGGTCGCTGGCCGAACTTAGAATGTCAGACATGAAAAGAACGTACTTACGTAGGTCCACCCGAGCGTCGCGTCGTCGTCAATCTTTTTTAGGGATCGTTCAACCGATCGTCATAAATTTTTTTGTTCAAGAGCACTGTTTGCACATACCCTTGCCTAAGTTCAAAGATGAGCAAAGTTTTTTCGGAGAAACCAATTATTAAGTAGCGACCGTCTGGGCACCCTTAACAGAAGAATCACCGATGATTCACCAGGGAAACACCGATGATTCACCAGGGAATCAGATGATTCACCAGGGAATCACCGATGATCCACCAAGAAATCACCAATGGTTCACCAGAGAATCACCGATGATTCACCAGGGAATTACCGATGATTCACTGGGGAATCACCGATGATTCACTGGGGAATCACCGATGATTCACTGGGGAATCACCGATGATTTACTGGGGAATCACCGATGATTCACTGGGGATTCACCGATGATTATTTTGGGGAATCACAGATGATTTATCGGGGAATCACAGATGATTTATCGGGGAATCACAGATGATTCACCGGGTAATCACAGATGATTCACCGGGAAATCACAAATGATTCACCGAAAAATCACATGTGATTTATCGGGGAATCACAGATGATTCACCGTAGAATCGCAGATGATTTACCGGAGAATCACAGATGATTCACCAGGGAATCACAGATAATTTACCGTGGAATCACAGCTGATTCACCGGGGAATAACCGATGTGAATCATCAGTGATTCCGCTGTAAAAAACCGCTGATTCCACTGTAAATCACCGCTGATTCCCGTGTGAATCATCGGTGGGTCTACTGTGAATCCATAATAATTTTTTTTAGAAATCGGTTGAGACCGAACCTGGTGCGAATTGCTTCATGAATGTTTACTTAAACAGCAGACATTGACAATCCCTCCTAAAGGCAGAGTGCAAATTTTCGCTTCTTGAACGAAGGCCTTCAAATCTCAGTTTAAGGTTCTCAGTTGGTCTAAAGGCCGGCAAAAGACATAAAAGTTAATTTTTTGTGTGTTGTGGCCGAGATTGGGGAAAACATTTTTGGCAATGAATTGAGTAATGGCAATCACAAAATCATGGGCGCGTCGTAGCGATGCGCCCGTGACGCAAGTCCCCATACGAACAAAAAATTCGGAAAATTTTTTTTCGTAGACTTGGGAACCATATACACAGCAAAGTTTTGACTTCCCCCCTTGCGACGTACCCCCCGGAAATATTTTTTCCTGGATTCTACGGAAAATTCTAAGGCGAAGTGTCTTTTCACTCATTAAAATCGGTTCGGTGGATCCGCAGATGGCCATTTGTACGAAAACCGACTTTTTTGGCTCGTGCTCGAAAACGGCTCGATAACTTTTCTTGAAATTTTACAGGGACCTTCGGGTGGGCATTCTACGTCATATGAGATTTTAAAAAAGGGGGGGTACCGGCCTCGTTTGGGTGCCAGGACTCTTAGAAGGCGCCATATAAAGCCCATATGTATGTGTTTGTGTGTGTATGATAGCACATTTTGTATGAGGCAATGGTTGTGTGTTCGAGATAGAAGTTTGGTGTCAAAGGGAAAGTTGTTGGGTTGGGTGCGTACTACACACTGCGTAGTGTATCAGGGTGACCGCCAAAATGGCGGAAAATAGGCGGGGACTCAAAAAAAACTTTTGATATGTTGTAGAGGTAGTTGAGGGGATCATTTTCGACCATGGAAGTAGTAGCCGCCGCGCTTCGGTTTGGCGGCGGCGGCGGCTCAAAAAACACTTTTGATATGTTGTACAGGCAGTTGAGGGAATCATTTTCGCCCATGGAAGTAGTAGCCGCCGCGCTTCGGTTTGGCGGCGGCGGCGGCTCAAAATAATGCAAAACATTACAATCACAACGAAAACCCTTTTCGAAAGTGAAACGTGACCCAAGTCCTCGTCCCTTCTTCCAAAACAACTGATATCAATTTGGGTGACGCTTGCAGCTTCGGAACGCACAAAATTCTTTTGAAATATTTTGACTTCTGAGTAAAAAAATGCGTCACAAATGCCGGACCCCCCAGTGTTATAGTTTTTCTGTTCTATCAGCTTTCACAATGCAAAAATTTGACTTTATGGGATGTATGGCGTATTTTTGCACAGGAAATCAAATTTCTGCGTATGAAAGCTGAAAGCGTAGAAAAATTATTACATTGGCGGGTCCTGCATTTGTGACGCATTTTTTTAATCAAAAGTGAAAATATTTCAAAAGAATTTTGTGCGTTCCGAAGCTGCAAGCGTCACCCAAAAAGATATCAGTTGTTTTGGAAGAAGGGACGAGGACTTGCGTCACTTTTCCCTTTTAAAAAGGGTTTTGTTGTGATTCATATTTCGGGAAAGTAATTTTTGAAGATTTAGAAGATTAAATTTAAATGTTTTAAAAGTCGTAAATGCGTGATAAATGAAAGTATTGGGGAACGTACGGGTCCTATATTATGTTTTCCGTCTATTCCCCTTTCGTGGGTCATTTTGAAAAATTCGGTTCGGTCACGACGGAACTGAATTTTTCGGTTTTTCGAGTAACCGAATCTATATGCCCTTCGGTATTTGATTTCAAAAATAACACGAAGAACATTTTAAAATAAAGAATTTTCAATCAGGAAAGATGTTGGTCACTTTTCAATCTGCACCAAAGGAGTTAGTCTGGAATATCAACGTAGCTACCTTCCATGCACAGCTTGTCGGTGAAGTGAGCGCTCTCATCAAGCATGCCGAAGACAACTACTTCAGTGCAACTCGGTCCATTTATGACTGGTGCAGTCTAACCACGCGGCTTCTTAAGATTTACCTCGATCTCTTCGAAAACCGTGCATCAAAAACGTATGAGGCGCAGAGGGCCCTCTTAATTTATGTGTTTGAAGATGGATTGACCAAGATGTCTGGGGGACAAGCTGAATTAGAACAATGCTGCTTAAGCTTCAATAATGTGGCGGGAAAACTAACATCTCTGCATATTCGTGTGTCCAATTTGTTCGACTACGAAAAGAGTTTCTTGCAAGGAGAAGTCGACAAGATTCGAAGACACGCATATGTTGGTGCAGGAGCTGGCTTTCTTCTTGGTCCCTTCGGAGCCCTTATTACGTACTCTATTGCCGCTGGAGTTGTAGAAGGCAAACTTATTCTAAAATCGCAGGCAAAATTGAGTAAAATGAGAGATTTCTTCGAACAGTTGCACAAAACCATTGAGCAGACCAATGTCGACATCGATTCATCGAAAGAGAAAATGAAGGATGAAGTTAGAAGTATCGCCGTCCTAAAATTTAAAACCGAAAGAACAAAAGCACTCATTCCCATGGACGACTTCGATGGCCTCCGTGACACAATTTTGGAATCTGTGAACAACCTAATCAAGGAGTGTGAGGCATACCAAAAGCGTGCATAGTGAAGTCCCAATTTTTTCTATTTTCGAGTTAGTTTTTGTCATTGAATTCAATTTTTATGTCTTTTAGAAAGTAAATATGTGAGAATTGAATTGGGCTATTTATTCATTTTTTGTGGTAACATTATTTGGAACAAAACTACAAAATTATGACGGTTTGACCCGTACGAGTCCTATGCATTTACCAGGTTTACCACTACGTTTGCCGATGCCGAATCTGCAAAAACAAATTGTACGTCCGTCCGTCTGTAAGCAAAAGTAACAATATTCGTAGTCGTTGTAATTCAAGAAACTATTGTCCGTCCGTCCGTCTGTAAGCACGATAACTCGAGTAAATGCTGACAAATTTTTAGTTTTTTTCCCTGAAAGGTAATAGAAGTGAGCGGGCCACCCGAAACTTGACCAAAAACCCGACCCGACCCGAGCCCGAATCAATTTCTTCTTCTTCAAGTTCTTCGAAAAAGGGTCTATTACGTTTACCACGGAGTTTGTAACCCATCGAATTCCCAGATAACAATTGACCCCACGAAATGTACATAAAGTGCCATCGGAAAATGTGCTGATTCCATTTAATGTGCTCCAATTCCAGGACATTTAATGTATATTAAAAAGTGCCCTTACCGTTACATCTTTTCTTTGGAACGTAAAGTGCATTTAAAGTACATTAAATGTGAATTACATGTACATCTAATGTACATTTAAAACACTTTGAATACACAAATAATGTCCCTTTAATGTTCTTTTTAGTGTGAATTACTAGCACATTTCATGTACATATAATGTTATGTAAAAAAAGAAAGGAAAATTTAATTTAGTTTTCCGACTTTTCTATTTCGGTTTTTCTCATTCTAATGATTGCTACGTTCTACATTTTTTATGCCAAGCTCTAATTTTTTTATTAGAAAAATTTCTGCCATTTGCGCGGCTTGAACCCAAGACGCTCGGGATAATGAGTCGACTGCTTTACCAATTGTGCCACCGGATACTTATGTGTTGGTGTGTTAAATTTGTATAAAGTGTTTAAATTATAAAAAGTACATTAAATGTACTTTTTTTGTACTGAGAAAAAAGGTTTGGATAATATGATAGTAAATGAAAATTAAACAAGCTCTGCAGAGTGTTATTTAAATTTATTTGATCGAACGCACTAAAAATGTACTTGTAATCTAGTGCAATAATTTCGAGCTTTAATGGTAGAAAAAATGTGCCTTTTATTTACATCTGAAATATACTACATTACAAGCACATTTTAGGTACATTAAATGTGATAGGAATAGTGTACACCTCACCACGCACATAAAATGTGCGAAAAATGTACTTGTGATCTAATGCAATAATTTCGAGTTTTAATAGCACAAAAAATGTGCCTTTTATTCACATCGAAAAATTTACTACATCACAAGCACATTTTTTGTACATTAAATGTGATAGGAACAGTGTAAAAATATACTTGTGATCTAGTGCAATAATTTCGAGTTTTAATAGCACAAAAAATGTGCCTTCTATCACAAGCACATTTTTGGTGCATGTTATGTACATAATTTCAACAACATTGAATTTGTTTTTTTCAGAAATTCCTCTGATAATGAGGTTTTTTGTGTAAAGTTGTAGAGAAAAAAGAGGCGACTTTATTTTCGAGGTATGGGTCAGAGGCCTCTGCTAAGTGTCCTAGGTCGGTTCTAAATTCTGGGCTTATTTTAAGGGCTTGGAGAGGTTTTTTGCCCCGTTGCTTCGGACAGGTTTTTCGATCAAGGCAGCCTGGTGCTAAAATTCTGACTACGCCTAACTGGAAGAACAAGTGAGGTTATTAGTTAGTAACACCATCGAAGTCGGCCTACTTGAGACCTAAAGCTGGGAATAAATAAGGCAGCCTGGTGCCGAACATCTGTTCTTGCTAAAGTGGAGGCAGGAGTGAGTTCTATACGTCACATAAGTTTCAATTCGGCACCAGGCTGCTGCATTCAAAGTGTCAAGCCTAAATTACGCAGCCTGGTGCCGAGTTGAAACTTATATGACGTATAGATCTAACTACCTTGATGTAATGATAATTCAATTAACAAATTATTAATTAATTGATACGCAGAATACAGCTCGTAGCGGCAGCACCTAAGGAGTTGCCCCCGGAAAGCAAACAAGCAAATTGTGACTACTATGCACTGCGACAATTGCTTGCTCGGCGGCCATATGATACCAAGTTGCAGGGCAGGGTTAGAGCAATGAAGGAAGATTTGAAAAAATGCGGCAAGCTCGGATCGATGCGGAATGTGTTTCGTTTTTCCAAAACATCTCAAACTTCCACCCACGTCGTCGTATGTCCATGACGTTCAGGTATCTTAAGAGATATAGGCGTAGACGGCCGGCCACAGCCAAAAATCGCATACCTATCTCACAGTGGGAACGGGAACTCAAGAGTTCTTGCTTAGGTGCTCCACCGCTGGAAATACCGGAGGATGACTATGCTTCTTTAGGACCACCGCCTGATGTGTCGGACATTTGTGCAATCATACAGAGTATGAAGAGTGGCACTTGTCCTGGTTTGGACAACTTGCACGTGGAACTATTTAAATATGGCCCACCTGAAATGATTGTGAATGAATTGAAATGTAGTGTTATGGTAAGGGACCCGGTGCAGGTTCACCAACATCTTGGAGACTATGTGAATATCAATGGCAGCCGGATTAAAACTGTTACCATTATGAGATATCTTGGTGTATACTTATCTGCGGACCTTGATCGTAGGGACTGTTATACAGTAGGATTCAAACTGCATATAGAGCATTCTACGCCTTGTTACGTTTTCTCAGATCGAATAGGCTAAGACTTGAAACATTGATACGAATTTACCACTTGGTCATAGTGCCTAGCGCATTGCATGGTATCAAAGTGGCAACGGTAACGAAGCGTAATAGGCAAACCTTACGCCGGATGGAGCGTAACATTGTCTTAAAGCTCCGTGACATTGCTCGGGACAGAACGAGCAACTCGGATGTGTCAAGTATTTTGGGAGGGCAAACAATTATTAAAAAAATCAGGGTGCATAGACTTCGATACTGGGGACACATCAGGAGACGTCCTGCTAATCATGTACTACGGAAAGCCTTGCGTTATAAAATCACCGGTAAATTGAAGAGAGGTAGACCATGCTTCACATGGAATAATTCTCTCAGTCGTGACTTGACTCGAACTCGCGATCGAGATTGGGAAAGCACTATTTTAAATGCACATCTACACGATGCAAAATGTGCCGATGTTTTCAATGACAGCGACACTGACACCTCTGATCTTTAGTACAAGTGTTTCATGGGGTTGGCACTCATTACAAGGAATTAATATGAGTCAGACCTATGGATTATTTGTATTAACACCATTTTATACTTAGACTCTATTACACAATATCACAATACAGTAGTACTCACATACAATTACACTATTGAATTATAACATTATGTTCTGAAATAAATTTGTTCTATATGCATAGTCCCCGTGGTATGTGTATATAACCGGAACTTACCCCCTCATCTCCACATAATGCCAAACAAAACACTAATGCACCGCTACTATAAATAATAATTGATAATAGGCACACTGTCCTCCAAAGGTTGCACTCTTATTAAACTCACTGTGTTATAAGTTGTTTGTCTCATCCCACTCCTCTTCATCATTCATTGCTCACTATCTCCCACCCACATAGATCCTATGAGTACACCTCCATACCACAATCCTTCAGACACCTTAACGACTTCAGATTCATACTCCCATGTTATCTGCGCTTAATATTTCATCAACTTCAGCTACAAACACATCATGGCTCTCTTCTCGCACGATACACCACAAATGAAGGGAATTCCCAAATGCTTTTGATCATTCGGTGACATCTATCATGTAGTGATCCCTCTCCAGCTTACGTCACCTCAGGGTTAAATAGTGGATGAATAATAACATATGTTTATAGACAATGCTTCGGCCACCATGAACGGAACGGAACTTCATATGTTAGCATAACCCATCTAGACACTATCTCAATTTACTGTACATGAGGATTGATCACATTATTCTACTACCTAATCAGTTGGATTTCTCTTAACTGCAATTCCACTGGAGCGCACTTAAAGCTCACATTTGCCTGCGACTAACTACCCCATCAACCGGCCAGCTTGATTTGTGACTGCTTCCAGATTCAAATTAATACAAAAACCGGCAACATCTTATTCCATGAGTTTATTCAGACAAAGAAATTGCAAACTCGGTTGAAATGAATGGCACATTCTGCGGCAATTCATGATGATCCCCTAACAACCGGCTAGCAGGCTTACACAGTGCCATACTTGCTCATATTCTGATATGAGAGCTACCGGTGACAAATCTGCGTCCACAGTAAATATCTGGAAATACATTGACGGGAATGGCAATTCATCAAGTGTGGCTTACCATGATCTCCTCTTCGTTCCTCAAATTGGCCTCCTGTAGATTTCTTAAACAATGCTCATGGGCACTGTGCAAACCCTCCAGGTACCCCAGAGCGACGGTTCCCTCTTCTGGTCTCGCCCTTGCCCGCATCCGCTCATACGCGACTGATGGGGAAGTCCGCAAATATACTACAAAAATGGTTAATGAAGAATTTGGTTAGATATACATCTCCATAATTAAGATAGAAGAAGGAAAGGGATATACACACTTACTGATGGCATGGGGCTTCGCTCGATCTAACTTCAACATGCGAGGATGCACGATCTATTGTTCCCATTTGTCTCATCAGCTCGAATTAGTTCAATAATTTGTATTACACAAGGGATGGAACTCAGAAAAGAGCATTACCGTGAACTTAACAATGATCGCTCCACTACCTTGATCGGTTTAAACGTCTCTTTCTCGTAAATCGCAAGCATCGACTCACCGACCGCCATCTGGAACGCTAGCGCCCATTGACGTGGATCATTGTAGAAGTTAGCCTGAATTCACAAAAAGACAGTCACAACTCTCACTATCACAAATGAACAATTACCCAATACTAACCAGCAAATTCACCCCTCCAACATTTCGCCATAGATCAACTGGCTCTTGATAAGTAACTGTGTTAGTTTGGCGTCGACAATACTCTATGAATGTCGACTTTCCACTTCCAATGTTGCCCTCAATGGCCACAGTGAAACAGCGCCCATTGCCACCGGATCCACTGACGATCGGGTTACTTACCGGATTTGTGACTTCCCTGTCAAAATTGTCCATATTATGGCCTTTCTTCGCACACAGGAATTAACACTCACGAGTGAATCAGCACTTACGATGGTTAAAATGATCTTTCTCATGCCAAATGGCAGACTTTCTGTTCACAACGGTCACTACGATTTACACACGCGTTTACGCCTCCTATATATCTTATTACAGGAAACCATATAATTTGTTTCATACCTTACACATTCCTGTATTCATCCTAGAGACTATAGATTATTTATATACTATCATAAACCAGTGAATTCAACCGGTAGAACGACAATTCTAAATTACCTCATAACAAATAAACATATGGGAATGGGACAAAACGTCAATACGGATAATACAGGACGACAGTAAATGGATAAGTATACATATTTGTTCACGAAAGAGGTAAGACATAACATAACAGTAATCAACTATCGAATAAATTAGCTAGTCCAATCACTTTGTCGAGCGACGGTGACTATTGTTAGTTTTAAGCTCAAACATATCTTGAGTAGCGACCCAGCGCTGTTTATGGCTAACGTGACTTGCAAGACAATGCACGTTTACTATGAACTAGGGGGCAAAAAGGGGGAACCGAGTGGATCACTACCACTATAAGCGTTTCAACGTTCACGCTCTCCTGGGATAGTGCACGGGCACCAGCTCTTGATATGCGAAGGTCGAAGGTCGAAGATACGCAGAATACGGCACAATTGTGTAAATATTACGAAAACAGGGCTTGTTTGAAATTATTATCAAATGCAAAATAAATGTTTGCGATAAACAATGTCACCAAGAAAATAAAAATAAAAATTTTGATTTTTTTTTATTTTGATTAGATTAAGCGAAGAGTGAGTTGAATTGACCGAATTGAATCGACCAAATTTTTGCAATAAATGTTTAACCAAACTCTTGGATTAATAGAAATAAAGAGACGAGTTCATAAGTAAGTCTTATTTACTACGCTTTTTTTTTTTTTAATAAGTAGTTTATTATCATTCCAGTAAAAATAGTGTGTGGAATACAATGTATGAGTATCTAGTTTCATTTCATGTCACATATATGTTTAAGGTTATAGTTCTTTGTTTATATTTTGAATTAGTTTAACTAATTTGTCTAGGGTTTAAATTTTGTATTAAGTTAATATTTGTCGTTAGTTTGGCACATTATTGTTCTTGAAATTCATTTTCTTTTATAAAATAATTTAGTGATTCTTACATAAAAATAAATAATAGTTCGAAACAAAAATATAAAATATCACAGGTCATATAGATTGCATGGTGTAAATAGTGAAATTGAGAATATCACAGTCTGATTAGTTAATGAAAATGTACGGAGATATCACAGAAAACTTTGCACTACTTCGCATAACTTTCAGTCTTACTCTTTTCTTAAATTCACCTAAGCTCTTCAGCTTGCGCGTCTCACTGTCTAATGCATTATACTCGCTGATAGCAGTTTCTATAGCTGCATTTTGGGAGTTTATAGCAGCTTGTTGATTGAAAATGTGAAGTTGAGAGTTTCGTCTGGTTGTTCTGCCATGAACATTAGAATTAGTTAAGAAACGGAAATTGTTTTTATGGAGCGAGTTGACTAGTTTGTAAATGTGAATGATTCTCTCGATTCTCGCCAGCTCAGAGATTGGTATAAGGCTCGAGCTATAAAGATACGTTGTAGACGTGAGTTTGTTCAGACGGTAGACGGCCTTTATACATTTGTTTTGCAGAACTTGGAGCCTTTTGAGATTGTAATCTGCGCACTCGCCATATATCGGCAGCATGTATGTTAGATGGCTGTGTACGTATGCGAAATACAGCTTCTTTCTTTCTTCTACCGGTATGTACTTTCCCTTGCGCCACATCAGCGATATGAACGGAGTGATCTGTTTTTTGATGTGATCCACATGCGCATTGAAGTTTAAGGTCTCATCGATGATAAGTTCAAGATACTTGTACTTGGCAACTCGTTCAATCACGGTTCCATCGACAACGATCTTGAGGTCAGTTATGTTTTTGGCGCGTCCAAAGGTTATATAGCATGTTTTGATCGCATTGATTGAAAGAACGTTTCTGCACAACCACTCATGGAGCAAGTCAGCGTCATGTTGCATCGCGTGTTGAACGTCCAATGGGTTGTCGAATGCGTAGACAAGTGCTGCATCATCGGCATAAAGTACTAACTGACCAATGAGGTCCAGCCGGAGAATGTCGTTAATGTAAACGATGAATTGAATCGGCCCCAATTTCGATCCCTGGGGCACGCCAACATTGATCTTCTTAAAACTACTGGCATTGTTCCCAATCATGGTAGCTGTTTGTCGATTCTGTAGGTAGCTGAGCATCAATTTTACTGCTGATTGCGACAATCCTAAGCGTTTTAGTTTTTTTGACAATCGGATTGGATCAACAGTGTCGAAAGCTTTTCGAAGATCGATAAACATGGCGACAACAAACTTATTCCTGAAATTTGATTTTATGAAGTCGACCAGTTGCAGAGCCGCGCCTTGGCAACTAGAGTTTTTTAAAAATCCAAACTGATTTCCTACGAATAAGTTCAAACTTTCGAAGTATGAATATAGCTGACGTAGAAGAATTTCTTCGAATACTTTAGAGAGCGATGGTAAGAGCGTTAAGCCACGAAAGTTGTCAATATCAAAGTGCCAGATTTATGAATAAGTTTCAGTCTACCTTTCAACAATTCTGTAGGATATTCTGACAAATCAATCATTGTGTTAAAGCATGTTGCAATGACTAAAGCAATGGACACAATTGTACTTTTCAGCAGCTTGATTGGCACTTTGTCGAAGCTGGTTGAGGACTTATTCGGCAGACTATTGATGACATCAGTGACTGTATCAGAATTGATATATTGGAACGACCAATTGTTGTACGAGTGCTCAGAGTACAGTTCGTCAATGTCTTGTGTCTGATATCCATGCACGGCAATTATTGACGTGGCAAGATGTTCACCTACGCTGCAGAAGTAGTTGTTGAGAGTAGTACTCGAGCTGACGGCATCATCTAACGGAACACCATTGATCATAACAGAATGTTCGTTTTTGGGGGTTTTGTTGAACAGAACTTCTTTGTAGAGATGCCACGTTTTGCGAGCATTACCAGCAGCAGCTTCGATTCTCTTGTGTTCAAATTCCGATTTCAATCGTTCGTTGTAGCAGTTAACAAACTCCTTTTTTTCTTTGTATTTTTGAAGGATAATGTCATTACAGGACGGAGAGTTCACTAGAGCTTGCAAGCGATCTCTTTCCCTTATTGCCAATATAAGTGATCTGTTTACATGCGACTTGGTGATGCGTTCGTCTGACTTAATTCGCAGCTCTGATGTACAATTCTTGACAATGTTTTGCAAAGCAATGTTCAACTCATTTCCACAGGTGAAGCTTTTCTCCCTACAAATTTGTTCAACCATTTCAGCTGCTTTTTCTTCGTGAAACCGTGACTTGATGAATGCTGTTGGCAATCGTTTCACTTTCTGGTTAACTGAGCAGAACAAAATAGCGTGATCAGAAGCGTAATGGTGAACTAACGATAGTTTGTGTCTGAACTTCAGCATATTGGATGCGCATAAATCTAATATCGTACCAGATATTCTTCTCGTTATGCCTCGGCTGGAGATTTCGTTTGTCATAGCAAAACCGTGTGTTTCGAGTAAATCATTGAGCTTTTCTTGGTACACGTTTTTGAGCTGATTCAAGTTGAAGTCACCCACGAGTATAGTTCGGGGTCGATTTAGGCAGAACACTTCCATTTCGTTTAAGAAACGATCAATGAATGGGGAAGTGTATACTGGTCGACGGTATGCAACAGCAATGGTTGTGTTCACCGTAGGAAGCTCTAACACTAGAAAATGGTTCCTGTCGGGAGTGACTGAATCGACCAAGACCTTCGAAGCCTTTTTACAAATGCTGTTGTGGACGAAGATCGAAATACCACCACCTTGCGAATCGCACCTAACGCTGTGTGTTGCATGATAGTTTTGAAGGTTGAAGGTGAAATTATTATCGGAAGTCAACCACGTTTCTGAAATAACAATTATGTGGATGATTCCTACGAAAATGGACACGTACTGTTCAACTAGATGTAATTTGTTTGTCAGGTGGTTAATATTCCAGTGCATGAAATTTAAATCGCACTCATTTGGGGTGATAATTGATCCATCAAATTCCCGAGTTATTTTCAGAAGGTCGTTGAGAGGTATAGGGTTGAAGTCGTCCATGATTTGGGATCGGTGCTAGATTCAACTCAGATCTTATTCTGTTGACTTGCTCAGTATCTGTGATTTTGATGACCTTCGTATTTGGTTTGTGTCTAGCCAATATCTCACCGTTTTTCGACCACACGAATTTAAAATTTCCTTGTTCGCGTAGTGAACGCGCTTGAAATAGAAGCTCTTGGTTGTTGCGTGTTAATTGCTCTGTAATGAGTATTGGTCTCTTGGGATTGTTGGATATTCCGATGTCAGATCGAACAATTTCTTTTTTGATCCTTCTTATTTGCAGGAATTTGACTTTCGAAGCAACTGAGGAAAATACAACTTTAATCGGTCTGCTGGATAAGCTTGGTCTAGAAACGTTAGGTTTCAATACACTGATACTAACTGGATCGAGTTCGGTAATGTCTGATATACCAAGATAATTTCTAATACCGTCGACAATGGCAGCGAGTTCAGCAGCGGTGCTGCTATCGTTGACGTCAGTTCCTCTAATGACGATATTCGTGTTAATGTCTTCCTGCTCTTGAGATATGGTACTCTCAGATGGCTGTTGTCGGTGTTCCGTCTGGGCTTTCACTGACGCAACTGCGGATTTAAGATCTGCCACAGTGCTCTTTAATTCTGCGTTCTCAGCCACAACCTCGTTGAGTGAAGCTTCAATATCAGATAGTCGCGATTCAAGCAATCTAATTTTTTCTTCAAGAATCTCCTTCAAGTCCGGTAGAGCAGGTGGTGACCGACCAGTTGTTGTTACCGAAGATCTCGAAATTGAGGACTTGTTTTTGTCGTTGCTTGCCGATAAAACACTCGGGATAGAAGACGCAGAAGAGGTTCGATTCACCTTTGCTGTCGTTTTCAGAGTTTTTTTTATACTGCTTTTGTTGTTTGAGGTGGTATTATTATTACAGTGTTGTTTGCCCGAACGTAATACTCGACTTTGGGAGTTGTCTCCAATATCCATAACTTCAGATCCTTGCTAACAGCAGTTTACACAGCTATGCGTTTCAAGACGGCTTTGCTTGTAAAGTTGTTGACAGTGTGACGTTAACGCTCAAAGTTTTGACGCCGTGACTTTAGGACTACGTTGGTATTCATAAACAAACACTTTTCGATCAATAATTAACGAACAAAAACCAAATAATCACAGTAAACTTCAATACTCAGCCAAACCATGGAGTCCACCAATCATCCACGCAAAATTTGGTCAACACAAATGAGGTAATTCACCCCAAAAACAGTAAACGATTCAGCGATGAAAGCCTTTGTTCAAATACTCTAACTGAGTCTTTGAGGCCTTAGGTAGAAACACGTGTGTCTAATGGTAGAATTTAATGAACTCCAATTCGCAATTTAATTTCTTGTTAGAACGGACATTTGCTTTCAATATCAATCGAATTATCGGTGGCTATTTACCCGCGACATATGGGAAAAATGAAATTGCGTGAATTTGCTTCTATTTCGGCCAAACATTCAGCAAACTGGTGGTTTTTGAACTGATATATTTGAGGAATATTCAATAGAATGAAAAAAATTTACGCAAAAATCAGCAGGAAACCGTGGAATTAAGTCGAAAAAATAAAATAACAAATTTACTCATTTATTTAGAAGGCAAAAAAAACATATAAGACAGTATTTTCATGTATATTGTAATGTGTTTTGCTGTACATGATATATATTAACAATATATTCAATAAATCGCTCATTATGCTATTTTTCTCTCAATTTATGTTGTTGGGATTTAGAACTGTTGCCAAACACTCGATTGAACGCACAAAAAAATAAAAAAACAAATAAATTTATCAATTGTTTAGCATTACTTTCAGCTCAAAAACACAACAGAACATTTTTTTTACGAAAAGACTCCTTGCACATTGTGCAAATAGTATCTTCTATATATTGTTGGCTATTTGCACATTGTGCAAATAGTCTCTCCTATATATTGTTGGCTATTTACACTGTGTGCAAATAGCCGAAGGTATATAGAAGAGACTATTTGCACAATGTGCAAATAGCCAACAATATATAGAAGAGACTATGTACACAAAGAAGAAATTTTTCATCAACTTTATAATATGTACATGATATGTATATGTATTTATACATGTACATGGAAAAGTTTTCCTTTTACGAAATGTCACGAAAACTATGTAGTCTACGAAACTAGGGAATTTGCGCTTTAATGAAACGTCACGAAAAGCTAGTTGGCTTTTACTTTTTACTTTTACTTTTACAAAATATCACAAAACTAGGTGGCTAAGAAAGTTGGGAAACTTTTCCTTTCACGAAATGTCACGAAAACTTGGTGGCCTACGAAACTAGGGAATTTCCGCTTTAATGAAACGTCTCGGAAAGCTAGTTGGCTAAGGAAGCTATAGGGAACTTTTACTTTTACAAAGTATCACAAAAACTAGGTGGCTAACAAAGTTGGGAAACTTTTCCTTTTACGAAATGTCGAGAAAACTAGGTGGCCTACGAAACTAGGGAATTTGCGCTTTAATGAATCGTCACGAAAAGCTAGTTGGCTATGGAAGCTAGGGAACTTGTACTTTTACAAAATATCACAAAAACAAGGTGGCTAACAAAGTTGGGAAACTTTTCCTTTTATGAAATGTCGAGAAAACTAGGTGGCCTACGAAACTATGGAATTTGCGCTTTAATGAAACGTCACGAAAAGCTAGTTGGCTAACGAGGCTAGGAAACTTTTACTTTTACGAAATGTCACGAAAAAATGCTATTAAAGCTAGGTAGGTAACGAAGGTAAGGAAATTTTCCTTTCACAAAATGTCACAAAAAGTTTTTGGGTAAGGAAACTAGAATTAGTACTACGTCTAAGTGTGCAAATAGTCTCTTCTATATATTGTCGGCTATTTGCACATTGTGCAAATAGTCTCTTCTATATATTGTTGGCTATTTGCACTGTGTGCAAATAGCCGAAGGTATATAGAAGAGACTATTTGCACAATGTGCAAATAGCCGACAATATATAGAAGAGACTATTTGCAAAATGTGCAAATAGTCTCTTTCTTTTTTTAAATACAATTTTGAATTCGCACATGACCACACTAGACTGCTTGAAAAATTGCTAGAATACATTCAACATGCTATGCAAGTGTCAAAGCCCATTTAACGTTTTCCATTGTTTATTCTGCCGACATCGATATCATTTGAACACTTTGTGCGAAGAAATTCACATTTTCGAGTAAAAGTAAAATAAAATCAAAATATAACTACGATGTCTGGTGAAGCCGAATCACTTGAAGGTGTTGTGGACCCAAATTTTACAAGTGGAATGATGTTGGAATTGGATTTAAGAGCCCTTGGAGCTGAACAGTGCATGGACAAGATAAAAGGTATGTAATTGCTCGTCATTTGACTTGCAAATGAAAAAAATTAGATGTTAAATCCTTCGTTTTTGATTTACAGCTTCAATTGTTGCTTGGAAACAGCAGGCGTTCCTCCATGCCCGATTTTTGATTGCATTGGACATGCACAAAGGAGACGATCTCGTTTTATTCGGTCCGTTAGCGCAGTTACTAAATAAGGTAAAAATTGTTTTTTGATGAAGATAGAATGAACAGATTTTTCGGTCAGCGCTCACACTGAGCGAAGTGAAAAATCAAGTAGCCGAATGTATCGCAACAAAATGGAACAGAACAAAGCCGAGTGCAAGATCGGTTTACAATAAATGTGAGCGAAAAAGTGAAATAAGTCAGACTTTTTCATTAGATTTTTTCAAATCTAAAATCGTAGTTGCCTTTTTCTGTACTGTTTGGCGTGTATTGCAGTTCTAATATTCTCATATTTACGTTCATTCTTTCTGCTCAGCCTCTCACTTATTGATTAGCAATGCTCATACATGAAATCAATTTTTTTTCCTTTGCAGGAGGGATTGCGGTATGATTTTGTTGAGAAACAATGTATCATATCCAAAGAATTGGCATCACCGGTCACCAACACAATGGTCGAAAATGTTGAACGTCAGGTAAGTAATTGCATATTTATGTGATGTCCGAATTTTCAACAATTTTTTATTTGTAGCTCACCCGACTTCGATTTTAATCCACAGGTTGGACAAAACACATCCACTGAACGTCATGAAAGCGTACCACCCGAAGAACCGGTGAGCAGCGATGATAGCGCAGCTGGCCAATATTGATGTGACACCCCGAATGATTGTGTTAGTATTATTGGATTTGGTACCGTCGACGGATCTGATAACTCCAACGAATGTATCACCATCGTTGGATCTAGCAGTATGGTTGGATTTGGTAGTAGTGTCTTAGGAAGCGGTGATGATAGCAGATCGGGATTGTCGAGATGGTCAGCACCGAGCGTGGAAAATCGCGAGCGTGAAAACTTATCTGATGAGGACACTCAAGACGACACCGCTGAGTGACAAATGCTTCATTTCCAGAGATTCTTATGTGATATTTTTATTTATCTAAAATAAATTTATCGGATAAATTCAACGATTAGACTCAAAGCGTTCACAAAGCTCGCTGGACTAGAGTCAAAGTCGAATCGCTAGATTTATCCGATAAACTTCAATTTTAAATTATGCCTTTATTTTTATTCATTAACCAACCGGTTTCAGGAACTATGTTTCCATCATCAGGGCTTGGTTCAAACTAATAAAAAACATAACCAAAGACCCGTACGTATCAGAATAGATGTGGCAAAGTGACTCGAACGTACCTAAATATACAAA
>CM055403.1:63783697-63795510 GCA_029228625.1 Pseudolycoriella hygida | reverse complement strand
CGGTAGGGCCTTTGACATTACCTTGGGTAATTTCTATGGATCTTTGAAACTCTTATAGTTATAAAAGAACATAAAACGTTGGATTGTTTGCTTATTTGTATCTTAGGATACGTTCGAGTCTTTTTGTAACATCTATTCTCTTTGCCATATCTATCCTGTTTGCCACATCTATTCTGATACGTACGGGTCTTTGGTTATGTTTCTCTATAACTTTGCCTTTGACAGTAAATCTCCATATGGCATAGTTGAGCAAATATAGAAAACCATCTGCTTCCATACATGGCCAAGAAACTCAATTTCCCAGTGCCCAGACCACTGATCCGATTTCCACAAAATTTTTTTTCAGTTTTGTGAGATCAAATTCTTTCATTTGACATCAAAATGAACAATTTCCATGCTATATCTACTTGCTGAGATACTTGCGAAAACTTTTCATCGACCCTCGAAAAACCATGTTTTTGATCACTTTTTCGGCCATATCTCCGGAACCACTAAATCGATTTTGCTCATGTTTGAACTCGAACCATGGGACGTATGTACCTTTCAGAGAAAAGAAAAAGTTTAGGGTTATCGGTGCCGACATTTGAAAAAAAAATGACAGGACGGACAAACGGACATTTTTTTTCGCTGATTCGTCATCTCTAGACGATACCAAATGCGTCCCCATACTACTAAGTACTAGTAAAGCGGTTTTGGGATAGTGGATGGGCATTTTCGGACGAAGTACCACTGAGCTAGAGCCACCTATGTGGTTTTATACATAACTCGAGTAAAAGTCTTCCGATTTTCAAAAATATTTTTTAGTTTGAGAGGTCCAGCAGTGACTAACAGTTTATGGAAGAAAATATTTTGATTTTGAGTCCTTAGCCTTTTTTTGCAAACTCGTTTTTTCGTGCGTCATTTCGGTGTCGCATGAAGTCACTTTTCGCACTAGTGCGACAAAAGGTTTTTCTGCAATTCAATGCCGAAATACGACAGTTTTCAATACTGCTTTGAGTGCGGAAAAGGTCAACTTTTCCGCACTAAAATTTGATCGAGTATGGAAAAGTTTTTCAGCACTCAATTTTAATTGACATTAAAAATGCAATGAAAAGGAAATTGTGATCGAAATAGAAATTTTATTGATTGGTTTTGTCTATTTCGGCATTGAATTGCAGAAAACGTTGTTCCTACCTCGTTTTGGAACTAGATTTTTTCAGCACACGTACTAAATAGTGTTCGCACTCGCCTCTGGCTCGTGCGAACACTTTTTAGGACTAATGCTGAAAAAACCTTAGTTACAAAACTAGCTAGGAAAATTACTATTAACGCACTAGTGCGATAAATTTTTTCGCACTAGTATGCAAAAACTGTTTTTCACACTAGTGCGAAAACATAATTGATGTGTGAAGTGAGTCCGAAGTGGAAACACGCATCGAAAAGCTCGTTTTTTGCCGGTGAATTGCAAGAAACGTTGTTTGATACACGTTCTGTATGCTGACAGTTTAACGCATACGATGTGTCATCTCACATCTAGTGCTTCAAACTGCCTTCATACGTAACTTCTATCAAAAATTTCTATTTTGAATGTTTGTGTGAAAATTTTTTTTTTAATTTATTTTTTAAGTTTTTTTTAAGTTTTAAGCTTTTGTAAGGAATGGGAGTGGCTTTTTGCGCCGTTGCTTCGGACGGGTTTGTCGATATTGCCCTTTCAGCAATTTCCAATCAAACATGTGGACGTAATTGTATACTTAATAGGCATTATTTGCGTCCGAGTCAATATCTATTTTGACTTTTATTCTGATCTGGTAGTCCATATCTTTGATTCAAAGCCTTAAAGAGCGATCTCCGTGCTAATTTCGCAAGGATATAAGTCAAAAGTTGCACCAGTCTTCAAAAAACCAAGTTTTTGTTCACTTTTTCTACCGTAAATTTGAAATTTCGCGACCGATATTGACCAAATTTAATTAGGGGCCATTCACAAAGTACGCACGCACCAAGAGGGGAGGGGGGCTTTAGACAAAAGCGTACGGAAGCGTGCAAGGGGGTTTGCCAAAAGCGTGCGTACTCATGTGCTGAAACTTTAAGATTATTTTAGATCAGGTGCTTTGATATAAATTAAAAAGTCTGTTCGCTGCTATTTATAAAATGATTTCCAGACCCGTACTATGGTGCCATTCATAAATTACGTAACTCAAAAATGATAACTTTCAGACCCCCTCCCCCTCCCCTCTGTCACTCAAAAAAGTAAACATTTGATCCAATTTTGTTCAGACTGTCACGCTTGCCTCATACACTTTTTTGAACGACGAGAGTCCAAGCTTTGACGCAGACGTTTGTAACACATCGGCTAAGAATTCCTGAGTAAGGGAAACCTTTGGTGGCATGTAGAAAGTTTGGGTGAAGTGTCTTTGTACTTCGGACGGGACTATCAACATTGCTTTTAGCAATTTTTGTAGTCTTTTATAGTACGTGGTATATCAGATCAAATTGCAGTTCAACACAAATTTATATTTTCTATAAAGTTATTGATGCGACAATCGACTTGAATATTCAAAATCATTGCACTCAAGCGACAAGAACAAAAAAATAGGGTTTTTGTTTCTGTTCAAAGTATACCTGTCGGAGGTCCACACAACACAAACAGCGGTACCACGAAATTTAGCAACATTTCTTCGATACTATGAAATGAGAATTGCCTGCGTACTTTTAGTGGAGACGGGGGGTCTCGAAAAGCGTGCAAAAGCGTGCAGAGGGGAGGCGGGGGGGACGAAAATCCTTTTTGTGCGTGCGTACTTTGTGAATGGCCCCTTACGTAATCAGCTCTTCGATTACCTTTCCGGGAAAGAAATGGTTTCGAAAATCGGTAAAGTTTTACCTCATTTATCGTGCTGACAGACGGACGGACAAAATTTCTTTGCTTATTTCTCTTATTTAGACCCTAAGACGAAAAACCCACCAACTCCCGAGTCCCGATCCTGCTGGTTACAAACGTTGTGATAAATGCAATAGACCTCTTTTCGAAGCACTTGGTCTTAGAAGGGGAGGAACAAAGGCTCATAGCATCTGTATTTCGAGGCCAGTTGGCCGTCTCGACCAGAAATCTAAATACTTAGACTGTGAAATCCGTCACAGTTGCTCCCCCATTCCATTGCAAATAATACCTCGTGAGGAACATTTACAACTTAATTTTTGTCTGTCTTCATCACAAAGTTTCAGTCCTAGTTACCACTCAAAAAAAGTACTCCGTTTAGCGCTAAGTTAAGAATTGTAATTGGTTGAAATTCGTGATATTTCCTTGTTCATTCTTCCATTCTATGCTTACAGAAACTAATTTCAGTCACCATCTGTTGTTTACTTACCTTTCGATTGCTTTACCCTTATGTTGGAGCAATGACACCGAAGCGAAAGTGCACAGGTTACATATTACAGAAGCCTTCATAACTAAATTGAAAATTCTGCAAATCCATTGTCTCCCAGCTGGTCCGCTATTATTAACAAACAGGACAACCACCAGACTCAAGATGCTTTTGAGACGCAGCTATGCTGGGCTCTCGTTCGCTATGAGATGGATGCTTCTCCTACGTTAGTTTCTGTAATTATTAAGTAGCGGTAGCTACTTTATAGGAATGTTCTGGATGTCCGTCTGTGCACATTTTTTGACAGCTGTCAAAGTGACACTCTGACATTTGTCATTTTGACATCCGTTTTTTGAAGAAAATTACTCTACCGCTACTTATATCACTTTATTGGTTTATTTCCGTCTTTATAATGATTTTAATCTGTTCAGTAAAACGTCAATCTGTTTCGTAAAAAAATAAACTTTGGTTTAATTCAGCAGGAAATTACATTTCTAAAGTAAAACCAATAACAATCTCTCTTCCTCTTTATCTTTCAATTTTCATATTTATAGAAATATTCAGCTAGCGGATAGCGAATAATGAACGCCAAAATAGAACATAATATTTGGAACAACATCAAATACAAAGTAAGTTTTCCTTCATGCGTAGGTCCGATCAAATTTATCGTCAAATTTATTATTGTAAAATTATTTGTCGTAATTAGGCCATCCTTGTCCTCGCTCCATTGGATAACACGTAGTGTCTTGAAGAGATGGAAAAAGAATTTTCCGAAAATGTTTAATTCACTTACTTTGAACACCGTCTTGCTACATTCTAAGCGATCGCTTTCCGAATTATACTTTGGCATTCGATGTCTGGGACAGGGTATAAAATGGAAAAGTTGCGGAACCGAATACAAGAAATTCAATATTTGCGGTATGAAAAACAGAAGAATTGTTTTGCTGAAGTGTCCCAAAATACCGACAACTGCAAACGTCATTCCAGATAAATAGCAGAATGTGTCACCGACGAATACTTTGGATGGATATCTGAAATCAATTCAAAAGTTAAGTAAATAACACACGAACGGAATGTTTCATTTTTCTCTGAGAGAATATGTCAGAATTTGGAATGCTAATCGTCTAGGCTGCGACCGGTCCTAAAATATTTTCAGGGATAAAAATTATTACTTGGCTTTCGAAGACCACATCCATGTTTGCGATTGACTTTTTTCCCTTCCTAAAGTGCACAACTTTTGTTCTGTCTATTTTAAGTGAAAGCTTATTTCGTTAAGGAATCCACTGATGAGAGTCAGCTCGAAGAGGTTTTTTTCATTAGAAAACTCATCCAAAACTAATATTGAAGAGAATGTCCTGAGCGTTGATACAGTATGCTAGGTTGGAGCAGCAGACTCGTGAGTCGTCAGTGAAAAGGCTGATAGTTCCTTTAAGCGGAAGGGGATGCATGTCGTTAATGAACATCAAAAACAATAGAGGACTAGTACACTGCCTCGCGGTACTCCAAGTCCAGGCTCAACATACAAAAAACACTTTTTTTTATCTTAGGATCGACTTAGAGCCCTGACGATAGACCTAAGATACATGCTCCACAATACAGTAAAAATGTTTTGGACTGGGGTGTATATTAAAAACGTGTAGAGCTCCAGACTAGCTAAGTCCAGGCGTTTCTTATTATTAACTTTTCAGTGGTATTTCTCAAAAGGAAAAACTGCCTAAGATAGCGAAATACTAACAAAGACGCCCTGATCTGTTTGAAAAACATCCGATACTACTTCACCCTCGTGTTCTTTATCCAAATGCCGTGTCGTGTTTCCTGTGCCTACCCGGACGAATTTGTCTGCGAATCGTTGAGTTAATTTTTTAACAACATTACTTTTCAGAACATTTTTTTACTTTAGGATTTTTGTGAAAGCAATTGTGATTGCAACTTACGATGTCCACCACTTTTTGTAGCTTAAGCTAAGTACACACATCGGCCGTAAGCGAAATTTTTACGGTAGATCGTAATGGTCGCGTCGCAAAATTTCGTTTCGGTTTATGTGTTACTGCTAATGCTAAGCGAAACTTACGTTCCACAACGACCGTAATTGCGGAATTTTTGGTATGCGAAAACCAGCCGAATATGTACGGTCGACTTAAATTGTTAATATTTGTACTGTTTTCATGTGTTACATCAATGCAATTTTTGTTGTATTGGATATTTTCAATAGCTAAGTTTGTGTTTTGTGTTTATTGGAGTTGTAAAATATGAAAAAAAATTTTGAATAATTTCGGTGAGGTAAGAACGGTGAAAGTGTGTACTGGTTTGGTTAACCGTAATGTGGGCGACCGAAATTTTGTGTTACGGCAGATGTGTGTACTTAGCTTAGGAGAGCGCAATTTTTAATTCTCTTTGTTGTTATGTATTTAAGGAACATAACGCACTCAATGTTGTCAAATGGACGATTTTGGCAGTTCATACTTATAGCGCTGAAACGTTTCTTATAATATAAAGTAAATGTATTCTCGATAAGGTTTTTTGAAATCTTTTGACTTCACTTGCAGCTTCTTCAAATAAGTGGCCCGTTAGTTAAAATATTTTTTTTCATTTAGCAGTTTAACAATTTATTGTCAGGGAAAGGTCCTCGAGCAATAAAGCCTCCCTTGTTGATTTAAAACATCAGTTCATTTTATATCAGGTTGTATCAGGTTTCGCATTTCAGGTTATTCAGGTTACAGGTTATTTCAGGTTGAACCTGAATTGGAATAATCAGGTTCGGGTCAAATTCAGGTTCAGGTCAACCTGAACCTGTTCCGAAAATTACTGATTTATCGACCTAGCAAATAGCAATAAATTGTAAATTTGTCCAGAAATGCCCATTTTCTTTACCCCTATTTCTTTATTAAGTAGCACTAGCTAAGTTATGTTTTCACGCTTTCTGTCCGTCCGTCGGTATGTCTGTGCACCCCTCATGTTACGTTACGTCATGTGACGTCAATATGGTTTTTTCGTTCGATCGTCACACTGTTCCTTGGCGTGCCATTATCCGGACACTCTGTCGCTTCTTTTGTGGGACAAAAGGCCTTCTCTCGGATGGGGCTAGTTTGTCACCATTATGCGCAAAAGTCCGAATGGGCCTAGTTCGAGGTTGAGGATCTTAAAACCACATGTTGCCGACGTATGGCTGCGCGATGGCAGGCGACTGAGTAGTGTTTCTGGGTGAAGTGGATTCCGGGTTGTTACCACAAAGACAACTCGAGATTGCTGGAACTCATCTTGAAAATTTGACGAAAAGCTTTGAGTGAGCACCAGCTAACATTACCACTGGTGTTAGTGAAGCCATTTAGTTTACTTGGCCAAAGAACCAGCAATGTGGATGGTGAAGGTCCGAAAAGCGGCTTCAAGATTTTAATGATGACTGGGTGGTACAAAAGGGCCTGTATGCATCGATTAGAAATGGTCGGTCAAAAGCTGACAAAAGATCTATACGTCACGTTACGTCACAGGAGGGGTGCACAGACGGACGGACGGTGACGTAATCGAACTAACTTCTTTGACTACACTCTATCGCTACTTTCCTATATCCATTTCAATGGTTTTATTGACTATGCCTTTCATGTTTTTTTTTTGAAAATTGAGTTATAGTGTTGAGAGAAGGCAGGACAAAATTTTTTTTCTAGTGACAAAATGAGAGCATTTTTAAAGTTTTTTTTTATTTCGCCCCTTTGCATGTATAGTTGTATGTGCACCTGTTTTGGACGATTGTTTTTTGATTGGAAATTCCCTAAAACCAATCGTACACAACAGGTTGTACACATGTAAATATTGCAGATTCTTTACCGTAAAAGTCACTAACTTTGACCAATTTTAGACTTTGACATCAAATAACTTTCTATAGTCTGACTGTGTAAACTTGAAGGTCTGTTTTCCATCAGGGCTGGTGTTAGACTAAAACGGCTATACCATATTAGAGCCGTGCGCCGGCATTTCGTCGGCTGTGTCTTCAAGACCGTCTCTAGCCTTTGGACTACATCTTAGACTTGTCCATTGTTCAGTAAAAATGTAAAGGAGAGTTTACCTAATCGGCTCTCAAAGACATTTTTTCGAGCAAGTGTCACTGGAACAAATTATTTGAGTTGCTCCGACTTAAAATCGATTGTCAGCCAAATGCGACCGAACGTTCGATTTTAAATCAAGGAGTTACATGGTAGAGGGAGAAAAGTGGACATTACACTTTATCTACGCAGGCGTTACAATGTCAAACTGTCAAACTGGCTAATCAGTGAGGCTCTGGCTGATACTTGAAAGCATAAAAATTCATACACTTCTCACCTGTTGTACAGGTTGATTTTAAAGAAAGCAACTCTAGAATTTATCTTCATTCATTACAACATTATCAATTAAGGTTCGGAGTGGATCGACCCACACCTGGCCCACAGTTTTACAGGATCGACCCACACCTGATCCACAGTTTAAGCGGGTCGACCCACACCTGACCTACAGTTTTAGAACGCACAGAAAAACGATTTCTGTGACTTCTGCAACTGTGGGTCAGGTGTGTGGGTCGACCAGTTAAAACTGTGGGTCGACCCACTCCGATCGTTAATTATCATATCAGGTCAGGACCAAACCTCAGTAAGCTGAGTAATTTTATCTACTTTTGACATTCTGAATTCGGTGTGCTTCAATCAAGTTGAGAATTAGAACCTCGATGATCCTAAATATTTGAGCACAAAACGTACTCATCATCTGATCATAGTTCAAGTCGTTCCGAAATATTTTTCTCATTTTTTCATTCAGTTAGTAACGCAAACTTGTGAAACGCAAGCGGTTAAAATTAGAAAACATTTTAGAAATAGAATAATTTGACAGAGGTTTTCATCAAGATAGAGTCGATCCGAAGTGCAGATGTGTGTTAAAAGACCAAAAATATGGAACGCAAGAAAAATCTGTGAAGACTGTTTGCCACACAGATTGTGTCGCTTGTCTAAAAAATCGGAAAATGCAGCCTTCAACATCGACTCTCAAAAATCTGTCAACTAAAGATAGAAACGATGCTACAAATAATTTTTTCAACATCTAATATTGCGAAGAAAGTCTATTAATCTCGATAGCGATGCGTGAGAAAAATATTTTGACATTCAAAGTCATTTATGAAAATTTGGTCAATGTTAGAGACTTTCACGGTATACCTGAAACGATGTTTCTCCCCTACTACTCGGCTGGTTAAAAACGTTGCACGCAGTAAACACATAAGAGGCGTGGTCTAAACGAAATTTCTGAAATTTTTCTTTCCCAAATGTTTTGCCAAAAATACTAAACTTTTTAAAAAGTCACCGATTCAAACGACCGTTAAAACATCTGTAACCTTGCATGTGTACCGCTACTTGACTTTGCGCAAGCAGTCGAGCAACGAGAACATTGTAACCCCTGATTAGTTTGACATTCGTCTCATTCGTCTGTGAAATCATACAATTAAAGTGGTGCCTGACACTAGGGAAGTGTGAAAGTAAAATCATACTCCACCCAATTCCGTAAAATGTTAAAAGAGCGCTAGAAACCATCACCAGAACCGGGGAGAATGGTTTTGTTAGTTGAAAACAATACGTAAACGTAACTGTTAAATGTATTTACTGGGAAAAAGGATATGTGATAAAAAAGTCTTCCTGTGGACCATTTTTACCGTACAGTTGATCCTAATTGCTACGGTTGTGTCGATTTTCGGCTCATGGAACACGAACGACTTATTCGAGATCGATGGGAATGTGAAATTTCTGAAAAACTATTCGGAAAATGCATTTACACATAGTTATGTGCCACCGAATCGAAGAAAGGATATCGTTCAGACGGAAAAAAGCGATGACTTTTTCAAAGAATTTATCAATTCGAGCTTAGCAGGTGGGTCAGTGTGCTTTCGTGATGGTACTGAGCTGAGTCACAATGTAAGTTGCATATGCAAATACGATTATCACGGAAAAGACTGTGGACAGCCTGAAGTTTTATGGCGTGCCTTCATGACATCTAGAATTCCATTAAATTTATCACCACCACGACGAGAACCACACAAAATCATTTATTTCATACAATCAACAGCCATATCCTTGGAAACATTAAAAATTCAAATGATGGAACTGAATGACATCGTCGATTTGTTCGTATTGTGCGAACACCCGGCGAGTGAAGACTCGTTTCGCTTGAACAACACAGAATTCTTGAAGGAATGGAAGCGAAAAATTCTTTTAATAAGCGACCGCAAATGCATACCGAAAACGGTATACAAGAAATTTCGACGAGGTGTAGGTGTTGAAAAGGGTGTTACTTCCGATGACGTAATAGTATTTAGTAACAGTGACGAGATATTGAATTGGAGAGCTGTAAAGTATTTCAAATGGTACGACAATTGGCCTCAGCCGGTAAGATTTCGTTTGAAATACACCGTTTACGGCTACTTTTGGCAGCATCCGCAGAGTACAACAATAGGAAGTGTGGCAAGTCAAATAAGTATTTTAGACGAAATTTTTAAAAGTGATCCTGCCCGTATGATGTCTACTAAAAAGTCTGGAATGATTGTTGGAGATTTGAACTATGTTGGAGGTAAGTTAATTTCTTGTCATTTGCATTACACAAAAAAAATATAAAAGAGGGAAAATTGTCGAGACCGTTTTAAAAGTCATGAAATTCTTCTAACTTGGATTTTACACCAACCAATGTAAAAATCCTAAACTAGCCCAGAAAGTAGTGACCACATTCATAATATTTTACGTTTGTAGCGGTACTATCACTGCAGGAAATTTAATATTCTCAGTTGTAGTATAATTATACCAACACTTGGTAAATAATACAAAATGATAAAACACTTACGGTCTCGTCGATTTTACATTTTTTCAAATATTTTCTTGCAAACAAATAGAGCAACTGGACTCAGAAGGTTAAGTTGTTGAATTGCTGCAACTGTCAACATACAGAAGAATGGAAACAGATTTCTGCATTTTATCGTCTCTTTTCAGCATAAACCTAGTAACTTAAAAAATCGTCGTTTTAATCACTTTTTCGACCCAAAATCACTCGAGCAATTTTGGAGAGGGGGAGTTTGGTCACCGTTGATAACTTAAGGAGCTTTGAAGTCACACCCTTATATGCTTGACTGCCTGTTCACATTACGCACATCTCGTCTCATAGTTCACTTGGGGAGAAACTTGCGCCTTTCTCAAGCTCTTTTACCAGGCCTCCCACATGTCCGAAATATCGAAAATATTGAGAATTTGTAACTGACCGAATTTTAGAAAAAATGGAAAGAAAGCAATCTCAGGTGCATCTTCATTGTATACTGTTAAAGTCGTTGAAAAATTCCTAGAGGTACAGCAAAACGTGACCGTCTAAACAACCCTTTTTGCCGGACGGTGGGTCGAAAAATCACTTTTAAAAAATAGAACGAATGTCCCAAATTTAAGGGTTAAAAGCTCGAAAATTTGTAGGCAAAATGTCCGAAATTTTCACATAAAATGTTCGAATTTCGGACATGGCCAAAAGTAGTGGGAGTCCTGTCTTTAACTATATTTGAAGAAATGCCGAAGGGGGAGGGCTGGCGTAGCTTCTAATTTTCTTTAAGTTGTGTGTATATGACGTCACTATATGTTCTTACTAAGAACTTCTTAGGCTCAAGTCTGCCTTGGATATGGTGTCTCTCTCCGGCTCTGAGGTGGATACTTACGAGTGGCGAGGAAAAATATCACACGGCGAAATTACCGTTATCATTAGAACACGAATGTTTTCAGATTGTGCCGGAATTTTTTCCTCCGGATTATTTTGATAGAACACGGTTAGCCATGATTTTTAATCGTACGTTAGACCGAGGGGTTATCCACTTCGTTTTTTTTGTACAGGCTGACGGAATTAAAATGGAATTTCTGGAATTTTTGGAACTTCTGAATTTCGGAAATTTTGTGGAAATTTTGGAACTTCAATGCAATTTTTGGAATTCCTTGGAATTTTTGGATTTTCTTGGAATTTTTGTGGATTTTTTTATGGAGTTGGAATTTTTGGAATTTCTATGGAATTTTTGGAATTTCTGTGGAATTTTTGGAATTTCTGTGGAATTTTTGGAAGTCCTGTGGATTTTTTGGAATTTCTTGAATTTTTGGAATTTCTGGAATTTTCGAAACTTCTGGAATTTTTGAAACTTCTGAATTTCGGAAGTTTTGTGGAATTTTTGGAATTTCAACGGAATTTTTGGAATTTCCGGAATTTCTGAACTCCTGAATTTCCATGAATTTTTGGAATTTCGATGGGATTTTTGGAATTTTTGGATTTTCTTGGAATTTTTGTGCATTTTTTTATGAAATTGGAATTTTCGGAATTTCTGTGGAATTTTTGGTATTTCTGTGGATTTTTTGGAATTTCTGGAATTTTCGGATCTTATGAATTTCGGAAATTTTGTGAAATTTTTGGAATTTTTGGAATTTCGATGGAATTTTTGGAATTCCTTGGAATTTT
>CM055403.1:63770764-63783197 GCA_029228625.1 Pseudolycoriella hygida | reverse complement strand
TTCCCTAATGTTGCCAGGATGCAAGCCGCATTGCCTCTCTGAATAGCTATTGAAATCTTCTGTAATAAGAAGTCTTTCGAGCGTGATTCCCCTGAAGCTGCTCTCATTAATGACCCTAGTTTGCCTATGAATTTCTTCGTTTCTGGACCCGTGCAACCTAAAGTTTCAAAAGCAATAGGAGTGAATAAATAATTTTCTTTTAAAGACATATAATGATTATGCTTATGTCTCTCCGCGTTGTCGGCTATTTATTAACTGTCATTATAATTACATTGCTTTTAACCTACAAACAATTTTTTGACTACGGTTTCTATGTCCGCGTTATTTTGTGTTTGGATATTTTGCCTGAGGAGATATTTTATCTGAGGGAATATTTTGGTTTGGGATATTTCGTCCATTTTTATTTAAATTATTATGTTTATTATGTCCGGTCTTTCTGTCTGGCAATCCAAAGACCAGAATCCGGTGCCTGGCTCCATGCACTTCCGTCGAAAGCGATTAATACTCTGCTAGATAACAATGCTTTTAGAATAATAATGGGCCTGAGATTAGGACTTGATATATGTTCCCCAAATGTGTGCAGATGCGGATGTCAAGTTGATCGAAAGGGTTACCACGGCCTCAAATGTACGAAAAATGCCGGACGCCGCGCTCGTCATGCGGAATTCAATTGTATCATTAAGCGAGCTCTGGCATCATCAGATATAACGGGAGCTCGGAAAGTAAAGCGACAAAATTCAAATGCCAATAGAAAATTCAATTGTTAATCGTTGTATTTCGGTGCATTTTGTTTTTTGCACCTCTCGAGGTTAACTTTGCGCAAATTGTGCTTCGTGAGACACCAAATTTACGGGCCAACTGTCGTTCTGACACTCCAATACATTTTTTGACCAATTTTTACAGTTGGGTCACTTGCCGTTTACTTAGCTTCGTTGATCGTCCTCTTTTTTGGGCTCTTTCAAGTGCTAGACCATCCTAGTATCGTTTGATTATCCTATAATATTATCTTGACAGAAGTGACGAACGGTGTCTCCCTTTTTAAATGATTTTTGATGTATGAAGACACCCGTTTCCGAAGTGCTTCCTGTTCAGCAACTTTCATCGTAAATCAAGGCATAAAATTTTGTAAATCAATAATTTGTGTTTCGAACTCGAATCTAGAATGGTTAGATGTATCGATCTGTCATGAGAAGTAACGGTTGTTGACATTTGAATTTTGTCACTTTACTTTCCGAGCACCCGTTACCTTTGAAACTGGAACCGGGGGGCTAGAAAGGACTGCAAAAGAGTAGACGGAATGACGCTCATTCCTTGGTTATTAACACCACAAAAACCTGCGCGGAAGTAAATAAAAATATTGAAACGAGTTTAAGTGCCTAATCAACCAAAATTACCATTTTGTTCCGTTTGCCGTAGAAACGATGGGGCCATGGTGTCAGCAAGCGATACGGTTTTTTAATGACCTTGGCGACATTATAACTTCGAAAAGAGATGAAGCTCGATCCAAATCTTTTCTGATGCAGCGGCTAAGTATGGCCATACAACGTGGGAACGCTGCAGCAATCATGGGTACTTTCAAAGATAGCGAGAAAATGGAGGAGATTTTTTATTTATTGTGATTTTCGCGGATATCTCGTGCATGACCTGGAGGTTTCATATATGAGGGTTCTTAGGAGTATAGCGAAAGTTAATCGGAGGGAGCAGTGGGATAATCACATTAGGAACGACGACATTCGGGAAAACTTGGGGGTTTCGTCAGTGGAAGAGGAGGCAAGGGCTAGTCGTCTGCGCTGGTTCGGGCACGTTCAAAGGATGGGTAATAACAGGCTACCAAAAAGGATCTTAGGTGCACAGGTCCCGGGGGTTAGGACAAGGGTAGACAAAGGAGAAGGTTTATGCACTCTGTTAAATCGGATTTAGAAGTTAGGGTACTTTCTCTGGGCGAACGAACCATCTCCTTGGCGGGCGATAGCAGGGCATGGAGGGGGGTGGTACACCTTCCTAGGGTTGTGTCATAAAGACCTCACACCGAAAAGTACTTAATGGTCTATAAAGTTTGATGATGATGATGATGATGATGTGATTTTCGTTTTTATTTGTGACTTAATGTATTAATGCTGAATAAATATTTAAAAAAATTTTGTCTGGGGCTTAGCCAAATTCTCGTCAGACTAATTTCTTTTTTTCATCTTGAGGAGTAGCTTTTCTAGTAGATAATTTGACGTACATACATAAACGTCTGTGAAGAACGTTTTTCGAAAAAATTGGGTCTTGATGCCCGGCACGTGACTTTTGTTGTACTACTAAACGTTAGTTAGAAACAGACAAACTATATCTGTCTGACTCTAACCAACGCTTTAGAATAGAAGAGCGTGTTCTGGGCATCAAGACCCAATTTTTTTGGAAAACGTTCTTCCCAAACGTTGAACTATGTCAAATTATATGCCAGAAAAACAACTCCCCAAGATGAAAAAGACAAGTTCGTCTCACAAGAATTTGGCTACTTGGGATATTTTGTATGAGGTGATTGAGGGGATATTTTGTATGAGGTGATTGAGGGGATATTTTGTGTGAGGGGATATTTTGTGTGAGGGATATTTTGTATGAGGGGATATTTTGTCTGAGGGGATATTTTGGTAGGGGATATTTTTTTTTGGGACAATCGATCTTAACGCCTGATGCAACTGGAGAGAAAAAATAAAAATTATACGTAAAGCAATGCATAACCCATACAAAGAAGCGACGCCGTGCACCGTGCATGTGATGGCTGCATGCGGCCCATATTGGGTGGAAAATATGCAATTGTTGGGACCTCTTAGTCAAACATAAATTGCCTGTGAGTCAGCTAGGAAAAGGGTATCACCTGTCAATTGGATCGTATTCGCCTGTACGTGACATGAAAATCCCTTGCAAGGTTGCAATCGCCTCTGAGTCAAATAGCAGTGGCCTGCGAGACACAAATGAATCACAAGGAAGTATCAGTCAGGAAATACATGTGACTCATATAAGAATCATGTGTGAGCAACTTGGGAATCACTTGTAAATCAGATATTAATCACATGTGTCACAGTTATGAATCGTTTGTGATTCAATAGATCATTTTACAAATTTTGTACGATATTTACTTTTAAGTTTTTTAAAACAGACGGTAGATGCGTTTCCTGTTACACTACGAAAATAAATATCGGGATTCATCGGGGTGCATGAAAGTGTAATTTCATAAGCACCGTTTTGTAAACCTCTTTTTTAATGTTTGACGTTTTACTGTGGCATTCACAAAAAAGCATAAAAAGTTTGTATTGTTGATAAGAGTATTCAGGCAGACGACGTGAACGAAATTATGTGATTTCATTTTTTACTTCGATCAATGTCTTTGCTAATTTATTGATACGCTTTCGTGAACCGAGTCTTGAATACTCAAACCCTCAATACGTGAATTGAAATCGTTTTCTTGAATTGTTCCAAAATGCATATTCCATTAACTGTAAATGCATTGTTATCAACATGTGCGTTCGTTCTTACGAAACAATTAATACCGGGATTAAGTGACATGTTTGTGAAGGCGAATTTATTCGGACATGATCTCAACAAACAGTCTCGACCGAAAATGTAAATCTTCTCTTCCACTTCATTTAAAAAATGTTTCCTATTTTTGTGTTCCTTTTCAGCCCTGAAGCAATGGGACTCGTTACCGGGTGCATCTTTCTGGTTACCCTATTTTTGTTCATTCCGATTCCATTCGGCAATTCCTGGCTGAAGGACAACACGTTCCCAAAAGATGAGGTAAGAGATATTTTCTAACACTCACACTCTTCCACTGACTAACAAGATCAAAGTTCGTGGAGCTTATCGCAGCGCTACTATCCATTTGCTGCATGGTTTTATTGGGTTTCGCTGATGATGTCTTAAATCTTCGATGGAGACATAAACTTCTACTACCAACTATTGCAAGTTTGCCGTTGTTGATGGTGTATTACGTAAACTTCAACTTAACGACTGTAATTATGCCGAATTTTATTCGTGGCTTTGTTGGTACATCTCTAGACATAGGTCTGTTGCATCTATTCCATTGTATGAAATACTTTTTAAACGATGCCACTGCAGGACTTCTGTATTACATTTTTATGGGAATGCTGGCTGTTTTCTGTACAAATGCGATCAACATTTTGGCTGGTATTAATGGCTTAGAAGTGGGTCAATCCATCGTCATTGCATCATCCATTTTAATCTTCAACTGTATCGAAATGTTCAACGATAAGCTGAATAAGCAACAATCGCACATATTTTCCTTATATTTCATGATGCCATATTTGACAACATCATTGGCTCTTTGGATGCATAACAAGTGAGTTTTTGATTGTTTATTTTTTGCTCCGAAAAATATCTGACTTTGCGAATTTCTAATTGTTAGTTGATGTTACTGATCGTGTGGTTAGGATCGAATTTTGTTTATTTATTCATTCCATACGAGTCACTCGTTCTTGAGAAGTTGAAGAGAACGAAAGCGGTTCGAACCACATTTGCTGCATGTAAACATAGAAAATTTCAATTATGTGCATCGAATTTACACTAGCAAGTGTAGCACGACTTCAATTCATAATTTTTTCTATCGAACAGAATATTTATGTGAAATTTTCCTAAATCCTGAAAATTCTGTAGAGTTTCTAATACAACTAGGAAACCGTTAAGTTTTTTTTAAACGACACAGACCCGCGTACTTTCCTGTATACATTTGAACGACTCACAGAAATGATTGAAAAGTGTGAACTTTCAAACGATAACCTGCCCTCTGAGAGACATAATTTCGTTGCTAAAAATTATATAGCGAGACAGCTGACATTCCTAAATTTTTTTTTGTCGTTTCTTTCAATTTTCGTTGAGATTATCAAATAAACGCCACACAATGAGGAAAATATCTTCAAGCGACGTAGAAATTGTATATACACCGCCGACGTATTTTATTCACCGTACACGTATTACGAACGCCGTGCACGTATTATGTGACCTCATAACACATTCGTTACGTATGACATACTACACAATCCTTAAATAAGGTTGAAAATGCGTTGGCGGCGTATATAATGCGTCGGCGGCGTATATAATGCGTTGACGGCGTATATAATGCGCCGGCGGCGTATATTATAAACACAATTCCTACATCGATTGTAGATATTTTTCTCAGTGTATACCTCCCAATGCAATAACAAAAAAGCAGAATAGAGTGGCAAGAACCATTACAAAGGGCGCTTACAAAATCGACTTTTGCGGCGTCTAAGGGGAATAGCCTATAGAGGGTCTGAAGTAGAATTACATCCACGTAACTCCGTCAGCGGGCGTCATGGATTAACAGGGCAGAGCGTCAGCGGGCGTCATGGATTAACAGGGCAGAGCCCCTCAACATAATGTATTAGGCATCGTTATTTCTTTTTTTCTTTGTCTTTGCTTCACATTTTCCTTCTCGTTTTTAAAAAAACTGGGTCTATGGGCTTAAAGGTAAATCTCCTCTATTACGGAATAGTGGAGGAATGGTGCCTGGAGAGAGGCTTGAGGATTAACCCTGAAAAAACGGAAATTGTGGTTTATTGGTGGAAGGCGCGCAGGACACAGTTCATTGGGGAACCTTAGGCTCTTTGGGAAGGTTGTTGATCCCAGTCCAACTGGATCGAGCATGTCAAAGACAAAGCTTGTTGCGCTATCGCCTATCCAGACGATCGTTAAAGCAAACGACTTTGCCTCGGCAGATAGACTAAAGCAAAATTGTCTCTGGATGAGTAACTTCGAGTCTGGACATGAGAAGATCCAGAAGGTGACTAACGAAGGGATCTTCCATATGCCCAGAGGTCGTATCGTATGGTCCCACATGTTGACTTTGTGAGGCGATACCAGATCGTCATACCTGACAGAGCTAATTGGCTTGGAATCTGGCCGACCTGCCTTCTGGCTGATGGACCTGTGAGCTTCACTGACGGGTCGAAAACTGAGGAAAGAGCGGGAGCCGGGGTGTATGCGCAGGATCCGGCGAACTATGGCAGTTTCCATTTAGAAAAGTTAGCGAGCGTCCCCCGTTTGCGATGTTGAGGGGAGTGAAGATGTTAGTCCCAGAAAAGATGACGGGTCTGCTCAGATAGCGACTCAGTAATCAAGGCGCTTGCATCACCCACAACTGGTTAGAGAGCTGAAAGGGACCCTAAACCAATTGGGACTGAGAAATCAGATAACGATTGACTGAGTCCCTGGGCACACCGGTGTAGATGGTAATGAAAGATCAGACGAGCTGGCCAAGCGGGGTTCGGCATCTGCGATCGATGATCCAGAACCCCACATCCCAATGGGAAAAGGCTCTGGAAGACTGGGTGCGGGCTGAATCCGTAAAGAGTTGGCGCGCGTACGGCGGGGGAGAGTACACGAAGCTCTTCTTTCCGGCTCCCGACGAGAAATGGACCAAGGAGCTTCTCATAATGGATCTCAATAGCATCAGGAGAGTAGTGTGTATGGAATTGGGCGCTATGACTCTTTTTCCGGTCATGTAAACCTGTTGCTTGGGCGTGATCTTTTCACCTACTTCGACTAAATTAGTTCGTCGTTCTTGTACAAGGTCATTGCCAGAAGGAGCTGGGCTATCTGTTCGAAAACTTACATTTCGGACACTCGTATAGGTCGTTGAACTTAAAGCTGTCTAGGAACGAACCACGGCTCCCGTCAAAATTCTCGAAAATTAAAATCCCGAATGCAAAAATCCGGAAAATTTAAAATAACAAATTCCCGAACATCAATAATCCCGAATAATCATAATCCCGAATGATAACGAAAATCGTGAAATATTAAAAATCCTGATTGATACGAGTGAATTTGAGTTTGGAGGGCTCTGCCCCCTCTCCCCCGCGCCTGCGGCGGTTTTTTTTTACGGCTGCGGCTGGCTTTTTTTACGCATTGCCCCTTAGACCCCGCAAGGGGGGCTATACCTTGACCTTGAACGCCAAGCGTTGCCATAGCATTGCCCGTGTTCCCCTTTTTGACACGTGTGCCGTAATCTTCTAACAACAACCACCGTCGCTCGATCATGTCGCTCGGTTATATCAATTACCTGGATACCTTGTGAATCCATGGAAGCCGAGGCTTATATTTGTATATTTACTTTCATGTTCAGTAGATTTATTCGCGAATTACGTATTGTTCCGTCTGTGCTTTGACATCGGTGTTATGCCAAGTTTGATCGTGTAAGCGTAACTGGCGTAACTTAAACTGTTAAGGCCCATAACTTTTGTGCTAAAATATAGTCTACATTTAGGCGCTCAAATATTATATTTTCGCTGATATCCGTGGACAAAGATGCGGTTTCAAAAAAGTAAGTCAGCATTTCCCTTCCTAAATGTGTTGCCTTTTAAGAGGAACTAAACTTATTTTTTGGGATTGAACCTTGTCTCAGAACGACGAGTTTTTGTGCAAATTTGTACGATTTTTTTCGCCGTTTTCAGAGTAGGTAGGATCCCAAAAAATAAGTTTAGTTGCTATTAAAAGGCAACATATTTAGGAAGGGAAATGCTGACTTACTTTTTTGAAATTGCGTCTTTAGCCACTGATATCAGCGAAAATGTAATATTTGAGCGCCTAAAGGTAGACTATATTTTAGCATACAAGTTATGGGCCTTAATGTTGGCGATCGGTGTAAAATATAAGATTCAAGCAAAGCGAGGCAATTGCTGAATTGTAAGACGTGTGTTTAAATTGGTGGCGAATATTTCCTCTCTTAATTTTGACCTTTTGACCAACATGCTTTTTCTACATAAATCGGGTAAGTCACATCCGATTTTCAAAAACTTTTTTCCCTGAAAGAAAATCTAAAAATTGATAACAGGATTGAGTTTGGGCAAAATCTGTCGAAAACTTTCGAAGTTATGGTCGAAGAAAAGAACAAAAACGTAGTTTTTTGACGTTTGGTGGAACCTTCTGACTTACCTTGTTGTAGATATATTACATAAACAACTGGACTATTAGTATGATAGGACCACCTGATAAGGGTGTAGTTGTAACGACAGTACTATTATAATTTAGTATGGAATAAATGTTTTACTTCTCTTTGTGCAAGCATCGAACAAGCATCGTTTCAGTTATCTCTGCTCAACAGGTTATGGGCGTCCAGCGAAATTAATTTTTTTTTTGTTCGATAAAAATAGTAATTTCGGTTCATTGAAAAGAAGAGCTATAGTGCATTTGTTGCGATAATTTCTATGAAGAATTCTATAGTGCATTCGTTGTGGAATATTGAGCTGAAATACATTGTGATTCGACAAAGACATGGCTGATCGCTTTTCGGTGTGCTTGTTCGATATTTAGTAGTTGGAAATTGGAACAAATAACCAATTTGGTGGCGTCATTCAGAGTAATCGCATCGGAAAATTGGGTTATTTGTAACGCTAAGGCAATATCGCAGTATCAACTACAAAAATGGTGGCGAGGAACAAAGGAAGTCAAAGTATTCGTCGCATATGGAAACCCGCCATGGTTATTTCGATCAAGTTTCAACGTTTGTATGGAGCGTGTGAATACAAAGGGTCGATAACAACGTTAGGTTTGCTGTGTTACGTGACGGAAACATCAATTCGAATATTGGATCCTGAGGACGTGGACGAATCATTATTTGGTGTAATCAAGACATTTCATTGTGTATCCACTCTTGGATCATCGAATCAAAGAAGGGAAGTATTCGGTCGTGTAAAGCTGAGTTTACCATCGAACCGGAGAAATGGCGTCTTTGATTACGACGATGGATCGTGCAAGTGTGCGGATATTTCGGAAATTGGGTCATGGTTGAGTGAAATATCGAATATGGAAATGTTGAACGTAGCGCAAGGCAAATCTGGTCAAGCGGTCAATATGTCGATTAGAGAAGAGGTCTGGCATCAAATTCGGCATCTCGACAAATTCGTTTCAGTGAGGGGATTTGACCTAGCAAGGGGTGCAAAATGGCGGGAACATACACAAGCGATCGATTGTTCGAGAAATTGTTCCATTATGGCCAAGTTAGTGCAACAAACGGACATATGGAATGGTTGGCGGTTATTCGACGTTGGGTGTACCGTTTTGGCATCGATCGAGATATGATTCATCATCATCATATCATATGAATCGTACGGTCCAATAATTTGTATCGAGAGTGAAAAGAAAGTTGATTTTTGATAATTTTTATAGTGTTAAAATTTCAATTTAATCTTTTCTTTGTTGAGATTAAGTCTTAAATTCTATTTGACAGTTTTATAAAAGTTTTGCTGAATTTGTTTCAACTCAAATATTAATTTAAAATCTTAACAAGTGAGGGTGTTGTAGATATATTACATAAACAACTGGACTATTAGTATGATAGGACCACCTGATAAGGGTGTAGTTGTAACGACAGTACTATTATAATTTAGTATGGAATAAATGTTTTACTTCTCTTTGTGCAAGCATCGAACAAGCATCGTTTCACTTATCTCTGCTCAACATACCTTCCTCCGCTACAGCTCTGCCAGTTAAGCAGGAAGTTCAATTGGGTCCTTGCACATGCACATCCTTGATAACTCTTAAACTCGTGCAACGCGCCCCGTATTGTCCCACTTTGATTAGCAAATGTCCTCGCTCTGAATGAGTGCTTTGACTTGATTTGCTCCTCGCCTATATCCCAGCCGCATTATTGTATAGCCATATATGGCCTACTCCGTGGACCCTCAAAAAGAGTTTGGTGAAACAAGGGAGATGAACCCACTGCCTGAACCTTCATTCATTAACCGAAAGTTATACTTCGGTCCCACAGCACATCCCGCAATCGTTGAACATACTTTCGAACCGATTATATTAATATTTATAACGCAAGAATAGACCAATTTTCACATTTCAATTTAATTTTCACAGCGCAGAAAAAAGGCGACCATCCATTACAGCTCAAACTACCATGTCATGATCGCGAAATACATGTAAACAAAGGCTTTGCCTTATAACATGTATATGTCAAATAAACCACTACTACTACTACTAACGCATCTTTGCCCCTTGGTGTTCCTATCAAGTCATCCGACTGTACCTTTCAGAGTGATCAGTTGAAAGGTCTCCAAAAAAGTTTGCCGATAAACGAATGGGACTCTCTAACCCATGTTACAAACACTGCAGTGAATTGATTTTTCTTCCACATAAGTATTTTTTTACTTTACCACCACTACAACAACACATTGAAAGTCTTAACCTTCTCCAATATATTTCTCCAACCAAGCCCATGTACGTACGTCACAGTTTGTACGGCACTTTTCTTGCCTTCGGGTCTGGCTTCATTAATGTTGATGTTTAGGGATACGAGTTGAGTTCCTACAACAATCACAATATTTAGCGGTGGCAAAAAAACGCAATTTCTTCATGTTCAGATCCTTCTTATTTCGCTCTTCGAAATGTTTCATAAAATTATTTCTAAATTTTGATAGAAAAAATAATCTCATCGTCAGTTTATTTACACAAAAAATATTTTCTTGTCTTGAAGTCTTTACAACGTCTGCAAAATAGAAACTCGCATTTTTGTTGACTCATTTGCTGCAAACATTGTATATTTATCGCAACGATGTTATGGTTAGCACCACATTGTTATTTATGTTAGACTTTTTTTCAACAAATGTATCATGTTTGCAGCAGGTAAGAATGTTTTCTCCGAAGAAGGAACTTTACTTTTGTTCGGTGTAAGTGAACTGCTTGTTTGTAATATGAAAGTCGTGAAGATGAGTGAATGTTCAATGTAAGTTAACAAAGTACGACGTCTATTTTGCAGAAATCATAAGAAGTCATACTTAAAGTTAAATAAAATCCTTGTTCACACTAAAAGACTAAAGCAATGTTTGTAAAGCTGTGTTCAAGTCAAATCCAAAAATCTAAATGCTAACTGCCTCAAAATTCAACAGAAAACTGTAAGAATTCAAAATCGATTAAATTGTTCAGTTATTTTTCACCAATTTTTCATTTTTAGTTTTCATAATTTTAAAATAATTCAGTCGAATATTCGTGATAACTCGTAGCTTTTACACTATTTCAAATTTCGATTCGCTTAAAGAAAATTTGAATTTGGTGTAAAGATAAGGATGTGTTTGATTAACGCGTTTGTGCGACCTCTGCCTCTGACACAGCGAAATTCATCATGACAGTGCCAAATGGGCAGCATTTTTCTGGTTGAGAGCTTATGCAGAATTCGACGTCGCACTAAACGCCAGAGCCTATTATGTTGAACTCGTACAGAATTTACATATGGAAGTTTGTGAATTCAAAATATTATGCCCTGCCAAACGCGTTAACTCTATTGTTTAAAAAACTAAATTTATCACAGATTAATTCAAATTATGTTAGGATTTATCTAAATTAATTAAATCTTTCACTTCAGCTGTAATTTAGATATCATTTCGATGTGTTAACGAACAGTTTGTTTCATTTTTTTCTCCAAAACTATTCCTAAATCATTCATTATCGTAATCATCATAAGTAGCGTACACATTTGTTAAGATATGTTGATATCTCCAGCTTAAATTTGTCGACACAAAATCGGGAGCATAACATTTGCCAGAAAATCGATGCAGTCTTGTGAGTCCCAGCTTTCCATCCACGTATAATCCATTTCCAATCAAATGTTCGATATATTTTGAGTCAATGACTTTTTTATCATTGAGAAAAACATTTTTCTCTTCGTTTATCAATTTTCTGACAATTTCCAGCGGATGATAGCAGTACTGGCAAAACCATCCTGTTGATAAAGAGATAGTTTTGTTGAAAATTCAAAGGTTCTGAACTTAAAAATTACGGTCTAACGCGAGGGGTTGCCCACTGGTCAATAGTTTGTACCAAACATTCCAATTCCATAAAAAAAATCCACAAAAATTCCAAGAAAATCCAAAAATTCCATCGAAATTCCAAAAATTCCACAAAATTTCCGAAATTCAGAAGTTCCGAAAATTCCAGAAATTCCAAAAAGACAAGAAATCCCAAAAAGTCAAGAAACTCCAAAAATTCAAGAAATTACAAAAATTCAAGAAATTCCAAAAAATCCACAGAAATACCAAAAATTAACAGAAATTCTAAAAATTCCATCGAAATTCCAAAAATTTCATCGGAATTCCGGAGTTCAGAAATTCCTGAAATTCCAAAAATTCCTGAAATTCCAAAAATTCCGTCGAAATTCCAAAAATTCAACAAAATTTCCGAAATTCAGAAGTTCCGAAAATTCCAGAAATTACACAGAAATTCCAAAAACTCAGGAAATTGCACAGAGATTCCAAAAATTTCACAGAAATTCAAAAAATACCACAGAAATTCCAAAAATTCCACAGAAATTCCAAAAATTTCATCGAAATTCCGGAGTTCAGAAATTCTGGAAATTCCAAAAATTCCACAAAATTTCCGAAATTCAGAAGTTCCGAAAATTCCAGAAATT
>CM055403.1:63700292-63770264 GCA_029228625.1 Pseudolycoriella hygida | reverse complement strand
ACAGGTCTAGTTTTATTCAGTAGAAGACCAACAGGGTCAAGTCTTGTGGGTAAAATAAGACTTTTCAACGAGGACTTGGTACTCTCAACCCAAATTAAATACCTTGGGGTTATACTGGACAGCAAACTCAATTGGATTGCTCATGTCGCAGACAAAACACAGAAGGCTCTAACGGCTTTTTGGACCTGCAAAAACTCCGTTGGGAGAAATTGGGGTCTGCCGTCAAAAACTATTCTGTGGTTGTATGAGGCTGTTGTGTGGTGGCCAAGGCTCAACGTCGAGAGGGCGAGGAAAGACTTGAGTGAAATTCAAAGGCTAGTATGCATTTGCATCACTGGAGCTATGAAATCCACAGCCACCGCAGCAATGGAGACATTGCTAAATTTGTCACCTGTGGCGCAAAAAGGCTTGTGGACACCGAATTTCCGAACCGGACATGGCAAAATACGTAACGTGTTCTTAGACCCGATTTTTACCATGCCCAGGGATAGGATGAAACCGGTAATCGACTTCACGAGGCGATTTAACGCCAAGTATCCGGCCAGGGAAGACTGGCTGGAGGGCTGGCCTACTTATCTGCCCATAAGTGGTATAGTCAGATTCAGTGATGGATCTAAGACTTTAGAAGGAGCTGGAGCCGGAGTGTACGCTCCAGAGACCGGAGAGGGCAAATCTTTCCATTTGTGTGGATTTGCTAACGTTCCACAAGCAGAAATCTTTGGAGCGCTAATGGGGGCTACTACCTACTGGAGCGCGCGGGAAAGAATTCCTTATATGTTTCGACAGTAAGGAAGCGATTAGGACACTTGTGTCACCAATCACGACTTCCAGGCTTGTGAAAGAGTGTAAAAAGATTACCTGAACCTAATGGGTCTGAGCAACCAGATCAGTCTGGGTGGAACGGAAACACGCGGAACGCTGGAAGGCGTATGAAGGGGGCGCTCACACGAAGCGCTTTTTCCCGAAACCCAACGAGAAGTGGGCCAAAGATTTGCTCGGGATGGACCGGAATCGGATTAGGAGGGTCGTAGGAGCGATTACCGGACATTGTGGGCTGAATCGACACCTACACACGTTGAGGCTCTTAGCGACTCCCAGATGTCACTGTGAAAACTATTCTCAGCGGCGGTTTATTAAGGATTGGAGTGGGTCGACCCACAGCTGACCCACAATTTTAGCGGATTGACCTGACCCACCACCTGACCCAAAGTTTTAGAACACACGGAAAAACGATTTCTGTGAATTTTTCAACTGTGGTTCAGGTGTGTGTGGACTGTCGACCCGCGAAAATTGTAGGTCAGGTGTGGGTCGATCCACTCCGATCCTTATGGTTTATTGAATTGAGCATCCACCAGATTCTCGTGGGCGCTGTTCGGCTAAATGAGGCGAATATTAGTTAATAATTGGTGTGGATCCACTGCATTCCGTTAAAAAATTTGCAGTCCCCGCAAAAAGAAGGCCAAGAGGGGAATATTTCCTCTGGCGGCGGTGTTATTAAGTCATTGAGTTCATTTAGTTTTTAATGAACGCAGTAATTTTTAACTAAACGCACTCACCAGCAAACTGGTCCCAAAAAAGTTGTGAAGTTTTAAAGGGCGCGAAGCTCTTGTTGTATTGTAACATAGTTTGCAATTGTGATTTCAACTTTTTCCTTAGCAAATTTTTCTTTATCTTTTATAAATTTTTTTTTTTAAATTGTATATTTGATTTTTTCTGGACAGCGACAATGTATGTTATAAAGAGAGGTATAGGGCTGTCGTGTAAAGAAAATTTGAGTATTTTAACCTCTGTGTGTACAAACTTTTAGATGGTCGGAAGGAGGATGTACATTGCGAGAAAATATCGTCACGAATTTATAAACTGTGCTATGGTCTCAACATGGAGTTCGTTCATCCGGTAAGGAAATTGTTGAGCTTCGCTTGGGAAGAGTTTTGACACATTTTATTCCTTCCACAGGAACTCATCCAAACGAAAGTGGTGAAAGGGCTTTTCAGTGGTGTTACAACGGTTGAATTGGACAATTTAGCAGCCGAAACAGCTGCAACTATGACCACGGATCACGCCGATTACGCTGTACTAGCCGCCCGTATTTCTGTTTCAAATTTGCATAAAGAAACAAAGAAACCATTTTCAGGTATGTAACAGTACTTATGAACATCTTCGACATATGGATGAACTTTTGTTTGACTTCAGATGTAATCGACGATTTATACAACATGGAGAATGCAATTGTTAAGCGAAAGACTCCGATGATCTCCGACTACCATCATGAGATCATCATGAAAAATGCGGATCGTCTAAATTCGGCGATAATTCATGATCGGGATTTCAGTTACAGCTACTTCGGTATAAAGACGTTGGAGCGCTCCTATCTGCTTAAAATCAACGGGAAAATTGTCGAACGACCTCAACATATGCTGATGAGAGTCGCTGTGGGTATTCATGGCGATGATTTGGATGCGGCTATCGAAACGTACAACCTTCTGTCGGAAAGATATTTCACCCACGCCTCGCCGACTTTATTCGCAGCAGCAACACCGAGACCGCAATTGAGTTCTTGCTTTCTGTTGTCGACCAACGAAGACAGCATTGATGGCATTTACGACACACTCACCCAATGCGCATTGATATCGAAATCCGCTGGCGGCATTGGATTGAACATTCACAATATCCGTGCGAAAGGAAGTCCGATCGGTGCGTCTGGTAAGACCGCTGACGGATTGGTACCAATTTTACGTGTTTTCAACAATACCGCTCGATATGTAGACCAAGGAGGTAATAAACGACCCGGTGCATTTGCCATGTACATCGAACCATGGCATGCGGATATTTTCGATTTTCTCAATTTAAAAAAAAATACCGGAGAAGAGAAGAAGCGAGCGAGAGACTTGTTTTACGCACTTTGGATTCCCGATTTGTTTATGAAGCGAGTGGAAGCTAATGAGGATTGGAGTTTGATGTGTCCACAACTCTGTCCGGGATTGTTTGACGTTTGGGGCGATGAATTCGAAAAACTTTATACGAAATATGAGTCGGAAGGTCGTGCCACACGTGTGGTCAAAGCTCAAGCTCTGTGGTTTGCGATTATTGAATCTCAAACAGAGACTGGAACTCCGTACATGCTTTATAAGGATGCGTGCAATGGGAAAAGTAATCAACAGAACATCGGCACAATTCGTTGCAGTAATTTATGTACGGAAATCGTTGAGTACTCCTCCAAGGACGAGATTGCGGTGTGTAATTTGGCATCGATTGCATTGAATATGTTCGTTAAAGCCGATCGCACATACGATTTTCAAAAGCTGAAAGAAGTCACCAAAACGGCTACAAAGAATTTGAATAAAATAATCGACGTAAACTACTACCCTGTGGCGGAAGCTAAACGCTCGAACATGCGACATCGACCAATCGGAATCGGTGTTCAGGGACTAGCGGATGCGTTTATTTTGATGAAATATCCTTATGAGAGTGACGAGGCTCAGCTGTTAAATCAGAAAATTTTTGAAACTATTTACTATGGAGCGCTGGAAGCTAGTTGTGAGCTGGCGGAAAAATTCGGTGTTTACGAAACATACGCGGGATGTCCTGTGAGCAAAGGAATTTTGCAGTATGATATGTGGAAGAAAACACCAACTGATCTGTGGAACTGGACGGAACTGAAAGCTAAAATTGCAGTGCATGGAGTTCGTAATTCATTATTGGTAGCACCCATGCCAACCGCTTCCACAGCTCAGATATTGGGTAACAATGAATCGTTTGAACCGTACACTTCAAATATTTACAATCGACGGGTGCTTTCCGGGGAGTTCCAAGTTGTCAATCATCATCTTATAAAAGATTTGTCGGAACTAGGTCTGTGGAACGACGACATGAAAAATCTCATCATTGCACACAACGGTTCCATACAGGCCATCGATGTTATTCCGAAAGATATCCGTGAGCTTTATAAAACCGTGTGGGAAATATCCGTTAAGACATCAATGAAGATGGCAGCAGATCGTGGTGCATTTATCGATCAAAGTCAATCCTTCAACATTCACGTCGCCGAACCCAACTACGGCAAATTGACTTCAATACATTTCTACGGATGGAAATTGGGCTTAAAAACTGGAATGTACTACTTGAGAACTAAACCGGCTGCTGCCCCTATTCAATTTACTGTTGACAAAACACGTTTGACTGCTAACTCAAAGGTAAAGAATGTTGACAAAGAAAATATTGACGTGAACAACATAAATCGCCGTATGGCAGACATGGTTTGTTCACTGCAAAATAAGGATGATTGCGTCTCATGTGGATCGTGAAACTGATGTAAGACTTCACCAAAATATTAAGACTATTTTTGTTCATACGATGAATACATTGAAATAAAAATTATTTTAGGACCTCAGCATTCGTTTTGATTCTAGAATTCTTTGATCTTTTCACAGACGGATTTCTTGCTCCACGATTTTAGTGCTGAAAAAAATCTACGAAAATTTGTTAATCGATCGGACGCCTTCGGTGATTTTCATTTTCCGTCTCCACTTTTTTTTCCAAACGGCTCAACCGATCAGACTAAACTTTTTTTTCCCCTGAAAGGTACATGCCTCCCATGATTCAAGTTCGAAGATGAGCAAAATCGGTGGAGTGGTTCCGGAGATATGGTCGAGGAAGTGACCAAAAACATGGTTTTTCGAGGGTCGGTGAAACTTTTTCGCAAATATCTCAGCAAGTAAAGCACGGAAATTTGGTGAATTTGCTCTCAAATGAAAGCATTTGATGCCAAAAAACTCGGGATTTTTTTTTGTTGGAATCGGGTCAGGGGTCTGGGCACTGGGAGCCATGGAATGGGCGAAAATAAATTTCTCTGATAAGAGACAGTTTTTTTTCAGTATTTGCTTAAATACGCTATAACAGAGATTTACTTTCCAAGGCAAAGTTGTAGAGAATCAAATTTTAACGAAAACGTGTCTCAGGGTTTTGGGGAAATATGATCCAATCCTGGTAAAAGGCCACTTCCATAATTGGGCAGAATAACCCGAATCTCCAGAACTATGAGAGGCAGAAAGCTGCTTCCAAGGACAAAGTTGTAGACAATAAAATTTTAGATAACACGTGTTTCTGGGTTTTAGGGAAAAAGACTTTGTCCTTGGATATAAGATTTTCTCGATTTGAATGGTTTGAGACGTACTTCGGTAGGGCCTTTGACATTACCTTGGGTAATTTCTATGGATCTTTGAAATTCTTACAGTTATAAAAGAACAGAAAACGTTGGATTGTTTGCTTATTTGTATATTTAGGTACGTCCGAGTCACTTTGCCACATCTATTCTGATACGTACGGGTCTTTGGTTATGTTTCTTAATAGCACCTGGGAGTGTGTTATGCTCCGACACACCGTGAACGAAAAAAGAGCTGTTAACGACTTCCCTGTTCATCGCGTGGTAGAATCAAGTCCGACTTGACGAGCCAAACTTGAGCTCATCGTAAATGTAGTCCGATTCCTTCGTGAGTATGAATTTATGTAGGTAAGAGGAAGTGAGGTAGTCAAAGTGCGAATATAAGTCCGCACCGAGAAGGCGGTCACAGTGGTCCGAAACCGATTCGTATCTTCCTATACCGTAGACGAACCGAATACACGCCCTGAACGCCTTATCCAAAATCCCCTTACCACATACTCTCAATTTCCCGACACCAATTTCACCAATAGCTTCTTTGTTTCTATCGGCATAAGTCGTCTTTTGAAGAGACCTTGCTAGCGTGTTGATCCCAACTCATCCGATCGTCCATCATCAAACCCAGATTCACAACGCTATCTACGTACGTAACCGTCACACCCTCGATTTCCACCTCCGGTATATTCTTAGCCCAGCATCTGTCTGAGACCACCATAGCCTTCGTCTTCAATCTGTTAGTCTTTGCCCACTCCGTCACCGCCACCAGATCGGACTGTAGTAATCGTGTCCACCGAAACCTTATCTTCGCCTTATAGAGTTGGAAGTCATCTGCAAACAGATGACATTTGCTAAACCGCAGACAATGGGGAAGGTAATTGATAAACAGAGAGAATAAGAGAGAGCCTAGAACAGAGCCTTGCGGCAGTCCACAGTCCCAGCGTAGTGGACTCGATCGAAATCCATTGACTGAGACCAGCTGAGATCGATCAGTCAAATAGCTCTTGAACGATATTATTGTCTCATGGACGATATTATTGTCTCATGGACGATACTATTGTCTCATGGACAATCATATTTGTCGCTGGACAATAATACTGCCTAAGCGTTGAAAATTTTCGCCTGGTGGAAAATAATATCATCTCAAGGATAATAATATCGTCTCATGGACAGTAAACTTTTGAAATGGACTCCCTTTGCTTCGACAATGTGCAGAGGGAACTAATCCCAAATAAGGAGGAAGACTAGCGAAACGAGGGAATTGGCGCCTTAATGAAACGCTAAAGAAACAAGGTGGCTAACAAAGCTATGAAATTTTCCTTTTACGAAATGTAAAACCATGATGATGATGATGATCGGAAGAACGGATAAACGGATCGCATTCCAAAGAGGCGTCTCCCTGGCTGTCTATAATATGATTAGGATGAATAAGGATGAGGATGATTGATCAAAAACAAATAAATAGAGATTATGTAATGTCGTGTGCAGAGGAAAAAATAAGAAGTAGTGTAGTGTTAGAGGGGTGTGCAGGTTAATTCCGGCTTCCCAGGCCATAGAATTCCCTGCACGCACGCTTAAAGCCAGTTAGCGATAGCCTGCATTTTATCGCACCAGGCAGTGCGTTATATTTCGCCACTCCACGGACAAACATAGAACGATTAACTATGTCTCTGTCATTGCGTGGCAGTAACAGATCAAACGTCCGAAAAGATGAGCCAAAGTTAAGCCTCTCATAAACATATGTCGGTTCTTTCGACAAGATAACTTTATGCAGGAAGGTAGAGGTGAGATAATCAAAGTATGTGAATAAATCAGCTCCGAGAAGATGATTGCTAAAACTCGACACGGACTCATATCTGCCAATCCCGTAGACAAACCTAATACATGTATTGAAGGGTTTCATTGAAATGTTCTTAGTGCTAGCACTCAGCTCACCAAAAAAAGGGCAGCAGTAGGTAAGATGAGGCATTAGGAGAGACTTGACAAGGAGCTTCTTAGTCTCTTGAGGAATAAAACGAGCATTCGGCCACATATTTCGAAGGCCGGCAAAAAAGAGGCAGCTTGAGCATGTTGAACCCACCCCATCTTGCTATCTACTATCAGTCCCAGGTCTAGAACACTATCCTCATACACAATTGTCACTCCATCAAATTCTATCTCTGAAATATCTTTCACCCAGCTGCTGGTTGAGGCAACCATCGCCTTTGTTTTGCCATCATTCAACATCAACCTGTTTTCTTTCTCCCAAGTCTTCACCGCCGCTAGGTCAGAATTCAACATACGAATATCAGCAGAGACGCTGTTCTCATGGATCGCTCTATACACCTGAAAACCATCAGCAAAGGACAATAATATCGTATGTTTGAAAAACGCTGGTAACGCCTAACAAAAATATAGAACGCATAGAAAATAGTATAATCCACGGGGCGATAATTTTGTATCACTAGACGATATTGTCTCATGGACGATATTATTGCATCAGTGGACGATATTATCGTCTCATGGACGATATTATTGTATTAGTGGACAATATTATTGTCTCATGGACAATCATATGCAAAGCAGTAAACCAACGTTGCTTACTGCAGAATATGATGTCCTGGAGAGATTCAAAGAGCATTTTGATGCATTGTACAACGGGGATGATGATGTGACGAAAATCGTATCGTAGCAGCGCCAACAATGGAGGAAGTGTCAGCAGCAATTACCTCACTCAAGAACAACAAAGCTTCCGGTCCGGATTGTATACCAGCAGAACTGCTGAAGACGGGTGGTGAGGAATTGTCTAAAGTAATGTATGATTTAGTAAAACGAATATGGAACACGGAAAACTTGCCTGACGAATGGTTAGAGGGTGCCATTTTACCTCTACACAAGAAAGGTGATAAAACTGAATGCGTGTAATTGCCTTGCTGAACACGGCCTACAAATTTTTTGCTCGAATGCTATTCGAAAGACTAAATCCACGGGCTGAGAGTGTCATTAGGGACTATCAAAGCGGATTCAGACACGATCGCTCAACAACTGACCAATCATTCACTCTTCGTCTGATTCTGCAAAACGGTGGAGAATTTCAAGTCCGGACGTACCATCTTTCCATCGACTTCAAACAAACTTACGACAGGACCAAGCGTATGGAGTTGTATGAGGCGATGAAGGAACAGACTGGAGAGCCGAAAAGAAATCGATGGCGGCGGCTAGCCGAAAAAAACTGAATGCAGGCGTCTGATAATTCGGCTAAACTGTATTGAAAAACTTGGCGGCGATTGTCATTAGCTGCCGACTAAAATGTACTAGCTGCCAATTTGAGTCGGCAAAATTGCTAGGCAGCGGCTGACGGCGCGGCTATTTTTGTGTTTTTTCCTGATCTTCGGCGGCGGCGGCTGCACTTTTAGCCATCAGCCGCCGTTTTTTGGCGGCTAAATTTCGGCGGCTCTCCGGTCTGTGAAGGAACTGGGCTTTGAAAAAAAGTATATTCGTCTTGTGAAAGCGACATTGGATGGCACCAGATGTCGTGTCCAGGTGCAAAATGACATGTCAGATGTGTTTTCTGTTAGAGAAGCACTGAAGCAGTGAGACCCTCTATCTTACTTAACTTGGCTTTGGAAATCGCGATGAGACCTGCTGGTATCCAAACCAACAAAAGGCTGGTGAATGGAACAGTTCAAGTTCTGGGCTTTGCAGATGACTTGGACCTCGCCAGTCGTACACATGCAGCAGCAGTTGAACTTTTGCAAATCTGAAAATCCAAGCTGAGGGGATGATAACCGAATCTAAAACCAAGTACATGAAGACCGATCCAAATCCGGTAGCCAATCAACAGGGAGACGAAATACGCATTGGAGAGTTCAATCTCGAGGTAGTGGATGAGTTCATTTATCTTGAAGCACTGATGCAGTCACATGGTGATAATACACCTGAAATTCACAGACGTATCATGGCGACAAGCAGATGCTATTCAGGCCTAATTAAACATCTACGCTCAAAGTTAATATCGAAGCCTTGGGAATTGATTTCCCTGTGTTGCAATTTCTTCGAAAAGCGGGAAGGTATGATAACTCTGTATGATTCGTTAGTCCAGTCACTGCACCGCTGTTTGACAAACACAACAAAGTCTGCCAGAAAATATTTACTAGAATTCCAATTCGATGAAATTGAGCTTAGGGTCAGATTCGAAAATTTAAAAGTTGAATCGTTAAAATCACAAAGGTAAATCAACAAAATGCACAAAATGATTCACTATCACAACATATGTTGATTTGTCATTCTCTAATTTTTAAAACATTGTGTAAAATAAAAGAGAGTTTTGCCTCTGGGAAAACTAAAACATGTTTGTCATATGCACACATGTTCTTCTGATAACAAAATTTCTTCAAAACAAATAACAAACGTTACGAAATGTATGAAATTGTTCATTTATTTTATTATGTTTTGTAGGTAGTCTCTGTAGCGTCTGGTTGAATTTTAAAATTGCACACGATTTTCCTTTGTTATACCTTCTCCTCTCGTAAATGTCACTCTGACGAAGTGTATACAAAATGCAAACGCAAAAAATGCGTACAAGGATTGTTTCATATTTTTTATCGTTTGCTATAGATACTAATGTGAATGCATTATAAATCCTTAATGCAGAATTCGTGACTTTATCGCTTCTCGGCCTAAAGGCTAAGATCAAAGTGAGTGGACACGTAAGTTGCATTTTGGAACATTTCACTAATCAATTTGTTTTTCTTTCTTTCTAGGTGTAGTATCTGTTCTTGTTAGCTTAATATCTAATAGGTCCCCCATAGGGGGACAATGAATATTAAACTTATTTTTGAATACAGACGAAGTGGTAGGAGCTTGCTCCACCTTTGTCACGGGTTGACCAGGTATTGCAGTACCGCCTGGATCGGCCCAAATAATGTTTTACAAAAAAAAAACAAAACTTTTTTCAAAATTCAGATGACTTTCGGTGTGTTTTCTCTGATGGAGGACTACGAAAGAAAGTCGTCTTGAGAGTTGTTTATGTTATGACAAGACAGCGATATATTCCATTTTTTATCGGGTCCATGATTTGCTCAAAGTAAAACAAACTTGGTAAACGTTTTAAATGAAACTTTTTGTAGAAAATAGCTAAAAAAACTCCAATGAATAATGGGTTTTCTAGAATGTAATCATACTGTTCATAACTTAGAAATTTTGAAATACTCAATTCAAATATTCTCGTCCGCATAGCAAACATTTATTTGAGTAAAACTTAGTTGCGCATCAATCAGGTATTTATCATTGCTGTAATCACTCAAAATGACAACCAATCTGAGAACTAGAAAATTTCAATTTTTTGGCCAATAAATGAATGAAATCATTCAAAATCAAAATAATACACAAATTAATGTGAGCCAAACAAAGAAGATGCAACGATCAAAGTGTTTGTATGAGTGACGTGAGTATGCATGAAAAAATGGAGTGCACAGTAGCATAGTAGACCTGTCCAAAATCCTAAGTTGTCGAAAAGTTGCAGGCTTAGCCCGGAAAACGGTGCCAAATGTTCCCCTGAGAAAAAGTTTCTATGGGGCCGAGGCCCAAAAAGGCGATTTAGGGAATGCTCAAATCGAAAAACTGAAAAAAATCGTCGAAAATGGAGTAAATTTCAGATTTGTCCACTTTAGACAAATGTAAGGTTCCAGATCGATCTTGAAAGCGAATGTTAAGGCAAGTTTGGTTATTTTAGATCACAACAGTCCTGAAAACACGGTGAACATGTCTATGGGGTCGTCTGGGCTCCCAGCAGCTGCGGAGTCTCACTCAAAGGCCAAGGTGGTGTCCGGCAGTGTCGGAGCCCGTTGGAAAATTTCTGAATAGCTTTCTCATTACTTATATAAGGGAAATGTTGGCCTAGAGTAGGACTACAAAATATCCGAAAATGGTGGCTCTAGGTGTAGAGATGTAAAAAATTTTAATGCTCAAGCAGTAGAGCGGTCCAAATTTGTATGGAAAAATCAAGTTGTCGAAACGTTTGAGGGCCCGGTCGAAAAGCCATGCTATTTGGTGTCGCGAAAAAAGTTCTAAATTTCACAATAAAGGCCGATGAGTTTGAAATGGTAGGTGGGTGCATGGCATGTGGTATAAGTTAGCACAGCTCAAGAAAATGAATTTGAGCTCACACTTGTGCAACTCAAGATTAGATCATTATTACACAGTTGCACAAGATTAATTTTGAGTTACACAAGATCGTTGAGCACATTTTATTCGGAATAATAATGTTGAGTTGCTCAAGATAGTTGTGGATATTTTAATTAAAATTAAATGCTGAGTTGCACTAGATCGTACACAACACACAACAATATTGTGGAACTCAACACTATTATTCCGAATAAAATGTGCACAACAATCTTGTGAAAACTCAAGATTTTTGTTGAGATCTAAAGATTTTTCTTGTGACAACTCAACATCTGAAAGTCTTGAGTTGTGCTAACTTCACCCACATTTTCAGACATGAGTTGGTTGTCCGATGAACCGAAAATTTCAATTCGGTCAAGACCGAGCCGAAAGTTGCATCAAAAATAGTTTTAGGAACAAGTAAATCGTCAATGACACTCGAATGAGATAAGACTCGTCTCTCATTTTAATATGTGTGCACGGTTCGTGCAAAGTTCGTGCAAAAATAAAATTCTTCATATTTACTAAACATAATTTTTCAAGCATTTCGTAGACCCCTGAAAAATGCTTGAAAATACACCGTTACGTGATCATTGCGAAGATCGTGTTCCAGCTGGTTTGAGCTAACTTTTGATCACTTGCTCGGCGGAGCTCTACTTTGCTCCAGATGACCTCTGAGAGCTCGGACTAGGGAATCCAAAAACCGTCACTTTTTGAAAACCGGTTTTCGGTTTTACCGAAATTATTCAAATGAAAAACCGGTTAGAAAACCGGTTTTTATGACATAATTTTTTCAATGGTTTCTGTCGTAAAACAGATGCTTTAGGTAGGGTGTTTTGTTGACCTATTTATTGGTATCATTTCGATTGGAAATACGTTCATTCCATCCTTCAGCAAAGTTCATCTGGAAATGAAATGGCCTTATATGACAGGCAATATAGTTTCCAATCAAATCTTTCAAAGGGAGATAATTTTGTCATATCTTCCATGTATGCAGCCAGTTTCTGCACTCATTTGGAGAAACTCAAGCGATAGTGCACTCGATTTTTCAAAGGCATTTGATCGAATTCGGCATGAAAAATAAGAAATAACACTAGTCTACAAGGGTTTTGTATCTTTCCTGTCTGCCATTGTCAAATGTCAGGCTTAGTAGGCTGTTGCAGAAGATGGCCTATTTGAGTGTCCATCACCCTTGAAAGTAGAGTAATTGGGGTCCAAAGATTTACCAATTCTGACAAGATTTGGTCTCTCTCTTTCGAAAAATATTTGAAATGGAAACTTCTATTACCATACGTAGTCATTACGCCCTTTTCCAACCATGGCCAAAACGTCAGAAAAAGTTCACTTTTCTGATCCATACAGAATCCATCATAATATGTAAGATTTATCTCAATATTAGTATAGGTTTGTAGGCCCGACTATGCACTAGTAATCCGTACATACAAACGTTACATATAACTTGAGTAACATATAATAATGACTAAATGAAAATGTCCTTACATTTTTCTTTGGACCCCAATTACTCTACTTTCAGGGGTGATGGACACTCAACTAGGCCATAGTCTACAACAGCACACTAAGCCTAACATTGGGCAATGACAGACAGGAAAGATACAAAACATCTGTAGACTAGTGTAATCTGCCTTCAGAGTGGGCCCAGAAATGTGTTGCTGGAATGAGAGTTCTTCAACAAATCGATTGATCCAAGTGGTGCTCAATGATAAACTTCCGCAGGTTAAAGATAAATGCTAGAGTGCCAAGGTTTAGGGTACTTTCTTCTCTCCGCGATTCGTTTGTCGATTCGGCTTCCGGTTCATGTTTCGCCCCGTACATTAATCTCAAATTTCAAAAGAAATGTCAATTTCCATTGCCGAGGATCCCACTTATACTATAGGCTAGACTGTGTTGAATATGGACAATGAAATATCAAAGGAAAGCCTGTACTGTGAAATTCTTCCATTTCATTTCCACAACCTCACCAAATATTACTTTTCGACCGATAAACTTCTATTTTTTGACTTAATATTTACTAAAGTCATTTTTGAACCGTTCAAGACACCTAGGGTTATATATTTTAAGAGAAATCAGCGTGTTTTTGAAACAAAACAAAAACCGAAAAAACCGGTTTTGAAAAATCTGAAAACCGGTTTTCGGTAACACCGGTTGTATTCCCTAGCTCGGAATGTTCCAGATTTCGTGTCAAAAATCGTTTTCACTTGTTGCTATCGTTCCAAAAATCGTTTTCAACTCGCTTTCACCACAGCAATGTATACGCGGTGAAAATGATTTTTGAAACGAAATCTGGAACAGTACGAGCTCTGGCTAAGACACATGGGTTCACTAAAAAACAATTTAAAACAATAGTTGGGTCCTTGTTCATCAACTTAAAGACTAATTTTAAGACCTCGCCTGAACTTAGGGCATACCATGAGCTCTGAGAACCAGGGTTTTTATAAGCAAAAATGTTTCTTCCGCCGTTCCCTACAGATTATTAAACAAATGTACACTCTAAAGTCGCACGGTACTTGTGAAAATGTACATCCCAATGTCCTTTACACCTTTGCTTTCTTTAAATTTTATAGTTAACTAAATCTTAAACGGTCCAGTAGTCCGAGTTAGGCTTCCTCTGTTAATCACACGGGCTTAAAGCAAATAGAAAACGTTTCTTTCTACTCATATATTCGAATTGGGAGGTTACAGCCCCGTGTACGTAACAACAGTGTTTTTCAGACGGAGGTCTCCATGATACTTACGGGTATACAAGTTCACGAAGCCTAAGAAATCCCTAGCGGGGCTCTTCTGGCTTGATCAATATTTCCAGTTCCAGATGTAAAGACTAAGTGAAACTCATAGGTCTGTGTAGAAGTGTGAAACGTTGGTGAGCGAAGTTTTTGCCGCATTATACGTTCAGAGACATTGCTTCACAATGACGCTAACAAAACAGCTTTCGATAAAAAGTATCGACGATGGCATTGACGCGTGGGCAAATTTTGTTTTTTTCCTGGTATTCAAGTTCGTCTTTTTGATTTTTCCCGATATACTGAAAAATTTGACAAAATTTCCCGGTGACAAAAAGATCATATCCCTGTTAAAAATTCAAATTCTTCGCTGAACAAAATATACATTTGTAAGAGGAACGAGGGAGTCTTTCTTTAATATTTTCTATCAAAAGTGAAAATATTTCAAAAGAATTTTTTGCGTTCCGAAGCTGTAAGCGTCATCCACATTGATATCAGTTGTTTTCGAAGAATGGACGAGGACTTGCGTCACATCTCTATTTTAAAAAGGGTTTTTGTTGTGATATCAGTTCTGTTCGAAGTAGAAAAATTGTTTTTGACGAATTATAGTTAGAATTTTTTTCGAGCCGACACCGCCACCAATCTGAATCACGGCGGCTATTACTTTCATGGGCGAAAACAATCCCCTCAACTGACTCTACAAAATATCAAAAGCTTTTTTTGAACCGCCGCCACCGTCGCCAAGCTGAAGCGCGGCGGCTACTACTTCCATAAGCGAAAATGATCCCCTCAACTTACTCTACAAAATAATAGAAGTTTTTTTTTAGCCCCCGCCTACATTGAAGAAAAATCCTATACAGAATTTATCCCCACCAGAATTGAACCCGAATATTCTTGGTGGAAAGCCAGTGCGTTATGTGCTAAACACACAAACAAAATGTGCTATCATACATATTACACATACAAACACATACATTTGGGCTTTATATGGCGCCTTCTGGTGCCTAAACGAGGCTGATGCACCCTCTTTCTTAAAATCGGCTGGGGGCAAAATCCCCCAGTGTATTATCGTCCAAGACGATAATATTGTCTACTGATACAATATTATCGTCCATGAGACAATAATATCGTCTACTGATACAATAATATCGTCCATGAGACAATAATATCGTCTACTGATGCAATAATATCGTCCACTGATACAGATAAAATACCGATAGAAACGTGGTACATGTCGATGGCACCTTTACCATTTATGGCATTTCGAAAAGGGATGAATTACATAGGAACGAACAAAACACCTTCTCATCATATTTCGTAGAAGGATGAATTCCCTAGGAACTAACAAAATGTCATTTTGATACAATTATATCGTCTCATGGACAATAATACGCTGGGGGATTTTGCACATCCCCTTGAAATCTCATTTGGCGTAAAATGCCCAGGCGAAGGTCCCTGCAAAATTTCAGGAAAAGTTATCGAGCCGTTTTCGAGTGGCAGCCAAAAAAGACGTTTTTCATACAACTGCCAATGGAAACCAGTAACCCCACTGTATAACTAACTTTGGATTCTACGAAAATGCTCTTTTGTATTGAAAATGATCATTTTCTAAAGGTCATATTTATTTATTTATTTATTTATTGTTACGTCAACCGCATATAAATGCTACCTGACTACAAAAATTACCGTTATAAACAATCCAATAAGACAAATGTTAAAAAAAGTAATGAATTGCGCAAGCGATCAAACGATCCAATGAATGAACAACAACAACAAGAATGCATAAACTCAGAATCATGAAATCGATCAAATCCCAACTACTATCCGCTTGTTTAGCTCAAGTGCATCGATGGGTCCAAGCGACTGCACGATGAATCCACAAATTGTCGCTTGGTCACTGTCTGAGTCTTTCGGCTTTTGAATATAAAATCGCGTATGTGAACATTGGTCGGACACAACTTTGTACATACAATCGAACAGTAGTTGAGATGCGGCATCGTAACTTTGAATTGCAAAAAGGTCACTTCTTCGAAGGATCGGTTTGACGGCAACAATAGCGACAGACGTAATTTGTCTCGTGCGATCTTTAGCTTATCAGATATATAAACGTCTTTTCCAATATTCGATAGTACAACGCTTTTCAGCGGTTCATTATCACAACGAAGTGTTCCAGGCGTAGCACATGAGACGATTTCAATTTCGATGTGCAAGTTGTTAAGGTTACAGGTCCGATATCACGAAGTACACGTACTTCGTCATCTGAACCGTTAGACGATGCACTCACAATGCTTATGATTTGAGACATTGTCGCAGTACTAAACGTATCCACGAACTTTTTCATTTCAAACTTTTTCATCAACAAATTGAGGCAAGTTCTGAGACAACGAATTCGTCAGACCACAAATAGATCTAAATTTGTAGCCATATTTCTATTTCCAGCATTACAGTCATGGCAGTACCAATGTATATTTGGGCAAGCGTTAATGGCGTTCATCATCATTTACTGCCACACATTTGATGTGAAACAATTCGTTGCATTGACCCCAACAAGGGGCCATTTACAAATGACGTCACGCTTGCTATAAAAAATGAGTATCCATAAAAAGGTCATAACTCATGCAGGACAGCAAATTATGTTTATAGGACTCTGGCTACCCCCCCCCCCCAAACAGGGGATGTGTTTAGGGGGGTAGCCGGAGTACTATAAACAAAATGTCTCACCAGTTTGGAGTTATGAAGTTTTTGGATTTTATAGCAAGCGTGACGTCATTTATGAACAACCCTCTAGAGACAAATTCAGAATTTGAATTTGAATTACAACAAGACTTGCACTTCGACACCATTGTATGAAACGTATTAACGGCACAAAACATCAAGGCAAATGTCAAACAATCCCAAATCTGAGGATCCATTGAACCGATTTTAATGAATGAAGAATTTATGTAGAAGAATGTAAAATTCGGGGAAAATATTTTCTGGGGGTACGTCCCAAGGAGGGGAAGTCAAAACCTAGCTGTATATATGATTCCGCAGTCTACGAAAAAAATTTCTTAATTTTTTGTTCGAAGGGTGACTTGCGTCACGGGCGCATCGCTACCGCGCGCCCATGATAAATTCTTAAAACAAACAAATGAAAAAGCAGATAAAGTCTATAAATTTATAATTATTGCCGATAAGAACATAATTTTCGACTTACTGTAAAAAATACGTGATCCGATTAAGAACTTATTGCGAGAATCAAAAAATTCACTGCCTCATCATGATCCACAGGATATGCATGCATCTTTATTTTCCAATGAGCAAACCATGTCGGCCAGACGCTTTTCCTTTGCCTGGGTTTCTTCTGCTGTTTCTGTTATTTGCCGTGCTCTCATTGGAGTGCGACTCGCTGAATTATCTTTCGTTGTTTGTAGACGATACAATCCGGTCTTCAAACCCAAATTCCATCCATAGAAATGCATTGAAGTTATTTTACCGTAAGTTGGGGCATTGACGTAAACGTTAAACGACTGACTTTGATCGATGAACGCACCACGATCAGCAGCCATCTGCATGACCGTTTTCACCGACATTTCCCAAACGGTTTTGTACAATTCGCGAATACCGGGCGGAATAACATCTATTGACTGGATGGAGCCATTCAACGAAAGAATCCTGTTTTTCATTTCCTCAGTCCACAAATTCAAGTTGGCCAAATCTTTGATTAGTAAATGATTGACGAGCTTAACGTCGTTAGTTCCAACGCGTTCAGAATGAATGTTTGATTTAAGTGGTTCGAATGATTGGTTGCATCCAATTATGCGGGATGTCAGCGTGGTGGATCCTGCAGCCACTAATAATGAATTTCTGACACCATGCGTCATAATCTTGGATTTGAGCGATTCCCAGTCCCATAAATTCGTAGGACTTTTGTTCCACATGTCATACTGAAGGATACCTTTACTTATTGGACTGTCTTCGTAGGTTGTGTACGTTCCGAACTTTTCGGCAAGTTCACAACTAGCTTCTAATGCTCCGTAATAAATAGTTTCGAATATTTGTTGATTCAGTAAATGAGCTTCTTCGCATTCATAGGGTAGGCGCATGATAATTAAGGCATCAGCCAATCCCTGCACACCAATAGCAATGGCTCTGTACTTTTTCTTAGCCACAATCTCAGCTTCCGGCACAGCGTATCCGTTGATATCAATAATTTTGTTCAGATTAATTGTAAGAACTTTTGCGATTTGTTTAAGTTTGTCAAAGTCAAATTTACGATTTTTCGTCACTAATTTGCTCAATGTGATGAAACCGGATGGACAGACACCTGCTTCGTGTTCCGAATTGTTATGTAGAATTTCCGTGCCAACATTACTACATCTCAATGTGCCAGCGTTCTGTTGATTACTTTTCCGATTGCAAGTGTCTTTGTACAACAAAAATGGAGCACCAGTATCGGTCTGCGACGAAACAATAATCGACCACAAATCTTGTGCTTTCATTTGACGAATGACACGACCCTCGGCTTCGTATTTCTCATAGAGTTTTTCGAATTCTTCGCCCCAAACGTCGTACAGACCCGGACATTCATGCGGACACATCAAACTCCAGTTTTGATTTTTTTCCACTCGTTTCATAAACAGATCGGGTATCCAAAGACCATACGACAGATCATTAGCACGAATTTCCTCCTTACCGGTACTCTTACCCAGTTCCAGGAAGTCTAAGACATCGCCATGCCACGGTTCGATGAAAATGGCCGTGGGTGACTTAGTATCTCCATCGTTAAACATCAATGCATTGTGATTGTACACACGCAAAAGAGGAACCAATCCGTTGGAAATTCCATTGGTTCCAGCAATGTAACTGCCTTTGGCTCGAATACAGTGAACGTTAAATCCTACATCCGCCGTTAACGATATCTTACCGCATTGCTTCAGACTGTAATAGATGCCGTTAATGCTGTCGTCGTTCATTGAAATCAAATACGATGAAGAAAGTTGAGCGTTGCTTGTGGCAGCTGAAGACAACGTTGAGATTGAGTGCGATATAAATTTCTCAGATAAAAGTTTATAAGTTTCGATTGCAGCGTGAATGTCATTGCCGTGGATTCCAATAGCAACTCTCATCAGCATATGCTGTGGACGTTCGACCGTTTTACCATTGATCTTTAAAAGACACGAACGTTCCAGAGTTCTAAATCCAAAATAGCTGTAGCTGAAGTCCCGGTCGTAAATAATTTCAGAATTCAATCGATTTGAGTTCGTCTGAATGATGTTGTAGTGAAACTCAGATATGAGTGGCGCATCCTCCTGCAAAACAGATTTCTTCGCATGGTACAAATCGTGCATTACATCTGAAAAATTTGTTCTTCGATAGGAAACAATTTCACAAGAACTTCGAAACACTAACCGGAAAATTGCTTCTTTGTTTCTTTGTGCAGATTTGAGACGACTATACGGGCTGCTAATAGTGCATAGTCCGCATGGTTTGGTGTCATTGTAGCCGCAACATCTGCTGCTAAACTGTCCAATTCAGCTGTTGTCACTCCATTGTAGAGACCTTTAACAACTTTCTTTTTAATGGCCACCTGGTGGAACAAAGAGATAAGGGCGTGAAATTTCGATTTAAAAGCATTTGTGGATGAACTATTTGTGCGAGTTGCTAAAAACGGGCATCAAAGTGTTTGAGAAATTGGTCACAACAGATTTTTAACATTTTCTAGTCGCTAGTTTCTACAAGGTTACAAGCTATTCAAGGCGTCAATAAGCTCCTTAGTTCTCTTAATTTTCGGACGAATAAAACACTCACCGGATCGACGAAATCCATATTAAGGCCATAACACAATTTTTGGATTCGGGAAGTTATTTTGTCACTGTTCACCGCCTCTTTCCGGCCGCCTGAAAATCAGTTTCGCTTGTAGTACGCAATTTCGCAATAGACAATTAATATTTTCAAATTCGAAACACCCTACCTCTTTTAGTCACAAACATTTTTGGGAAATTTTCAGAGAAACTTCAATTATTTGAAATAATTCGAAAACTTGAACAAAGAAAGTGCGTTGCTCGCAATATCAACTTAAAAGGTTCTTCTTAGAATGGACTTTCGAGAGTAAAGGTTATAACGCAAATTTTTCGCGCTTCGGACTGCTGACAATTGACCCAATTGACAGAAGACCAGTTTTAAAAAATGAAGAAGTTGAGTGGGTTTAATGAAGTTGATCTTTTTTAAATGAATTTTGTAAGTCTACTACCCGTTTGCTTGACTGATCTAACGGTAATGTGTTGTAGGTATATACTGTAGGTATATATTGTAGGTATATACTTTTTGAGGGTAAATAATCCGAAAAGTTATGAAAGTTTTATTGGGGAAACATGAAATTGTATCTAGTTCGTTTGCAAGATAATAGAAATGGGAGGAAACAGTCTCACAAGACTTTTAGACAAGACGAAATCACAACAAAAACCCTTTTAAAAGGGAAATGTGGCGCAAGTCCTTGTCCCTTCTTCCAAAACAACTGATATCAATTTGGGTGACGCTTAACGCCTGGAATCCCAAAAAAATCTTTCAAAATATTTTCACATTTGATCAAAAAAATGCGTCACAAATGCCGGACCCACCAGTGTTATAATTTTTCTCTTCTTGAGCCATGACCTCCTGCTGAATAAACTTCGGCAAAAGTATAATTTCAGCACATCGGCTCTTACGCTGATTAAGCGATTGTGAGTGGGGTACCGCAAGGTTCTATACTGGGTCCTCTTTTATTCGCTCTCTTTGCCAATGACCTCCCCGATTCAGTTAAATACATGCTCCACCACATGTTTGCGGATGATGTCCATTTTTTTTTGGACCCGTATAAAGTCCTATACGTTTACTACAAATTCAGGGCTCCCACACATCCAATATTTAAAAAGTTGTCCGTCTCCACTTGCACCGAATGACCCGAAAAAAAGTTCATTCGCTGAAAGGTACGTATGTCCCATGGTTCAAGTTCAAAGATCAGCAAACTCGATCGGATATTTAAAAGTAACTCACAATTCTTCATCCTACTTCCAATTGTTTAACAAAAATCGAGCGGGTGGACTTTAATCTGCCGAAGGTACAGCAGCCATAGTAAAATATTACTTCTATGGGTGCAATTGTACCAAAACGAGAATTTGCTCAATTTTTACTTTGATTGCAAGTTTGTGTACTTCTTTGCACAGATGGTATGGTCAGCCCCTTGGAGTCGAAATATTCAACGTAAACACTATCTTCGATAGTCGTTGAATTGTGGTAATCTGCTTAGCAGAATAATCCAAACTAAAAAATAACCGAAACAAACTCACAATTCTTTTACTTCCAAATTGTTCAAACGAAATGACATGCATCCAATCGTAGGATCTGGATTGTATAAAAGGCGAGTTGACATAGTCTGGGTATCATTCTATGGACATCGTTGCTGATATACACATGGTCTTAAGTTTTTCGATTTTTGTTAAACAATTGAAAGTAGGATGAAGAATTGTGAGTGGCTTTTAAATGTTGATTCAAGCGGTGGACTTTCATCTGCCGAAGGTACAGCAGCCATAGTAAAATATTACTTCTATGGGCGCAATTGTACCAAAACGTGAATTTTCTCAATTTTTACCTCGATCGGGTAGTTTCGGAAATATGGTCAAAAAGGTCATGGTTTTTTGGGGGTAAGTTTTTGATTGATTGATTGATTGATTTATTGGCTATATATGTGTAAGGTCTAACAACCTTTTGTAGTTATAAATACAATACGTCAAGTTACATATTATAGATATCGATATATACATATAAAAAAATAGCATTGATAAAGTAATGAAAGAAAAGAAGGAATTAATAAAATTCGAACAAAGCTAGGCGTTTTTGTGGTCCAATTTCCCAAATTCAGCAGTTATCGAATTTCATAGCAATCGTATGCAGTGCATGATGTGGATGAATTACATGCATTTAGTTCGAAGGGTTCAAATGGATGAGGTGAGCGAAGTAATGTAATGAATGAAGGTGAATGAGAGTAGGTGTGAGGTGCTCATGGTTGGGTTAGCGTCGCTAAACACTAGCGTCGCTGCTAGCGCCGCTAATAGCGACGCTAAAATTCAAGACTGCTTGCTAGTAACGATTAGCGCTCGCTAAAATCCGATTAGCGAATATTTTTCGCTAATCGCTATTGGATTCGCTAAAATATGGGGCTGTTCATCACAAGTCATCAGACTATTTTCGACCGAATGCCAGTTTTTCAAAAATTTTTAGTGTTTTTTCTATTACAGATTTTGGATTATTAGCGAAAAATTAGCTACCGCTAGTAGCGGCCGCTACTAGCGCGCTAGTTTTTTTTTAGACTAGCGAATCAGTTAGTGACGCTAGTATTTTTTGAAACTAGCGTTAGCGTTAGCGTCGCTAAAAAAAATGACTAGCGAGCACAACCTTGAAGGTGCTATTAGTTAACTAAGCTCAGATGCTCCCTACACCCTCGTTTAAATCCCGTTAACGAGGAAGTATTTTTAATGCCAACAGGCAGTGAATTATACTTCGTGGCCCCTCTAACAAACAGAGAGTTATTGATAATGCTTTTTTCGTTCCGCGGCAGAATTAAGTTTCTCATCCTGGGAGAAGACCCGAAGTTCAGTTCTTCGAAAATGTAGCTAGGCTCTCTGGTGACAATGACTTTGTGCAGAAAAGATGAGTTTAAGTAATCGTGGTAGGTGAACAGGTCCTTTCCTAGGAGCGAATCCCGAAAACCAGATACCGAGTCGAAGCGCCCGATCCCATACACAAGCCGCACACAGGCACTGAACGGCTTATCAAGAATTTTGTTGACCGACGCAGATAAATCTCCAAGTACTGGACAACAATATGTGAGTTGTGGCAATAGAAGCGACTTTACCAACAACTTCCGCGTTTTCAGTGGGGCGAGGCGAGCGACTGGCCACATGCTACGGAGTCCCGCAAATACCTTAGCGGAAGCAGTACGTGCTTGTTGTTCCCAGCTTAGTCTTCCATCTAGTGTCAGACCGAGATTCCTCACAGTTTTTTCATACGTAACTGTATGGCCATCTACCACTAACTCCGGGATGTACTTAGAACAACAAAGTGTTTTCCGGTCTTAGGAGTCTATGGCCGCTTGCATCATCGACCACAATGAAAACTCGTCTGCTGTTAGCGAAAGAACTACTCATGCCCTACTTTAATTATTGCTAAGAAGTGTTCTCATATGATCTGGATTCGGATTCATTAAAGTTGCTAAACAAGGCATTCCACTCTGTTATTCGGTATGTCTACGGCCTGCGAAAATTTGATAGCGTATCTCCTTACTATGAGCGATTTTTGGGCTTTGATATAAAGGAGCATTTTAAATTCAGAGCAATGTGTTTTCTTTACAAGCTTATTGTGACTGGTACTCCATCTTATTTAGGTGATTTTTTGGCCCGTGGTCATTCGGCTCGGAGGAGGCATTTGACGGTGCCTAAAACCAATAGCAGCAGTGGCAGTAAGTCTTTATTCGCTCAGGGAATTACTGACTGGAACGCACTGCCATTTGTGGTAAGAAATTCAGGCACGCTCAGTCTTTTTCGACAGAGGCTCGCAGCACTATAGGTAGTTACGTAGGCATGACCAGACTGCATTTGCCTGTGATGACAGGCCATTGACAGGCCCTTCGCCATTGATTAGTTGTTTCTTGCTATTGCTTTTGTTTCCTAGTCTTTATTGTTATTATTGTCATCATTGGATGAGTGCACAAGCGTGATACAGTGTGACATAGACATTTTGACGTTAATGTAACAACGAAAAGTCATTTGCTCTGCTTTATAATTGAACGTGGCTTTTTCGCACAACTACGCTCAAAGGGGACGGACGTGTACGGTGACTGCTGAACATTTGGCTTTTGTTCTCGATCGTAAAAATTAAATATAAAATTCATTGAAATAGTGCAGTGTTTTCACGGTTAGTTTTTGATTCAAAGGGCTGTTTAAGGGACATTGTGCTCAAAGGTGAGTTGCAAATTTACTTTTTACTTTGGTTTTGGTGATTATGTGCAAGAGACAATTGAATGAATAACAAAGCGAAGCGTGGATTGGCTGTGCAATCCACGACTATTACAAATCGCAGAGATGATATCAAACCGTATTCGGTACGTAATAATAAAAATAAAAAGAAGTACAAAAACGGTAACAATCAGAGTGGAGATAGTTTTGTTCCGTTAATGGAAAGTTCGGATTCTGAAAATGTATTTGAAGAGGAAAAAGGGAAATCTCCGCAGAGAAAAAAAATGGCGCCTGAGTTGAAAGTCGGCCATTTTTTGGTCAATGAAAATGGTGCTACAAATGACCCGGAAGTGGAAGCTAATAAAATTACAAAAAAAATAAACTGTTTTACTTACCAAAAAGAAGATCAAGGTCCCTTTTATGTTGAAGCCTGGCTGAAAGAGAAGGGTAAAAATCTGGATGATTTTAAGCTTGGGGCTTCCTTGAGGAATAAGGGGACCCAAGGAATAAATAAAATTGTTCGCACGGGCAGGGGAAAGGTGCAGATTGGTTTTCAAACAGCGGTACAAGCTAACAATTTCTTAGGGATGGAAAAAGGGGAGCTCAATGATTATGAGTTCAACATTCCATACAATAGTGTGATTAGAACAGGGGTAGTCTTTGACGTCCCGGTCGGATATACGGAGGAATTCCTTAAAGAAAATATTGAGGCCGCTCTACCTGTGCATGAGGTATATAGATTTACGCGCACAGAAGTACGGGAGGGGGAAAAGGTGATAATACCCACGAGGACAGTGAAAATATCCTTTAGAGGCCAGTTCCTCCCTGATACTATTCGTTTCTGCTACGCGCTTCGCAAGGTGAAGCAGTTCATACCCAGGGTTATCAAATGCACGAACTGTTTGCGGTTTGGGCATATGAATAAATTTTGCAGGCAAGAGGGTAAATCGTGTGATAACTGCGGGAGAGTGCATGCAGAGGGGAATTTGGGGGAATGTACAAATGGAACCTGCTGCAAAAATTGTCAGAGCCCGAACCATGTCATATGAAGATTTATGAAGATTTAAATGAGCTCAGTGTTGAGGGGCGGCATCCTCGGACCTTGTATTTGGTGATGGGTAGTACAAATATGGGGGATAGGGGTTGCAAACAATATGACGACCGGACCTTGAACAGGACTAATCTTCCAAACCGATTAATTGCAAATAACGATACGCGCGGATCTGTGATCAAATATTTTAGTAGATTGAATCTTGCCCAACACAATATTAGGGGACTGGAATGTAATAAAGATGAATTGTTCAATTATTTGGGGGAAAATAACATACATTTTTATATGGCATCGGAAACAAAGTTGAGGGCGGGAAATCTGAATAAAATGGGTAAACCTTTTCACTTGAAAAGTTTTAATGTTATTAATAAATGCGGAGAGAAAGAAGGCTGTGGAGGAGCAGGACTGCTGATCAGGACTGATATCCTCTATGACATCCTTGATATTTCTGAATTATTACCTGTACAAATGTTGGGAATCAAAACAACGAACCTGCCAGAAAACGTAACGATCTTCTCAGTGTATATTCCACCTATTCACAAAGATCTAAACGAAAGTGAAGTTTTGAAAAAAATCAAAAAAATCCCTGATATCGTTAAGAAGTTCGAAAATGTATTGATTGGAGGTGACTTTAACGCGGCTCACCCGGCTTGGGGATCACACTATACAAATAATAGGGGAAATGCTTTATACGAGGCCCTCGAAGATTATATCCTTCTGAATGATGGACAACCGACTAGAGTACCGGGGGAGGGGGAAAGGGCAAACCCCTTGGACCTGGCCTGGTGCTCGAGTGGTTTGGCATATAAGTTGGAATGGCAAGTGCAAAAGGAAACGTTGGGTTCGGACCACCTGGTTATTAGCATGGGTATTGATAATGGCATGCTCCCTGACCAGATCAAAAATAAAGACAAGTTGGATTTGGACTTATTTTGTAGTAACCTCAAGTCTATAGATCTAGAGGCTATTGTAAATATGGAGCAATTCCTAGAACAACTCGAAAAAACGAGAAAGGATTCTACGGTGAAGAAAAAAGCGGTAAATGTGACCGTAAAATTTCATCCTAAGCATTACTGGAAGGGAGAAATAGCACATTTGTATGGGTTTAGAAAAAAGGCGCTTGTAGAATTTTCTAGAAAGAGAAATTTACAAAATCTGATTAAATTCAAGAGGGTCAAAGCTAAATTTAAATATGGGCTCAGGGAAGCCAAGAGGAGATCGTGGAGGGAATGGGCTGAGGCGTTATCCCCGGATACGCCGATAAAGAGTATTTTTCAGAAAGTAAGGGCGTTGGCTAACAGCTCAAAACTAAATCAGCCAAATTTCATGTATAATGATCCGGGCATGGCTGAAAGATATATGGAGGCGATCTGTGGTAAAAATGATGGGGATAAACTTGATCTCAGCAAGAAAATTGAGGAAAATCTGGGTTGTATGGGCGAGTCGGTGGGGGATCTGGACGGGCCTTTCACCTATGAAGAACTACAGGGAATATTGAATTCGAAGAAATCCACTGCCCCGGGCATAGACAAATTTACTTACGAATACATCAAGGCCTTTCCTTGTGAGTTGAAAGAAAAGCTTATAGAAGTTATAAATAAATTATTTGATGAACAGAATCTGCCTGACTCACTCAGGGAAATTCTGTTGGTAATGATACCTAAGCCGGGTAGAGATTATGCCAAGCTGACAAGCCATCGGCCGATCTCCCTTTTGTCAGTTTACCTAAAATTAATAAACCCCTTGATCAAGGAAAGGCTGGTTACATGGTTGGAGGGTCATGGGATTTTGCCTCAAGCCAGTTACGGTTTTGTTAAAAAAAGGTCAGCCATAGACTGTATTAATCACCTTCTTATGGTGATCCACGGGGGCAGGGAAAAGAATTTGGAGACCATGGCAGTCTTTATTGACCTGGAGGATGCCTTTAATAAGGTAAACTTGAGCAAACTGGGATTGATTTTGAAGAACATGAAGATACCCTCTCAAATTACTAAATGAATAATAAACTGCTTTAAATCAAGGAACTTGACAATAGAAACTAATGAAGGGCTAATACAAGGGAATACAAATAGGGGGGTACCACAGGGTGATGTATTAAGCCCGATTGTGTTTGTCTTGTATACGATTGGACTGTTTGATTGTGAAATGGAGAACACAAAAATGTTCCAGTTTGCGGATGATATCACTATTTTGGCTTGGGGGACGGATATAATTGAAACTAGCATTGCAGAGTTCAGTTAATAAATTCTTGAACCTCATAGACGATATCGATATGAATATATGTAGTGCTAAAACGAAAGCTTTATGGTTTTTCCCACGCAAAACAAACTTTGGGCCCTTCCTGATGATTAAGGGAGATTTCGTAGAATGGGTTAAAGAGATACGATATTTGGGAATGTGGCTAGACAACGAATTAAATTTTAAGACACACATTGATAAATTGATGGTCAGATTAGAAGTGCGTCTAAATGTCATAAAAATGGTTGCGGGAAACAAATGGGGAGGCCATCCTCAGACCTTACTCCATATCCTTCGGTCCACTGTTAGGAGCATAATAGACTACGGCTCATCAATCTATGGCAAGGCCTGCGATAAGAGCCTCAATAAATTAACTATTTTCTATAACAAAGCTTTGAGAATTTGTTTAAGGGCGTTGAAGACTACCCCTACGGCATCGTTGTATGTTTCGGCGGGTGAGTTTCCCTTGGGAATAAGAAGGAAATGGTTGACTCAGAAAGAGGTCATACGGGCAAGGCTTTTGGACCTCCCGATTGTCCCATTTTTGGACACACTGCAGTACCCTATAAATGACCCCAAGTCCGATCCCTATATCTTGACACAAGCACAAAGATATGCCCACTTGATTACCCCTTTGGGTAAAGTCGTAAAAACAAAGAGACCAAAGAATTTGATCATAAAAAGACGATTGGAAGTAATGGGATTGGATAATCTCGTTAAATCGAATCTTAATGAAAAGCAATGGAAAAATGTCTTTTTGAAAAACTATGAGCGTTTTTATGTGGATTATAAGGCTATTTACAGCGATGGATCCAAGCAGGTGGGGAAAAGTGGCATAGGAATAACTGACATGGAAAGGCATTACATTTCCGCAGGTATAGACAACAGGATCCAAATTACTAATTTGGAACTTGTAGCAATTTTGAGAGGTTTAAATCTGGTCAGAGACTGTTGCGGGGTTAAAGCTGTGGTATACACAGACTCCATGAACAGTTGTAAAATTTTGGGCCAAACTGACGGTAAAAATTATCTGATATATGATATCTGGGAAAAAATTGGTGCTATGCCTGGTAATGAAATAACGGTTCAATGGATACCAGCGCATTGCGGTATCCCTGGGAATGAGATGGCGGATGACCTGGCGGATTTGGGTACAAAAGAAATTATAGAAGAAATTATCCCCCTAACATACACGGATGCGCTTTGCGTATTGGAAAAGAACTTTTTGCAGGAATGGCAAATTTTATATGAACAAGAAATGAGTGATAAGAAAAGTAACTATTATGAAATTCATCCAACTGTTAAACTCAAACCTTGGTTTTATAAGCTTCCACTTTCGGGTCGTACAATAAGAATTGTAAATAGAATGATGACCGGCCATGGCCTTTGTGGAAGGAAATTGTATTTATTTGGAAAAGCACAATCTCCGTTATGTGATATCTGTCAAACAGATAACACAATGAATCATATTGTATATGAATGCAATAAGTACCAAAGCCAAAGAAATAAATTTGCAACAATAAAGTCACTAAATAATTTTACAGGGATCTTCAGCAAACGATTGGATCAACAACAACTAATTTCGCACTATAAAGGCATCGCTAAATTTTACACTTTGACAGAACAAAATTTCTAAAGGACAAAAAACTACTAGTACTTTAATGGACTACTTACAGACTCGTCCTCTTGAGTTTTAGGAATATCGCAACTTTTTCCTATAAATAAACCGAAAATTAAAGCAATGGGCCGAGGCCTGCTTTAAAAAAAAAAAAATAATTGAACGTAAATTAACTTATATGTACTGTAGAATATTTGTAGTTGTTCTTTGATTATTGTACACTCTGATACTTTTACCATGTCCAACACTTGGGTTGTATAAGGGAAACCTTGGCATGGAAATTGAGTAATAAATGAAATGGAATAACCGAAAAATATCAAAAAACCTGATGGAAGCTGGAAAGTGCTAGAGAAATCCACAAAAATCCTTATTAATCCCTTAAACCTAGGAAGCTACGTTGGACGACCCGACTCATGTCGAGAACAACCGAAAAATATAAAAAAACCTGATGGAAGTTGAAAAGTGCTAGAGAAATCCAGAAGAATCCCCTAAAACCTATTAAGCCCCACTGGATGACCTCACTCATGTCGAGAATAAATGAAAAATGTCAAAAACTCTAATGGAAGTTGAATACCTCACTTACCCAACCGTGACACTCACCACACACATTACGACGTAGTCCCCACACCCAAAAAAAAAAAACGTCCGCAAACCCAAAAAACTCCCTCTCGGCGCCATCTTCGATTTTCATTTATGCTTTGTCGGTTTTCAAATTTTAGCTCCGAAATGACACCATCTCTCTAGGTGTCTTCTAGAAAATTATAGAGTTTGTTTAGGAGAATTTTTTAGCATTTTAAAAAAATGGCTGCCAGCTGTCAAAGTGACGCCATCTTGGATTTTTTGCTAAATTCTGAATAAGAATACTTGGACAGTTGGTTTCTTCAGGAAAGTTGTATGAATCACTGAGAAGAATTGGTGACACGAAATGTTGCGAAGGTAGCCAAAGGTGAGACGAAGCGTTCCGAAGGTAGGCGAAGGCGACACGAAGTGGTCACAAGGTAGCCGAAGGTGACACGAAGTGTTCCGAAGACAGCCGAGGGTGACACGAAGTGTTCCGAAGGCAGCCGAAGGTGACACGAAGTGTTCCGAAGGCAGCTGAAGGTGACACAAAGTATTCCGAAGGTAGCCGAAGGTGATACGAAGTGTTCCGATGGTAGCCTAAGGTGTTGAAGAATTTTTTTTTTGGAGAAAAATTTTTTTAGAGAAAAATTTTTTTTGGAGAAAAATTTTTTCCGAGGCCAAATTTTTTTTGGCGAAAAACTTTTTTGGAGATCGATTTGTTTTGCATTTTTTTAAGGCCCAAGTTTTTTTGGCGAATTTTTTTTGGAGACCCACCTTTTTGGAGCCCACTGTTGTTTTTTTTCGGAGACCCTTTTTGTCGGACACATTTTTTTCCGACGACCATTTTTTTTCGGAGAAATGTTTTTTCTTACAAAATTTTCTTTTCAGAGAAAATTTTTTTTCGGGGAAAAATTTTCTCAAAAAATAGAAATTTTTCCAACAACTAAAAACTTCCAAAACGACTGATATCACAACAAACACCTCTTTAAAGGTCTGCTTCCAAAATTAATGATATCGCTTGAGGTGACGCTGGTAATACGCAGAAGTTTGTTTGAATGGAACCTTATTTATTTATTTATTTATTCAACTTGCAAATGCAAAGTAGATCAGAAACTAACAGAATTAATATTTTGGGAGAAGATTTTAGAAATCAAAGAAAGTTTTTACGGCTCGTTTGAAAGCGTAACTGTTATTGTTTGTTAGGTCGATAGTTGAGAAAATGGCATCATGATGGTGTTTGATACGATAGTGAGGTGCATGCTCGACGTAATTTGCTGTAGTTGTAGGTAGATATATAGGTGTTTCTGGTTCTACGCTGTGGTTGATGAAACCAAATATGATCTGAAAGATTAGTGATAATTTTGCCATTTATAATGTTAAATAAAAGTATCTCATCTATCTGAAGACGACGAGTTTCTAGCGAATGCATGTGCAACTGTTTTAGCCTGGTTTTGTAGTCTGGTTTTATCCAATGAAACCTGTAGTACAACATCCGTGTAAACCTGCTTCAGGCATAAGCGTAATATAGTTTTATAATGCTTTTGGGATTTTTGAATCGAGTCGATGCGCGAAAAATGAAACCGATCATTTGGTAAGACTTACGAGTTATATTTGCCCCCACAAGAAAAGATCCGAAATACATATTTTTCATGCAAAATTTTTATGTGGATGGTGAAAATCTGTTTGTTCCGATTTTTTACATGAATATTAAACTTCACTTTTTCATCAACTTCTACGCCCAGTTCCTTTTTTACCGGAACATTGCTGACCTTTTCGTTATTTATTGAATAGTCGAATCTGATCTTGTTAGGCTTATAAGTGACGGATAGAGAGTTGCACTTCTTCACGTTTAGGTCAAGCAATCTTTCCTTGCACCATTTGGCTAGCAAGTCTAGATCCGCTTGAAGAGTAGCACAGTCTTGCACATCGTTTATTTTTTTAGATATATTGTGATCATATGCAAAAAGAGAGCTCAATGACGATTTAAATATCGGAGTTCAAAGTTTTGATTTCCTGAAAAAATTACAGCGCTTTCTTTAATACAAAATTATGTTGTGTTAAAAAATTGCGTCACAAATGCCGGATCCACCAGCGGAATAATTGTTCAATACTTTCAGGTTTTACACGCAAAAATTTTAACTTACTCTAAACAATATCCGCAATAAGAAATAAAAGTCAAATTTTTGCAGCGTCGTTGCGTCCGGCATTTGTGACGCAATTTTTTTTTTACACAACGCAATTTTGTTTTAAAGTCTACGAAAAAAAATTTCTGATTTTTTTGATCGTATGGGAACTTGCGTCACGGGCTGACAGCACATGTAAGGATTTTAGTAGATTACAGATTAGACCATGTAAATTGCCTATTCCATAAGTTTGTGGCATCGAGCTGAAGGCGAGATGCTGTAATGGCACAGACAATTTACATGGTCTAACATATATTGCTTTAACGTTTCTTTTTATTTATTCATTTCATTCATTTGTTACAAATTTTTGGAAATATCAATTTTTGCATAAATTTACAGCCTAAGCACCGGCTTTACCAAATGAAGAAATTTCTCTATAATATTTCAATATATTGCTGACCTTTTTTAGGCTCAGTAATTCCAAGTATAATTTATTTATGAAATTTCAGACGAGAAATGGGATCTTCCCCTAAAGATTGCTAAAAAAAACTTGAAAAGGCGATCAATACTCTTTGTTTTGTTTAATTAACTCTAACTAACGTAATATAAAAAAATGCTTGCCAATAAAATACATTGATGGGGCAAACCGGCATTCTAAGCCCTACTAGTTTCCGCCCTAATACATCATAGATGGCACTAGGTTTCTGTGCAATTTACCACTGACACATTAAAACGTGGGTAACGAAAGGATCTCTAAGAGTATCCATGCGAGCAAAAAGCTCACAAATAAATTACGGAACTAGTAAATGAAATGATCTAGCCTCTAGCCTCTCTGGACGAGTTGTAACGGTTTATTGTTATTATTAACTTAACCTAATGTGACGACATGTAAATTTCCTTTTTATTGGCTCATGAAATCGAACGATCGGGATTGAGAGGGAGTTTGCTACAGTGACAAAATAGTCGATATTGACTTTAGGTAGATAATTTATACAACAGTTTAGAATCTCGACTCCAAAGCAAGTAGTGAGAAGTTTTGTGTAAGAGGAGGTGTAAGATCAGAATTCATTTCATTTGCGCAACTACTGCCAATATCACTAACAATCACATTCTTATGTGGGTCGGTTTTGCTGCGCAAATTCTAGTAGTTTATTTGATGATTTTGTGCAATTTCTCAGTGGATATATATTTCAAGTCCTTCGAAAGTTGATTACCATGCGAAGGCATTTGTTTTCGAAAATTTTCATTTTTCTTATCAACTATGTTGGCAGATTATGCCATACCGCAACTGCATACGTCTCAAAATGGTCGTAAATGCCTTAATTTTCACGATTTGAGAGGCTCCGCTATTGACTCTCATAATTTGAGTCTGTGTAGTCCAGAATAAGCCTTGAGCAGCATTCTGTCAACATGCTCATTGTGTTTCAGATTCGGTCGTAAATGGCTACCGTATTGAATCTTGAACTTTGTATTGAATCTTTTTACCATTGGTCTCTAAGCTAGGCAAATTCTTATCCTTGTAGTTTGATCTTCGAGGGCTTCGGACTTTCCCGCATTGCCTTTAATTTTCCACTTTTTGTAATAATCTGAGAACTTGTGGAGATGGCTTTGAACATTTGCTTTAGCTCTGAGTGGTTCTAATCTGGTGGAGAACATATTCGTGTCATCGGCAATTAAAGAAATATCAAAAACCCTTTTTAAAAGGGAAATGTGACGCAAGTCTTCGTTCCTTCTTCCAAAACAACTGATATCACTTTGGGTAACGCTTGCAGCTTGCCCGACATAACAATTTTTCTGCGTTTTCAGATTTCACACGCTGCCGCCGCCAAACCGGCTACTACTCCCATGAGCGTCACCACAACTTCCTCTACAACATACCAAAAGGCGGCTACTACTTCCATGGGCGAAAATGAGCGACACAACTTCCTCTACAACAAATCAACAGCTTTTTTTTGAACCCCGCACCTTGTCGCATACAAAATGTGCTACCATACACACTACACACACAAACACATACATATGGGTTTTGTATGGCGCCTTCTAAGAGCCCTGGCGCCCAAACGAGGCCGGTACCCCCCCCCCGCTTTAAAATCTCATATCGCGTAGAATGCCCACCCGATTGTCCCTGCAAAATTTCAAGAAAAGTCATCGAGCTGTTTTCGATCGGAAGCCAAAAAAGACGTTTTTCATACAATTGGCCCTGCTGGAACTAACTAACGAAGTTATATTCTTCACAAAACGTAGAACGGTGCGTTACCATCCGAGAATCCCTCTCCACATAAACTCTACATCGATCAATTGGGCTAAGTGCATCAAATACTTGGGGGTGCTACTCGACCATAAACTAACATTTAACAAACATATAGACTACGCAAAGAAACGCACCCAGAAATATATAAGAATTTTCTCATTCAAAATATCCACAAGATCCCCAAAATTCCCAAAAATTTATAAAAAACTTTAAACAAATTTCCACAGACCGAGGTCCACAACTCTCATTTAAAACGTTGAGGAGATATAAGTGGATTCCACGTTTTTGGCCCCTTCTGTCTCGACCGATTTTGCACAAGCTCAATCCCATAATCACTTTTTCATGTACGTAAAAAATTTCACCGAATTCACCTCACAAGTCAATGGAAGAAATAGGGTTATTCGATGTTACGTCACTCTACAAGCGTCTCAGTGATATGTTCAATGGACCTGCTGTTTATGCGAATGTTTGAAACAATTAACAAGTTATTGCAGGAGAGAATGCACGCAATTAGACAGGGGGCAATCAGCGACTCGCTGTTGAGAAACAGGTAGAATAGCATTACTCATTGCAATGAGAGGTTTTCATGACATGAAGCAAAAGATGGCAGCTTACCATAGCATAGCCTATTTCGTGACGGGCTTACCATTGAGTAAAAAGAAGATTGGAAGAGAGACGAGAACTCTGGACATCGGAATAGCAAATGGCTACAAAGATTCAAATATTGAAAAACGATTGAGTTCATGACAAGCCTTAGTTCGTTGTTAAGCATTGTCATGTCACCCAATCGATTTTCAATGTTTCTTTGAATCAAGACGAGCCTGAATTGAGTAGCCACGCAAACGCGTTAGTACAAGCTAATTACCCAGAAGTCACCAGGCTCTTAGACCGATCTAGCGGAGGTACAAAATCAAAACAATACACAGGAATGAAGGTCGCTAAAAAACGAACTTGGAACGACGAAAGATGCCGAACCGGAACTGCACAACTCTGCAACGTATAGTGTACAGTACAAATCAAAATTGAGCAAACCGTTTGTTTGTTTCAAAATTTTTATTAAAAAATATCTTTTTTGTTTATGTACAAGCAAGCAATGCAACTTTATTCTATCTGGACCAACAGCCGATTCTTTTGTTTGGTGTAACGCCGATCACTTCAATTCTCCTTTTTATGGTGCCACAACTGGGAACAGCTCAACTGAAAATGTAGAAATGTGTTAAATTCTCTGTTATTTTTGTATGAACATCGGGTTATCTGAAAATCTTGAAGCAATGAGTAAGAAATTGCGTGTTCAAACCCAGAAGCCCTCTCATTTCGTAAGTTAGCATGCCACAGCAGTGTGGGGTGTGGGGTGAATTGAATGGGAAGGGTTAGCTCAGTAGTTAAGTACTGGCTTTCCACCAAGAATACTCGGGTTCAAACCCCGGTGTGGACAAATTCTGTACAGGATTTTTCTTCAACGCTTATCATGAAAGTAACGTCACCCATGCACTGTGTACGAAACTAGCAGGCTCTTATCCAGCTGCTACGTTAAGGTGTGTGTAAACGTCAAAAAAAAGTAATGACACATTCCATACGGTTAGGGTTCTGATTCGAATCTGTTCGATGCGCGCTTAGGTGTTGCCAGATGCACGAGCGCGCGACAAAATCGGAAAAGAAATAATCCTTCAATCGAAGGCATGGTTCGGAATACACGTTAGGCATGTGGTCCCTAGCGTGGTTAATCCACACTAGCTGGCAATTCCTCAGTGTAACACCCCGACAGTCGAACCAAACACTTTACAGTGCTGCTCCCGACTAATCGGCGCCATTGGGATTATTATTAATGGGAATGCCATAAAGACCAAAATTATAATTTTACTTATAAACAAGGGTTAGTGGAGAAATGTTTTGTCGTTTGGATTTGATTTAAGCAGTACACTGTGTGACGAAAGTTCAATGTAAATACACTCAAGGACAAGGAAATGTGAGACTCATGCAAGAAGCTGCGGAGAAGGTATCCTCCTTGGGTGGAAAGAGTTTTTTCAAAATTTGCTGAATAGACCGTTTAATTGGATTAATTTCTGTAAAATTCGCAAAAAGTACGTCGAAAACAGGAAAAAGTGGTACGTAGTTAATGGACGGCTCCCTACAAATCGCGAGGGTTTGACGATTCTCCATAGTCCAGCATATGTTTGGGAGTTATTCTTCTTCTAGACTACAAAGTGTTAATATTGTTTTGATGCCTCGTGAAACTGTTTCTTAATCCAGAGGCATTTCTTTTGCATACCAACTTAAGAGTGAATTCGTGACAACTTCGACCAATTTGATTCGACCTATTCGATTCCGAAAATTTTAGTGTCTTTCGATTCATTTTTTATATAAAAATTCGTTTCGGATCGGCTGGTTTTGCCAAATCTCTCTACGTCGAACTAGCGAAAATCATTTTTTCACAACGACAACGAAAACTGAATTAGGATTAGATTGACATTAGGGGGTTCACTAAAAAAATTATAATTGGAAGTCTGTTAACTGGAATGTTGTGAATTTTGTCATATTTGGTGTTATTAGAAAGGTGCGACATTGATGCGCACGATAAAAATAAATTCAGAGGTTTCAGCGTCATTACGAGCCTTTCATTGCTTTAAGAAGGTCCCATTTTTTTTACTAAACAAAGAACCATAGGTTATACTACAGCATTCTCAGTGACAAGCGTTGCACCCGCCCGCGCGACTCCTTTTAAAAGTTCCCTTTCCTGTTCCAAAATTCTCCTAAAGACCCTGTTGAAAACCAGATTTTACATATCTAGTCTTGTTTGGGAAGTTTTAGGAATTTCCTTGAATTTAAAGTGTCTGTATAGGAAACTTATAAAAGTGTAATTTAAACATTTTCTTACTCTTTGCATGTATCCTCCTTCGCGGCCTTGGCCTTGGAGCCGTATTTGTGGTTCTCTCCTTCCTTTTGCTCTCATTTACTGTGTTTTGCTCATCGTCGGCTTCTGCGACGTCCTCTTTACCGTTTACCCACGGTTTTTCGCACTGTCCAAAGTGCATACACCCTATTGCCTCCTGAGCCTTTTGCTGGCGTAATCGGACTAAAGCCGGCTGCTGCCCCACTTGGGACTGTAAAACCTAATGAAAAAATTGGTTATTGTATTTAACTATTAGCATTATAGTCATTCAAAGAATTACCAGTTGCTTCGCTCTTAACTCAGCGAATTCCCCAATTGATTTTTGGTGTGGATTGTAGGTTCGAGGACCTTTTGCTTCAGTATCACTAGACTCATTGTCACTCATTTCACTCATTTCACTCTTTTTACTCATTTCTAGAGCTATCTGTATACACTGTGAATACTGAACCACTAATGTCTTCATAAAATTCAAAGTTATCTTTTTATAGTATTTTTCCCTTCCATTTGTACTATGTACATTTGTACAACGTTATGAAATTCAAATTTAATTTACCAAATATTTGTTGCTTCCTAAATGTTTCTAAATGAAAAATTCCAGTAGTAAGTAAAAAAAATGTCGTCACGAGGGTACTTTACCAGAAATGGTGAAACCTTTTTTATAGTATAAGTAACTTAACTTACATTTGACTGTTGCAAAATAAATAAAACAACTTTACGTTGCCTCATCATTGATGAGTGTGTCGAAGTTGAACTTTTATTATATTTCAAAACGCCTGACCCCACAAATGCTGTGTAATGGTCCCAAAAATGTGTTGTAGAAAAACTTCCTCTGCCTCTCCTCGGATAACTCATTTTAGGCGTTGTTCCATGAATTCTGGCATAGGCATCAACGTATACAGGTTTAAGGGAAACTTTGAAACCTTTTAGGGCTAATTATGAGTATTCCAGTAGTATATCAAAATGCAGGGAGTTGCGGGAAATGCTACTTTTCAATGAAAAATACTACTGAACTTTGTCAGTTCATTAATATCGTCTATACTTGAGAAAGTTTTTCAAATATATAAATGTGTGGAAACGTTCTCTTTTCAGCGGGTATGTTTGTCTGAACTCATTATTTCACAACCAATCTGCGAAATTTTGAAAATTTTCCTATACATTTCCAAATTTATGTTTCGTGAATTTTACGTACGGCCGTTTAGGCTCAAAAAGAATTTCAAAGACGTATTAAGTGATCCTTGTGTTTGTTGTGTTTTTTTTTTCAAATATTTTTTCAAAAAATTCGTTCTGAGTCAATTCGCCGAAATGTGACCACTTTTCCCATGTCACATTTCCCATTTGCGAGGCAAATGTGACTCACATATGTGTAAGCAAATGTGGAAATGTGAAAACACATGTCCGCATTTCTTGACTCAGAACGACTTTTTCGATAAAAAAAGCAGACTGCCACAACAAATGCGGCAAATGTGCAAGAGATACAGCTCAGTACTTAAAAACATATATAAAAACGTACGTAAATTTGAAAACAAAAACACAAAAAATACGGATCACATAATACGTCGACGAAATTCTTTTTGAGCCTACACGCATCCTAAACGGCCTCACGTAAAATACACGAAACATAAATTTGGAAATGTATGTGAGAGGTTGGGTTCAGTTACAACGACTTGCGTAAATTTACAGGACATACGACGAGTTGCGTATTAGACACTGAATAATACAGTTTCATAATATTAAATATCGTAGACATTATTATTCGTAATATTTCTGCATTGATCCATTGTACAGCGCTGTGTTAACTTTTAACAATTCCCGCAACTCCCAGGTATCCGCGAGTTCACAAATATTTTATTGTGGTATTGGAGAGTCAACATTCCTTCCCGACTTTCAGTTTTCATCGAGGTTGCATTCGCTAACCATTTTTTTAGCGGAGCTAACGCTAACGTTGACCATCAAAAATATTAGCATAACTAGCGCTAAGCGCTAATAAAAATTAAATTAGCGCGCTAATAGCGATCGCTAAGCCTCGCTAATTTGATAAATGAAAAATCTATCAAGAAAATCTTAAGGAATTGGTCGATCGTTCGAAGAAAAAAAAGTCAGGTGGAATATCTACTTTCATACATGCGAATAAAAGGTCTTTGTTCTTTATAAAGTCGACTTTTTCAACTCTGAGAAGATTTTGTTATCTCAAACTGTTATTCGTATCTTGATGGACATTATTTTGAAAGTGTGCCTACAATAACGTAAAATCAAAAAATCCTAATGTTTGAGACTATTTGCTTTAGCAAAAGTGATAACTTTTACTATAAGTCGACTCGCCCAAACTACACAATGTCGCCGATTTGACAAAGCTTTTTGCACCTAATAATTTGTATTTTTTTATTTTCCATTAGAAAATTTACATTCATTTATTCATATTAGGCAGCGCCCTATCTAGGGGGCGAGGGGGGCTGAGCCCCTTCTGAGATTTTCTCCGCCCCTCCCCCCCTGAGGTTTGTTCCTTCCCTTCTGATATATATTAATGTTCGGAAGAAAATCTGCCCGTAAGGAGAGGATGCTTTTATACTTTTTACTTGAATACCGTTGAGCCTTCTACTACCTCTGAAACACTGCAAAATTTCTTTATATTTAATGAAATTCATGAGAAAGCCTTGATCCTTGAAAAGCAAGTCCCGTTCGTCGGAGATATAAGCAAAAACGTTTCGGCGACCTTCAAAAAACAAGGTTTTGACAACTTATTCGATCATCAATCTCAACATTCCTTTTGAAACTACCTTTGAGGCAGACCTGATTAAAGTAGAGTAACGGGAGTAAATGCTCCGGGTGCGTGCCTAAAAAGGTGGACCGGACGGCCATTTAAGGGGCTGAAAAGCTGATCTAAATTTTCAAAATGTCAAACACCTTGATTTAGTAAAAAATCTAGTTAATGGCCTACAAACTTTCGCCTACGGCGTTAGATAAATACAAAATCAATCAATTATGAAATTCTTACAATAAGCCCTACTTTCGCTTTTGCAACTCTGCCTGCGTCAATTAGGTCGCTCTTCGATTTGCCTAAATAACAATAGAAAGCAGTCCAAAATTTTCGCCTGCGGCGCCGTACCCGATGCGGCTATTAAGCAATTCTTCGAATTAACTAAAAAACGAGGAAAAGCACACCAAAGTTTTTGCCTGCGGCGCTTGTCTCATGCAGCGATTAATCAATTCTTTGATTTACTTAAAGAACGAGAACAGGTGCTTCAAAATTTTCGCCTGTTGCGCTTTGCATGAAAACCTCACTTGCACCAGTTGAACAAATTAAAAAAAAAATGCATGCGGCGGTTGATTCAAAGAAAAGCTTCCGACGCAGTAACAAAATTTTTCTTTGACAGAGCAGAACTTTAACTTTTCTTAAAAACCAGCTTCTTCCAAAATTTTCGTGATTTTTTGACTTATCGGCCCTAGGGAACCTCCAGGTCGGCTTCGGACTTAGTTATCATCTTAATGAACTATCGTCCTCCATCCCCTTTTATCGCCTGCCAAGGAGATGGTTTGTTCGCCCAGAGAAAGTCCCCTAACTTATAAATTTGATTTAATTGAATCTATAAATCTTCTCCTTGGTCTACGCCTTGGCCTAACACTCGGGACCTGTGCATCCAAGATCCTTTTAGGTAGTCTTTTATTACCCATCTTTTGAACGTGCCCGAACCAGCGGAGACGACTGGCCCTTGCCGCCTCTTCAACTGACGAAATCCCTAAAGTTTCCCAAATGTCGTCGTTCCTGATTTGATTATCCCACTGCTCCCTCCTATTAACTTTCGCTATATTCCTCATATCCGAAACCTCAAGGTCATGCACGAGATATCCGCAGTCAACCCAACCCTCACTACCATACAGAACATTGACCTGTGAATAGCCAACTTTGTTTCGCTACACAGAGAAAAATATTTCATTGAAAATCCATGTTTACAATGCAAAAGAATACATTGTATTGCCACCCTCGACGAAACAATTTTTGTGGACTTTCAGTTTTTACGCTGCAAAAATTTGACTTTTATTTCTTATTACATCGTTTAGGGTAAATTTAAATTTTTGCGTGTAAAAATTGAAAGTTCTGAAAAGTTATTCCGCTGGTGGGTCTGGCATTTGTGACGCAATTTTTTGAACTCAACGTAATTTTGTTTAAAAATTTTCTTTGCGAATCGAAGCCTAATGCGTCACCCCCTCTGATTTCAGAACTTTTGTAACTGGAAGAAAATTTTTTTACCTTACATGTTTAATGCGTCACCCTTTTCTGATTTCAGAACTTTTGTAAGACTTGCGTCACACCTCCTCTGTAAGAGGTTTTTTGCGGATATCAGTACTTTTGTAAGTCTGTAAGCAACTTTCTAGCTGGCCTAGCTCTAGAGGTATGAATTACCTCTCTGGATTGTGGAAGTGGCGTTATCCCGGGATTAGGCCATATTTTCCCCAAACTGTGGAACACATTTTCGCTTAAATTTAATTCTCTACAACTTCGCCTCTGGAACCAACGCAAGATTTTTTTTTTGCAATTCAATGAAGTGTAGAGAAAACTAAGGTTATGCATGTCGGCAAATCTCGGAAGGAGATAGCTTGCAGTTTAAATGGGGAGGAGCTGGAGCAGGTTTCTGAATTCAAGTACTTAGGAACCATTTTTTCAGGGAATGGCAAGTTAGTTAGGAAATTTGAGGAAAGGAGGAAAATGGGGGAAACGCGGTGGCCAGTCACTTGAGGTCGCACGTGTTCAACAAAAAGGAATTAAGTACACAGAGAAAAGTATTTCACGGTAAATCAATGTTTGCCATCAAACTTTTTCTTACGTCAGTTTAAAGACCAACATCGTTTATTTTTTTAGATATATTGTGATCATCTGCAAAAAGAGAGCTCAATGACGATTTAAATATCGGAGTTCAAAGTTTTGATTTCCTGAAAAAATTACAGCGCTTTCTTTAATACAAAATTATGTTGTGTTAAAAAATTGCGTCACAAATGCCGGATCCACCAGCGGAATAATTGTTCAATACTTTCAGGTTTTACACGCAAAAATTTTAACTTACTCTAAACAATATCCGCAATAAGAAATAAAAGTCAAATTTTTGCAGCGTCGTTGCGTCCGGCATTTGTGACGCAATTTTTTTTTTTACACAACGCAATTTTGTTTTAAAGAAAGCGCTGTAATTTCAATTAAAATTTTACGTGGAATCCGATAAACAAGGTCTCAGGGGGGTACGACGGACGCAAGGGAAAATAGTCAAAACTCAGCAGTCTACGAAAAAAAATTTCTGATTTTTTTGATCGTATGGGAACTTGCGTCACGGGCGCAATGCTACCGCGCGCCCATGATATCTTAGTTTACAAGCGTGGATGACAGCACAGATTAGACCATGTAAATTGCCTATTCCATAAGTTTGTGGCATCGAGCTGAAGGCGAGATGCTGTAATGGCACAGACAATTTACATGGTCTAACATATATTGCTTTAACGTTTCTTTTTATTTATTCATTTCATTCATTTGTTACAAATTTTTGGAAATATCAATTTTTGCATAAATTTACAGCCTAAGCACCGGCTTTACCAAATGAAGAAATTTCTCTATAATATTTCAATATATTGCTGACCTTTTTTAGGCTCAGTAATTCCAAGTATAATTTATTTATGAAATTTCAGACGAGAAATGGGATCTTCCCCTAAAGATTGCTAAAAAAAACTTGAAAAGGCGATCAATACTCTTTGTTTTGTTTAATTAACTCTAACTAACGTAATATAAAAAAATGCTTGCCAATAAAATACATTGATGGGGCAAACCGGCATTCTAAGCCCTACTAGTTTCCGCCCTAATACATCATAGATGGCACTAGGTTTCTGTGCAATTTACCACTGACACATTAAAACGTGGGTAACGAAAGGATCTCTAAGAGTATCCATGCGAGCAAAAAGCTCACAAATAAATTACGGAACTAGTAAATGAAATGATCTAGCCTCTAGCCTCTCTGGACGAGTTGTAACGGTTTATTGTTATTATTAACTTAACCTAATGTGACGACATGTAAATTTCCTTTTTATTGGCTCATGAAATCGAACGATCGGGATTGAGAGGGAGTTTGCTACAGTGACAAAATAGTCGATATTGACTTTAGGTAGATAATTTATACAACAGTTTAGAATCTCGACTCCAAAGCAAGTAGTGAGAAGTTTTGTGTAAGAGGAGGTGTAAGATCAGAATTCATTTCATTTGCGCAACTACTGCCAATATCACTAACAATCACATTCTTATGTGGGTCGGTTTTGCTGCGCAAATTCTAGTAGTTTATTTGATGATTTTGTGCAATTTCTCAGTGGATATATATTTCAAGTCCTTCGAAAGTTGATTACCATGCGAAGGCATTTGTTTTCGAAAATTTTCATTTTTCTTATCAACTATGTTGGCAGATTATGCCATACCGCAACTGCATACGTCTCAAAATGGTCGTAAATGCCTTAATTTTCACGATTTGAGAGGCTCCGCTATTGACTCTCATAATTTGAGTCTGTGTAGTCCAGAATAAGCCTTGAGCAGCATTCTGTCAACATGCTCATTGTGTTTCAGATTCGGTCGTAAATGGCTACCGTATTGAATCTTGAACTTTGTATTGAATCTTTTTGGTCTCTCTCATTGGTCTCTAAGCTAGGCAAATTCTTATCCTTGTAGTTTGATCTTCGAGGGCTTCGGACTTTCCCGCATTGCCTTTAATTTTCCACTTTTTGTAATAATCTGAGAACTTGTGGAGATGGCTTTGAACATTTGCTTTAGCTCTGAGTGGTTCTAATCTGGTGGAGAACATATTCGTGTCATCGGCAATTAAAGAAATATCAAAAACCCTTTTTAAAAGGGAAATGTGACGCAAGTCTTCGTTCCTTCTTCCAAAACAACTGATATCACTTTGGGTAACGCTTGCAGCTTGCCCGACATAACAATTTTTCTGCGTTTTCAGATTTCACACGCTGCCGCCGCCAAACCGGCTACTACTCCCATGAGCGTCACCACAACTTCCTCTACAACATACCAAAAGTTTTTTTGAACAGCCAAACAGAAGAGCGGCGGCTACTACTTCCATGGGCGAAAATGAGCGACACAACTTCCTCTACAACAAATCAACAGCTTTTTTTTGAACCCCGCACCTTGTCGCATACAAAATGTGCTACCATACACACTACACACACAAACACATACATATGGGTTTTGTATGGCGCCTTCTAAGAGCCCTGGCGCCCAAACGAGGCCGGTACCCCCCCCCCGCTTTAAAATCTCATATCGCGTAGAATGCCCACCCGATTGTCCCTGCAAAATTTCAAGAAAAGTCATCGAGCTGTTTTCGATCGGAAGCCAAAAAAGACGTTTTTCATACAATTGGCCCTGCTGGAACTAACTAACGAAGTTATATTCTTCACAAAACGTAGAACGGTGCGTTACCATCCGAGAATCCCTCTCCACATAAACTCTACATCGATCAATTGGGCTAAGTGCATCAAATACTTGGGGGTGCTACTCGACCATAAACTAACATTTAACAAACATATAGACTACGCAAAGAAACGCACCCAGAAATATATAAGAATTTTCTCATTCAAAATATCCACAAGATCCCCAAAATTCCCAAAAATTTATAAAAAACTTTAAACAAATTTCCACAGACCGAGGTCCACAACTCTCATTTAAAACGTTGAGGAGATATAAGTGGATTCCACGTTTTTGGCCCCTTCTGTCTCGACCGATTTTGCACAAGCTCAATCCCATAATCACTTTTTCATGTACGTAAAAAATTTCACCGAATTCACCTCACAAGTCAATGGAAGAAATAGGGTTATTCGATGTTACGTCACTCTACAAGCGTCCCAGTGATATGTTCAATGGACCTGCTGTTTATGCGAATGTTTGAAACAATTAACAAGTTATTGCAGGAGAGAATGCACGCAATTAGACAGGGGGCAATCAGCGACTCGCTGTTGAGAAACAGGTAGAATAGCATTACTCATTGCAATGAGAGGTTTTCATGACATGAAGCAAAAGATGGCAGCTTACCATAGCATAGCCTATTTCGTGACGGGCTTACCATTGAGTAAAAAGAAGATTGGAAGAGAGACGAGAACTCTGGACATCGGAATAGCAAATGGCTACAAAGATTCAAATATTGAAAAACGATTGAGTTCATGACAAGCCTTAGTTCGTTGTTAAGCATTGTCATGTCACCCAATCGATTTTCAATGTTTCTTTGAATCAAGACGAGCCTGAATTGAGTAGCCACGCAAACGCGTTAGTACAAGCTAATTACCCAGAAGTCACCAGGCTCTTAGACCGATCTAGCGGAGGTACAAAATCAAAACAATACACAGGAATGAAGGTCGCTAAAAAACGAACTTGGAACGACGAAAGATGCCGAACCGGAACTGCACAACTCTGCAACGTATAGTGTACAGTACAAATCAAAATTGAGCAAACCGTTTGTTTGTTTCAAAATTTTTATTAAAAAATATCTTTTTTGTTTATGTACAAGCAAGCAATGCAACTTTATTCTATCTGGACCAACAGCCGATTCTTTTGTTTGGTGTAACGCCGATCACTTCAATTCTCCTTTTTATGGTGCCACAACTGGGAACAGCTCAACTGAAAATGTAGAAATGTGTTAAATTCTCTGTTATTTTTGTATGAACATCGGGTTATCTGAAAATCTTGAAGCAATGAGTAAGAAATTGCGTGTTCAAACCCAGAAGCCCTCTCATTTCGTAAGTTAGCATGCCACAGCAGTGTGGGGTGTGGGGTGAATTGAATGGGAAGGGTTAGCTCAGTAGTTAAGTACTGGCTTTCCACCAAGAATACTCGGGTTCAAACCCCGGTGTGGACAAATTCTGTACAGGATTTTTCTTCAACGCTTATCATGAAAGTAACGTCACCCATGCACTGTGTACGAAACTAGCAGGCTCTTATCCAGCTGCTACGTTAAGGTGTGTGTAAACGTCAAAAAAAAGTAATGACACATTCCATACGGTTAGGGTTCTGATTCGAATCTGTTCGATGCGCGCTTAGGTGTTGCCAGATGCCAGATGCACGAGCGCGCGACAAAATCGGAAAAGAAATAATCCTTCAATCGAAGGCATGGTTCGGAATACACGTTAGGCATGTGGTCCCTAGCGTGGTTAATCCACACTAGCTGGCAATTCCTCAGTGTAACACCCCGACAGTCGAACCAAACACTTTACAGTGCTGCTCCCGACTAATCGGCGCCATTGGGATTATTATTAATGGGAATGCCATAAAGACCAAAATTATAATTTTACTTATAAACAAGGGTTAGTGGAGAAATGTTTTGTCGTTTGGATTTGATTTAAGCAGAACACTGTGTGACGAAAGTTCAATGTAAATACACTCAAGGACAAGGAAATGTGAGACTCATGCAAGAAGCTGCGGAGAAGGTATCCTCCTTGGGTGGAAAGAGTTTTTTCAAAATTTGCTGAATAGACCGTTTAATTGGATTAATTTCTGTAAAATTCGCAAAAAGTACGTCGAAAACAGGAAAAAGTGGTACGTAGTTAAAGGACGGCTCCCTACAAATCGCGAGGGTTTGACGATTCTCCATAGTCCAGCATATGTTTGGGAGTTATTCTTCTTCTAGACTACAAAGTGTTAATATTGTTTTGATGCCTCGTGTTTCTTAATCCAGAGGCATTTCTTTTGCATACCAACTTAAGAGTGAATTCGTGACAACTTCGACCAATTTGATTCGACCTATTCGATTCCGAAAATTTTAGTGTCTTTCGATTCATTTTTTATATAAAAATTCGTTTCGGATCGGCTGGTTTTGCCAAATCTCTCTACGTCGAACTAGCGAAAATCATTTTTTCACAACGACAACGAAAACTGAATTAGGATTAGATTGACATTAGGGGGTTCACTAAAAAAATTATAATTGGAAGTCTGTTAACTGGAATGTTGTGAATTTTGTCATATTTGGTGTTATTAGAAAGGTGCGACATTGATGCGCACGATAAAAATAAATTCAGAGGTTTCAGCGTCATTACGAGCCTTTCATTGCTTTAAGAAGGTCCCATTTTTTTTACTAAACAAAGAACCATAGGTTATACTACAGCATTCTCAGTGACAAGCGTTGCACCCGCCCGCGCGACTCCTTTTAAAAGTTCCCTTTCCTGTTCCAAAATTCTCCTAAAGACCCTGTTGAAAACCAGATTTTACATATCTAGTCTTGTTTGGGAAGTTTTAGGAATTTCCTTGAATTTAAAGTGTCTGTATAGGAAACTTATAAAAGTGTAATTTAAACATTTTCTTACTCTTTGCATGTATCCTCCTTCGCGGCCTTGGCCTTGGAGCCGTATTTGTGGTTCTCTCCTTCCTTTTGCTCTCATTTACTGTGTTTTGCTCATCGTCGGCTTCTGCGACGTCCTCTTTACCGTTTACCCACGGTTTTTCGCACTGTCCAAAGTGCATACACCCTATTGCCTCCTGAGCCTTTTGCTGGCGTAATCGGACTAAAGCCGGCTGCTGCCCCACTTGGGACTGTAAAACCTAATGAAAAAATTGGTTATTGTATTTAACTATTAGCATTATAGTCATTCAAAGAATTACCAGTTGCTTCGCTCTTAACTCAGCGAATTCCCCAATTGATTTTTGGTGTGGATTGTAGGTTCGAGGACCTTTTGCTTCAGTATCACTAGACTCATTGTCACTCATTTCACTCATTTCACTCTTTTTACTCATTTCTAGAGCTATCTGTATACACTGTGAATACTGAACCACTAATGTCTTCATAAAATGGTGAAACCTTTTTATAGTATTAACTAACTTACAACTCAAATAAAGTTGCAACTTTACTTGCCTCGATGAGTAACTTTTATTATATTTCATGACCCCACAAATGCTGTAATGGTCCCAAAAATGTTTGTAGAAAAACTTCCTCTGCCTCTCCTCGGATAACTCATTTTAGATGAATTCTGGCATAGGCATCAACGTATACAGGTTTAAGGGAAACTTTGAAACCTTTTAGGGCTAATTATGAGTATTCCAGTAGTATATCAAAATGCAGGGAGTTGCGGGAAATGCTACTTTTCAATGAAAAATACTACTGAACTTTGTCAGTTCATTAATATCGTCTATACTTGAGAAAGTTTTTCAAATATATAAATGTGTGGAAACGTTCTCTTTTCAGCGGGTATGTTTGTCTGAACTCATTATTTCACAACCAATCTGCGAAATTTTGAAAATTTTCCTATACATTTCCAAATTTATGTTTCGTGAATTTTACGTACGGCCGTTTAGGCTCAAAAAGAATTTCAAAGACGTATTAAGTGATCCTTGTGTTTGTTGTGTTTTTTTTTTCAAATATTTTTTCAAAAAATTCGTTCTGAGTCAATTCGCCGAAATGTGACCACTTTTCCCATGTCACATTTCCCATTTGCGAGGCAAATGTGACTCACATATGTGTAAGCAAATGTGGAAATGTGAAAACACATGTCCGCATTTCTTGACTCAGAACGACTTTTTCGATAAAAAAAGCAGACTGCCACAACAAATGCGGCAAATGTGCAAGAGATACAGCTCAGTACTTAAAAACATATATAAAAACGTACGTAAATTTGAAAACAAAAACACAAAAAAATACGGATCACATCGTTTAAGGAAAGACAATCTAACGAAACAAAACAAAACATGCTGATTTCGGCGTATCACGCCCTCACATACCAAACAAAGTATGTGATTTCATCAGTACACCTATGTCTTGCAGGACAATGTTTATATCAGCGCAGACACAGAACAAATACAAATTTTGAACTTTCAGCGCTTGCTTTTATACACTGAAAAACTTCCGCAATCTATTAACAAAACTCTTCATTTTTGTTAATATTTTTGGAAGTACAGCATGTTTCAGCATGTTTTGTTTTGTTTCGTTAGATTGTCTTTCCTTAAACGATTGAAGTAAGGTAGCGGCCTTTAATCCGTTGTTGAAATCGCGGTCGAGAGTTTTTCTCGTAGCGCAATGGTTTCAAAAAACGTGAAAGATTGTACTCCAAGGCATATGTTGACTACTTTGTGGTCTATTACCATGGGAGTTTATAAAAAGTCTGTCTATCAGCTTTTTCATTCTTTTCACTCTGTGAGCACGGATCACATAATACGTCGACGAAGTTCTTTTTGAGCCTACACGCATCCTAAACGGCCTCACGTAAAATACACGAAACATAAATTTGGAAATGTATGTGAGAGGTTGGGTTCAGTTACAGCGACTTGCGTAAATTTACAGGACATACGACGAGTTGCGTATTAGACACTGAATAATACAGTTTCATAATATTAAATATCGTAGACATTATTATTCGTAATATTTCTGCATTGATCCATTGTACAGCGCTGTGTTAACTTTTAACAATTCCCGCAACTCCCAGGTATCCGCGAGTTCACAAATATTTTATTGTGGTATTGGAGAGTCAACATTCCTTCCCGACTTTCAGTTTTCATCGAGGTTGCATTCGCTAACCATTTTTTTAGCGGAGCTAACGCTAACGTTGACCATCAAAAATATTAGCATAACTAGCGCTAAGCGCTAATAAAAATTAAATTAGCGCGCTAATAGCGATCGCTAAGCCTCGCTAATTTGATAAATGAAAAATCTATCAAGAAAATCTTAAGGAATTGGTCGATCGTTCGAAGAAAAAAAAGTCAGGTGGAATATCTACTTTCATACATGCGAATAAAAGGTCTTTGTTCTTTATAAAGTCGACTTTTTCAACTCTGAGAAGATTTTGTTATCTCAAACTGTTATTCGTATCTTGATGGACATTATTTTGAAAGTGTGCCTACAATAACGTAAAATCAAAAAATCCTAATGTTTGAGACTATTTGCTTTAGCAAAAGTGATAACTTTTACTATAAGTCGACTCGCCCAAACTACACAATGTCGCCGATTTGACAAAGCTTTTTGCACCTAATAATTTGTATTTTTTTATTTTCCATTAGAAAATTTACATTCATTTATTCATATTAGGCAGCGCCCTATCTAGGGGGCGAGGGGGGCTGAGCCCCTTCTGAGATTTTCTCCGCCCCTCCCCCCCTGAGGTTTGTTCCTTCCCTTCTGATATATATTAATGTTCGGAAGAAAATCTGCCCGTAAGGAGAGGATGCTTTTATACTTTTTACTTGAATACCGTTGAGCCTTCTACTACCTCTGAAACACTGCAAAATTTCTTTATATTTAATGAAATTCATGAGAAAGCCTTGATCCTTGAAAAGCAAGTCCCGTTCGTCGGAGATATAAGCAAAAACGTTTCGGCGACCTTCAAAAAACAAGGTTTTGACAACTTATTCGATCATCAATCTCAACATTCCTTTTGAAACTACCTTTGAGGCAGACCTGATTAAAGTAGAGTAACGGGAGTAAATGCTCCGGGTGCGTGCCTAAAAAGGTGGACCGGACGGCCATTTAAGGGGCTGAAAAGCTGATCTAAATTTTCAAAATGTCAAACACCTTGATTTAGTAAAAAATCTAGTTAATGGCCTACAAACTTTCGCCTACGGCGTTAGATAAATACAAAATCAATCAATTATGAAATTCTTACAATAAGCCCTACTTTCGCTTTTGCAACTCTGCCTGCGTCAATTAGGTCGCTCTTCGATTTGCCTAAATAACAATAGAAAGCAGTCCAAAATTTTCGCCTGCGGCGCCGTACCCGATGCGGCTATTAAGCAATTCTTCGAATTAACTAAAAAACGAGGAAAAGCACACCAAAGTTTTTGCCTGCGGCGCTTGTCTCATGCAGCGATTAATCAATTCTTTGATTTACTTAAAGAACGAGAACAGGTGCTTCAAAATTTTCGCCTGTTGCGCTTTGCATGAAAACCTCACTTGCACCAGTTGAACAAATTAAAAAAAAAATGCATGCGGCGGTTGATTCAAAGAAAAGCTTCCGACGCAGTAACAAAATTTTTCTTTGACAGAGCAGAACTTTAGGAGCCATGTTTTCAGAGGATGGCAAGTTCGTTAGGGAATTTGAGGAAAGGAGGAGAATGGGAAATGCGGTGGCCAGTCAGTTGAGGTCTCATGTGTTTAACAGGAAGGAATTAAGTAGTGGCACAAAGTTAGCTATTCACAGATCAATCTTCAGGCCAACAATTTTATATGGTAGTGAAAGTTGGGTGGCCTGCGGATACCTTGTGCATGACTTGGAGGTTTCAGATATGAGGGTTCTTAGGAGCATAGCAAAAGTGAATCGGAGGGAACAGTGGGACAATCATATCAGGAACGACGACATCAGAGAAAATTTAGGGGTTAGGTCAGTGGAGGAGGCGGCAAGGGTTAGTCGTCTGAGGTGGTACGGGCACGTTCAAAGATGGGTAATAGTAGGCTCCCAAAGAGGATATTGGATGCACAGGTCCCGGGTGTACGTCCTAGGGGTAGGCCAAGGAGAAGGTTCATAGACTCAATTAAATCAGATTTAGAAGTTAGGGGGCTTTCACTGGGCGAGCAAACCATCTCCTTGGCAGAGGATAGAAGGGTATGGAGGGGGGTGGTCAATGACCACCGGGTTGCGGCTTAAAGACCCCACACCGGAAGGTATAAACGGTCTATAAAGTTTGATGATGATGATGATGATGATGATGAGCAGAACTTTAACTTTTCTTAAAAACCAGCTTCTTCCAAAATTTTCGTGATTTTTTGACTTATCGGCCCTAGGGAACCTCCAGGTCGGCTTCGGACTTAGTTATCATCTTAATGAACTATCGTCCTCCATCCCCTTTTATCGCCTGCCAAGGAGATGGTTTGTTCGCCCAGAGAAAGTCCCCTAACTTATAAATTTGATTTAATTGAATCTATAAACCTTCTCCTTGGTCTACGCCTTGGCCTAACACTCGGGACCTGTGCATCCAAGATCCTTTTAGGTAGTCTTTTATTACCCATCTTTTGAACGTGCCCGAACCAGCGGAGACGACTGGCCCTTGCCGCCTCTTCAATTGACGAAATCCCTAAAGTTTCCCAAATGTCGTCGTTCCTGATTTGATTATCCCACTGCTCCCTCCTATTAACTTTCGCTATATTCCTCATATCCGAAACCTCAAGGTCATGCACGAGATATCCGCAGTCAACCCAACCCTCACTACCATACAGAACATTGACCTGTGAATAGCCAACTTTGTTTCGCTACACAGAGAAAAATATTTCATTGAAAATCCATGTTTACAATGCAAAAGAATACATTGTATTGCCACCCTCGACGAAACAATTTTTCTGGACTTTCAGTTTTTACGCTGCAAAAATTTGACTTTTATTTCTTATTACATCGTTTAGGGTAAATTTAAATTTTTGCGTGTAAAAATTGAAAGTTCTGAAAAGTTATTCCGCTGGTGGGTCTGGCATTTGTGACGCAATTTTTTGAACTCAACGTAATTTTGTTTAAAAATTTTCTTTGCGAATCGAAGCCTAATGCGTCACCCCCTCTGATTTCAGAACTTTTGTAACTGGAAGAAAATTTTTTTACCTTACATGTTTAATGCGTCACCCTTTTCTGATTTCAGAACTTTTGTAAGACTTGCGTCACACCTCCTCTGTAAGAGGTTTTTTGCGGATATCAGTACTTTTGTAAGTCTGTAAGCAACTTTCTAGCTGGCCTAGCTCTAGAGGTATGAATTACCTCTCTGGATTGTGGAAGTGGCGTTATCCCGGGATTAGGCCATATTTTCCCCAAACTATGGAACACATTTTCGCTTAAATTTAATTCTCTACAACTTCGCCTCTGGAACCAACGCAAGATTTTTTTTTTGCAATTCAATGAAGTGTAGAGAAAACTAAGGTTATGCATGTCGGCAAATCTCGGAAGGAGATAGCTTGCAGTTTAAATGGGGAGGAGCTGGAGCAGGTTTCTGAATTCAAGTACTTAGGAACCATTTTTTCAGGGAATGGCAAGTTAGTTAGGAAATTTGAGGAAAGGAGGAAAATGGGGGAAACGCGGTGGCCAGTCACTTGAGGTCGCACGTGTTCAACAAAAAGGAATTAAGTACACAGAGAAAAGTATTTCACGGTAAATCAATGTTTGCCATCAAACTTTTTCTTACGTCAGTTTAAAGACCAACATCGTTTATTTTTTTAGATATATTGTGATCATCTGCAAAAAGAGAGCTCAATGACGATTTAAATATCGGAGTTCAAAGTTTTGATTTCCTGAAAAAATTACAGCGCTTTCTTTAATACAAAATTATGTTGTGTTAAAAAATTGCGTCACAAATGCCGGATCCACCAGCGGAATAATTGTTCAATACTTTCAGGTTTTACACGCAAAAATTTTAACTTACTCTAAACAATATCCGCAATAAGAAATAAAAGTCAAATTTTTGCAGCGTCGTTGCGTCCGGCATTTGTGACGCAATTTTTTTTTTACACAACGCAATTTTGTTTTAAAGAAAGCGCTGTAATTTCAATTAAAATTTTACGTGGAATCCGATAAACAAGGTCTCAGGGGGGTACGACGGACGCAAGGGAAAATAGTCAAAACTCAGCAGTCTACGAAAAAAAATTTCTGATTTTTTTGATCGTATGGGAACTTGCGTCACGGGCGCAATGCTACCGCGCGCCCATGATATCTTAGTTTACAAGCGTGGATGACAGCACAGATTAGACCATGTAAATTGCCTATTCCATAAGTTTGTGGCATCGAGCTGAAGGCGAGATGCTGTAATGGCACAGACAATTTACATGGTCTAACATATATTGCTTTAACGTTTCTTTTTATTTATTCATTTCATTCATTTGTTACAAATTTTTGGAAATATCAATTTTTGCATAAATTTACAGCCTAAGCACCGGCTTTACCAAATGAAGAAATTTCTCTATAATATTTCAATATATTGCTGACCTTTTTTAGGCTCAGTAATTCCAAGTATAATTTATTTATGAAATTTCAGACGAGAAATGGGATCTTCCCCTAAAGATTGCTAAAAAAAACTTGAAAAGGCGATCAATACTCTTTGTTTTGTTTAATTAACTCTAACTAACGTAATATAAAAAAATGCTTGCCAATAAAATACATTGATGGGGCAAACCGGCATTCTAAGCCCTACTAGTTTCCGCCCTAGTACATCATAGATGGCACTAGGTTTCTGTGCAATTTACCACTGACACATTAAAACGTGGGTAACGATAGGATCTCTAAGAGTATCCATGCGAGCAAAAAGCTCACAAATAAATTACGGAACTAGTAAATGAAATGATCTAGCCTCTAGCCTCTCTGGACGAGTTGTAACGGTTTATTGTTATTATTAACTTAACCTAATGTGACGACATGTAAATTTCCTTTTTATTGGCTCATGAAATCGAACGATCGGGATTGAGAGGGAGTTTGCTACAGTGACAAAATAGTCGATATTGACTTTAGGTAGATAATTTATACAACAGTTTAGAATCTCGACTCCAAAGCAAGTAGTGAGAAGTTTTGTGTAAGAGGAGGTGTAAGATCAGAATTCATTTCATTTGCGCAACTACTGCCAATATCACTAACAATCACATTCTTATGTGGGTCGGTTTTGCTGCGCAAATTCTAGCAGTTTATTTGATGATTTTGTGCAATTTCTCAGTGGATATATATTTCAAGTCCTTCGAAAGTTGATTACCATGCGAAGGCATTTGTTTTCGAAAATTTTCATTTTTCTTATCAACTATGTTGGCAGATTATGCCATACCGCAACTGCATACGTCTCAAAATGGTCGTAAATGCCTTAATTTTCACGATTTGAGAGGCTCCGCTATTGACTCTCATAATTTGAGTCTGTGTAGTCCAGAATAAGCCTTGAGCAGCATTCTGTCAACATGCTCATTGTGTTTCAGATTCGGTCGTAAATGGCTACCGTATTGAATCTTGAACTTTGTATTGAATCTTTTTACCATTGGTCTCTAAGCTAGGCAAATTCTTATCCTTGTAGTTTGATCTTCGAGGGCTTCGGACTTTCCCGCATTGCCTTTAATTTTCCACTTTTTGTAATAATCTGAGAACTTGTGGAGATGGCTTTGAACATTTGCTTTAGCTCTGAGTGGTTCTAATCTGGTGGAGAACATATTCGTGTCATCGGCAATTAAAGAAATATCAAAAACCCTTTTTAAAAGGGAAATGTGACGCAAGTCTTCGTTCCTTCTTCCAAAACAACTGATATCACTTTGGGTAACGCTTGCAGCTTGCCCGACATAACAATTTTTCTGCGTTTTCAGATTTCACACGCTGCCGCCGCCAAACCGGCTACTACTCCCATGAGCGTCACCACAACTTCCTCTACAACATACCAAAAGTTTTTTTGAACAGCCAAACAGAAGAGCGGCGGCTACTACTTCCATGGGCGAAAATGAGCGACACAACTTCCTCTACAACAAATCAACAGCTTTTTTTTGAACCCCGCACCTTGTCGCATACAAAATGTGCTACCATACACACTACACACACAAACACATACATATGGGTTTTGTATGGCGCCTTCTAAGAGCCCTGGCGCCCAAACGAGGCCGGTACCCCCCCCCCGCTTTAAAATCTCATATCGCGTAGAATGCCCACCCGATTGTCCCTGCAAAATTTCAAGAAAAGTCATCGAGCTGTTTTCGATCGGAAGCCAAAAAAGACGTTTTTCATACAATTGGCCCTGCTGGAACTAACTAACGAAGTTATATTCTTCACAAAACGTAGAACGGTGCGTTACCATCCGAGAATCCCTCTCCACATAAACTCTACATCGATCAATTGGGCTAAGTGCATCAAATACTTGGGGGTGCTACTCGACCATAAACTAACATTTAACAAACATATAGACTACGCAAAGAAACGCACCCAGAAATATATAAGAATTTTCTCATTCAAAATATCCACAAGATCCCCAAAATTCCCAAAAATTTATAAAAAACTTTAAACAAATTTCCACAGACCGAGGTCCACAACTCTCATTTAAAACGTTGAGGAGATATAAGTGGATTCCACGTTTTTGGCCCCTTCTGTCTCGACCGATTTTGCACAAGCTCAATCCCATAATCACTTTTTCATGTACGTAAAAAATTTCACCGAATTCACCTCACAAGTCAATGGAAGAAATAGGGTTATTCGATGTTACGTCACTCTACAAGCGTCTCAGTGATATGTTCAATGGACCTGCTGTTTATGCGAATGTTTGAAACAATTAACAAGTTATTGCAGGAGAGAATGCACGCAATTAGACAGGGGGCAATCAGCGACTCGCTGTTGAGAAACAGGTAGAATAGCATTACTCATTGCAATGAGAGGTTTTCATGACATGAAGCAAAAGATGGCAGCTTACCATAGCATAGCCTATTTCGTGACGGGCTTACCATTGAGTAAAAAGAAGATTGGAAGAGAGACGAGAACTCTGGACATCGGAATAGCAAATGGCTACAAAGATTCAAATATTGAAAAACGATTGAGTTCATGACAAGCCTTAGTTCGTTGTTAAGCATTGTCATGTCACCCAATCGATTTTCAATGTTTCTTTGAATCAAGACGAGCCTGAATTGAGTAGCCACGCAAACGCGTTAGTACAAGCTAATTACCCAGAAGTCACCAGGCTCTTAGACCGATCTAGCGGAGGTACAAAATCAAAACAATACACAGGAATGAAGGTCGCTAAAAAACGAACTTGGAACGACGAAAGATGCCGAACCGGAACTGCACAACTCTGCAACGTATAGTGTACAGTACAAATCAAAATTGAGCAAACCGTTTGTTTGTTTCAAAATTTTTATTAAAAAATATCTTTTTTGTTTATGTACAAGCAAGCAATGCAACTTTATTCTATCTGGACCAACAGCCGATTCTTTTGTTTGGTGTAACGCCGATCACTTCAATTCTCCTTTTTATGGTGCCACAACTGGGAACAGCTCAACTGAAAATGTAGAAATGTGTTAAATTCTCTGTTATTTTTGTATGAACATCGGGTTATCTGAAAATCTTGAAGCAATGAGTAAGAAATTGCGTGTTCAAACCCAGAAGCCCTCTCATTTCGTAAGTTAGCATGCCACAGCAGTGTGGGGTGTGGGGTGAATTGAATGGGAAGGGTTAGCTCAGTAGTTAAGTACTGGCTTTCCACCAAGAATACTCGGGTTCAAACCCCGGTGTGGACAAATTCTGTACAGGATTTTTCTTCAACGCTTATCATGAAAGTAACGTCACCCATGCACTGTGTACGAAACTAGCAGGCTCTTATCCAGCTGCTACGTTAAGGTGTGTGTAAACGTCAAAAAAAAGTAATGACACATTCCATACGGTTAGGGTTCTGATTCGAATCTGTTCGATGCGCGCTTAGGTGTTGCCAGATGCACGAGCGCGCGACAAAATCGGAAAAGAAATAATCCTTCAATCGAAGGCATGGTTCGGAATACACGTTAGGCATGTGGTCCCTAGCGTGGTTAATCCACACTAGCTGGCAATTCCTCAGTGTAACACCCCGACAGTCGAACCAAACACTTTACAGTGCTGCTCCCGACTAATCGGCGCCATTGGGATTATTATTAATGGGAATGCCATAAAGACCAAAATTATAATTTTACTTATAAACAAGGGTTAGTGGAGAAATGTTTTGTCGTTTGGATTTGATTTAAGCAGTACACTGTGTGACGAAAGTTCAATGTAAATACACTCAAGGACAAGGAAATGTGAGACTCATGCAAGAAGCTGCGGAGAAGGTATCCTCCTTGGGTGGAAAGAGTTTTTTCAAAATTTGCTGAATAGACCGTTTAATTGGATTAATTTCTGTAAAATTCGCAAAAAGTACGTCGAAAACAGGAAAAAGTGGTACGTAGTTAAAGGACGGCTCCCTACAAATCGCGAGGGTTTGACGATTCTCCATAGTCCAGCATATGTTTGGGAGTTATTCTTCTTCTAGACTACAAAGTGTTAATATTGTTTTGATGCCTCGTGAAACTGTTTCTTAATCCAGAGGCATTTCTTTTGCATACCAACTTAAGAGTGAATTCGTGACAACTTCGACCAATTTGATTCGACCTATTCGATTCCGAAAATTTTAGTGTCTTTCGATTCATTTTTTATATAAAAATTCGTTTCGGATCGGCTGGTTTTGCCAAATCTCTCTACGTCGAACTAGCGAAAATCATTTTTTCACAACGACAACGAAAACTGAATTAGGATTAGATTGACATTAGGGGGTTCACTAAAAAAATTATAATTGGAAGTCTGTTAACTGGAATGTTGTGAATTTTGTCATATTTGGTGTTATTAGAAAGGTGCGACATTGATGCGCACGATAAAAATAAATTCAGAGGTTTCAGCGTCATTACGAGCCTTTCATTTCTTTAAGAAGGTCCCATTTTTTTTACTAAACAAAGAACCATAGGTTATACTACAGCATTCTCAGTGACAAGCGTTGCACCCGCCCGCGCGACTCCTTTTAAAAGTTCCCTTTCCTGTTCCAAAATTCTCCTAAAGACCCTGTTGAAAACCAGATTTTACATATCTAGTCTTGTTTGGGAAGTTTTAGGAATTTCCTTGAATTTAAAGTGTCTGTATAGGAAACTTATAAAAGTGTAATTTAAACATTTTCTTACTCTTTGCATGTATCCTCTTTCGCGGCCTTGGCCTTGGAGCCGTATTTGTGGTTCTCTCCTTCCTTTTGCTCTCATTTACTGTGTTTTGCTCATCGTCGGCTTCTGCGACGTCCTCTTTACCGTTTACCCACGGTTTTTCGCACTGTCCAAAGTGCATACACCCTATTGCCTCCTGAGCCTTTTGCTGGCGTAATCGGACTAAAGCCGGCTGCTGCCCCACTTGGGACTGTAAAACCTAATGAAAAAATTGGTTATTGTATTTAACTATTAGCATTATAGTCATTCAAAGAATTACCAGTTGCTTCGCTCTTAACTCAGCGAATTCCCCAATTGATTTTTGGTGTGGATTGTAGGTTCGAGGACCTTTTGCTTCAGTATCACTAGACTCATTGTCACTCATTTCACTCATTTCACTCTTTTTACTCATTTCTAGAGCTATCTGTATACACTGTGAATACTGAACCACTAATGTCTTCATAAAATTCAAAGTTATCTTTTTATAGTATTTTTCCCTTCCATTTGTACTATGTACATTTGTACAACGTTATGAAATTCAAATTTAATTTACCAAATATTTGTTGCTTCCTAAATGTTTCTAAATGAAAAATTCCAGTAGTAAGTAAAAAAAATGTCGTCACGAGGGTACTTTACCAGAAATGGTGAAACCTTTTTTATAGTATAAGTAACTTAACTTACATTTGACTGTTGCAAAATAAATAAAACAACTTTACGTTGCCTCATCATTGATGAGTGTGTCGAAGTTGAACTTTTATTATATTTCAAAACGCCTGACCCCACAAATGCTGTGTAATGGTCCCAAAAATGTGTTGTAGAAAAACTTCCTCTGCCTCTCCTCGGATAACTCATTTTAGGCGTTGTTCCATGAATTCTGGCATAGGCATCAACGTATACAGGTTTAAGGGAAACTTTGAAACCTTTTAGGGCTAATTATGAGTATTCCAGTAGTATATCAAAATGCAGGGAGTTGCGGGAAATGCTACTTTTCAATGAAAAATACTACTGAACTTTGTCAGTTCATTAATATCGTCTATACTTGAGAAAGTTTTTCAAATATATAAATGTGTGGAAACGTTCTCTTTTCAGCGGGTATGTTTGTCTGAACTCATTATTTCACAACCAATCTGCGAAATTTTGAAAATTTTCCTATACATTTCCAAATTTATGTTTCGTGAATTTTACGTACGGCCGTTTAGGCTCAAAAAGAATTTCAAAGACGTATTAAGTGATCCTTGTGTTTGTTGTGTTTTTTTTTTCAAATATTTTTTCAAAAAATTCGTTCTGAGTCAATTCGCCGAAATGTGACCACTTTTCCCATGTCACATTTCCCATTTGCGAGGCAAATGTGACTCACATATGTGTAAGCAAATGTGGAAATGTGAAAACACATGTCCGCATTTCTTGACTCAGAACGACTTTTTCGATAAAAAAAGCAGACTGCCACAACAAATGCGGCAAATGTGCAAGAGATACAGCTCAGTACTTAAAAACATATATAAAAACGTACGTAAATTTGAAAACAAAAACACAAAAAATACGGATCACATAATACGTCGACGAAATTCTTTTTGAGCCTACACGCATCCTAAACGGCCTCACGTAAAATACACGAAACATAAATTTGGAAATGTATGTGAGAGGTTGGGTTCAGTTACAACGACTTGCGTAAATTTACAGGACATACGACGAGTTGCGTATTAGACACTGAATAATACAGTTTCATAATATTAAATATCGTAGACATTATTATTCGTAATATTTCTGCATTGATCCATTGTACAGCGCTGTGTTAACTTTTAACAATTCCCGCAACTCCCAGGTATCCGCGAGTTCACAAATATTTTATTGTGGTATTGGAGAGTCAACATTCCTTCCCGACTTTCAGTTTTCATCGAGGTTGCATTCGCTAACCATTTTTTTAGCGGAGCTAACGCTAACGTTGACCATCAAAAATATTAGCATAACTAGCGCTAAGCGCTAATAAAAATTAAATTAGCGCGCTAATAGCGATCGCTAAGCCTCGCTAATTTGATAAATGAAAAATCTATCAAGAAAATCTTAAGGAATTGGTCGATCGTTCGAAGAAAAAAAAGTCAGGTGGAATATCTACTTTCATACATGCGAATAAAAGGTCTTTGTTCTTTATAAAGTCGACTTTTTCAACTCTGAGAAGATTTTGTTATCTCAAACTGTTATTCGTATCTTGATGGACATTATTTTGAAAGTGTGCCTACAATAACGTAAAATCAAAAAATCCTAATGTTTGAGACTATTTGCTTTAGCAAAAGTGATAACTTTTACTATAAGTCGACTCGCCCAAACTACACAATGTCGCCGATTTGACAAAGCTTTTTGCACCTAATAATTTGTATTTTTTTATTTTCCATTAGAAAATTTACATTCATTTATTCATATTAGGCAGCGCCCTATCTAGGGGGCGAGGGGGGCTGAGCCCCTTCTGAGATTTTCTCCGCCCCTCCCCCCCTGAGGTTTGTTCCTTCCCTTCTGATATATATTAATGTTCGGAAGAAAATCTGCCCGTAAGGAGAGGATGCTTTTATACTTTTTACTTGAATACCGTTGAGCCTTCTACTACCTCTGAAACACTGCAAAATTTCTTTATATTTAATGAAATTCATGAGAAAGCCTTGATCCTTGAAAAGCAAGTCCCGTTCGTCGGAGATATAAGCAAAAACGTTTCGGCGACCTTCAAAAAACAAGGTTTTGACAACTTATTCGATCATCAATCTCAACATTCCTTTTGAAACTACCTTTGAGGCAGACCTGATTAAAGTAGAGTAACGGGAGTAAATGCTCCGGGTGCGTGCCTAAAAAGGTGGACCGGACGGCCATTTAAGGGGCTGAAAAGCTGATCTAAATTTTCAAAATGTCAAACACCTTGATTTAGTAAAAAATCTAGTTAATGGCCTACAAACTTTCGCCTACGGCGTTAGATAAATACAAAATCAATCAATTATGAAATTCTTACAATAAGCCCTACTTTCGCTTTTGCAACTCTGCCTGCGTCAATTAGGTCGCTCTTCGATTTGCCTAAATAACAATAGAAAGCAGTCCAAAATTTTCGCCTGCGGCGCCGTACCCGATGCGGCTATTAAGCAATTCTTCGAATTAACTAAAAAACGAGGAAAAGCACACCAAAGTTTTTGCCTGCGGCGCTTGTCTCATGCAGCGATTAATCAATTCTTTGATTTACTTAAAGAACGAGAACAGGTGCTTCAAAATTTTCGCCTGTTGCGCTTTGCATGAAAACCTCACTTGCACCAGTTGAACAAATTAAAAAAAAAATGCATGCGGCGGTTGATTCAAAGAAAAGCTTCCGACGCAGTAACAAAATTTTTCTTTGACAGAGCAGAACTTTAACTTTTCTTAAAAACCAGCTTCTTCCAAAATTTTCGTGATTTTTTGACTTATCGGCCCTAGGGAACCTCCAGGTCGGCTTCGGACTTAGTTATCATCTTAATGAACTATCGTCCTCCATCCCCTTTTATCGCCTGCCAAGGAGATGGTTTGTTCGCCCAGAGAAAGTCCCCTAACTTATAAATTTGATTTAATTGAATCTATAAATCTTCTCCTTGGTCTACGCCTTGGCCTAACACTCGGGACCTGTGCATCCAAGATCCTTTTAGGTAGTCTTTTATTACCCATCTTTTGAACGTGCCCGAACCAGCGGAGACGACTGGCCCTTGCCGCCTCTTCAACTGACGAAATCCCTAAAGTTTCCCAAATGTCGTCGTTCCTGATTTGATTATCCCACTGCTCCCTCCTATTAACTTTCGCTATATTCCTCATATCCGAAACCTCAAGGTCATGCACGAGATATCCGCAGTCAACCCAACCCTCACTACCATACAGAACATTGACCTGTGAATAGCCAACTTTGTTTCGCTACACAGAGAAAAATATTTCATTGAAAATCCATGTTTACAATGCAAAAGAATACATTGTATTGCCACCCTCGACGAAACAATTTTTCTGGACTTTCAGTTTTTACGCTGCAAAAATTTGACTTTTATTTCTTATTACATCGTTTAGGGTAAATTTAAATTTTTGCGTGTAAAAATTGAAAGTTCTGAAAAGTTATTCCGCTGGTGGGTCTGGCATTTGTGACGCAATTTTTTGAACTCAACGTAATTTTGTTTAAAAATTTTCTTTGCGAATCGAAGCCTAATGCGTCACCCCCTCTGATTTCAGAACTTTTGTAACTGGAAGAAAATTTTTTTACCTTACATGTTTAATGCGTCACCCTTTTCTGATTTCAGAACTTTTGTAAGACTTGCGTCACACCTCCTCTGTAAGAGGTTTTTTGCGGATATCAGTACTTTTGTAAGTCTGTAAGCAACTTTCTAGCTGGCCTAGCTCTAGAGGTATGAATTACCTCTCTGGATTGTGGAAGTGGCGTTATCCCGGGATTAGGCCATATTTTCCCCAAGATTTTTTTTGCAATTCAATGAAGTGTAGAGAAAACTAAGGTTATGCATGTCGGCAAATCTCGGAAGGAGATAGCTTGCAGTTTAAATGGGGAGGAGCTGGAGCAGGTTTCTGAATTCAAGTACTTAGGAACCATTTTTTCAGGGAATGGCAAGTTAGTTAGGGAATTTGAGGAAAGGAGGAAAATGGGGGAAACGCGGTGGCCAGTCACTTGAGGTCGCACGTGTTCAACAAAAAGGAATTAAGTACACAGAGAAAAGTATTTCACGGTAAATCAATGTTTGCCATCAAACTTTTTCTTACGTCAGTTTAAAGACCAACATCGTTTATTTTTTTAGATATATTGTGATCATCTGCAAAAAGAGAGCTCAATGACGATTTAAATATCGGAGTTCAAAGTTTTGATTTCCTGAAAAAATTACAGCGCTTTCTTTAATACAAAATTATGTTGTGTTAAAAAATTGCGTCACAAATGCCGGATCCACCAGCGGAATAATTGTTCAATACTTTCAGGTTTTACACGCAAAAATTTTAACTTACTCTAAACAATATCCGCAATAAGAAATAAAAGTCAAATTTTTGCAGCGTCGTTGCGTCCGGCATTTGTGACGCAATTTTTTTTTTACACAACGCAATTTTGTTTTAAAGAAAGCGCTGTAATTTCAATTAAAATTTTACGTGGAATCCGATAAACAAGGTCTCAGGGGGGTACGACGGACGCAAGGGAAAATAGTCAAAACTCAGCAGTCTACGAAAAAAAATTTCTGATTTTTTTGATCGTATGGGAACTTGCGTCACGGGCGCAATGCTACCGCGCGCCCATGATATCTTAGTTTACAAGCGTGGATGACAGCACATGTAAGGATTTTAGTAGATTACAGATTAGACCATGTAAATTGCCTATTACATAAGTTTGTGGCATCGAGCTGAAGGCGAGATGCTGTAATGGCACAGACAATTTACATGGTCTAACATATATTGCTTTAACGTTTCTTTTTATTTATTCATTTCATTCATTTGTTACAAATTTTTGGAAATATCAATTTTTGCATAAATTTACAGCCTAAGCACCGGCTTTACCAAATGAAGAAATTTCTCTATAATATTTCAATATATTGCTGACCTTTTTTAGGCTCAGTAATTCCAAGTATAATTTATTTATGAAATTTCAGACGAGAAATGGGATCTTCCCCTAAAGATTGCTAAAAAAAACTTGAAAAGGCGATCAATACTCTTTGTTTTGTTTAATTAACTCTAACTAACGTAATATAAAAAAATGCTTGCCAATAAAATACATTGATGGGGCAAACCGGCATTCTAAGCCCTACTAGTTTCCGCCCTAATACATCATAGATGGCACTAGGTTTCTGTGCAATTTACCACTGACACATTAAAACGTGGGTAACGAAAGGATCTCTAAGAGTATCCATGCGAGCAAAAAGCTCACAAATAAATTACGGAACTAGTAAATGAAATGATCTAGCCTCTAGCCTCTCTGGACGAGTTGTAACGGTTTATTGTTATTATTAACTTAACCTAATGTGACGACATGTAAATTTCCTTTTTATTGGCTCATGAAATCGAACGATCGGGATTGAGAGGGAGTTTGCTACAGTGACAAAATAGTCGATATTGACTTTAGGTAGATAATTTATACAACAGTTTAGAATCTCGACTCCAAAGCAAGTAGTGAGAAGTTTTGTGTAAGAGGAGGTGTAAGATCAGAATTCATTTCATTTGCGCAACTACTGCCAATATCACTAACAATCACATTCTTATGTGGGTCGGTTTTGCTGCGCAAATTCTAGTAGTTTATTTGATGATTTTGTGCAATTTCTCAGTGGATATATATTTCAAGTCCTTCGAAAGTTGATTACCATGCGAAGGCATTTGTTTTCGAAAATTTTCATTTTTCTTATCAACTATGTTGGCAGATTATGCCATACCGCAACTGCATACGTCTCAAAATGGTCGTAAATGCCTTAATTTTCACGATTTGAGAGGCTCCGCTATTGACTCTCATAATTTGAGTCTGTGTAGTCCAGAATAAGCCTTGAGCAGCATTCTGTCAACATGCTCATTGTGTTTCAGATTCGGTCGTAAATGGCTACCGTATTGAATCTTGAACTTTGTATTGAATCTTTTTACCATTGGTCTCTAAGCTAGGCAAATTCTTATCCTTGTAGTTTGATCTTCGAGGGCTTCGGACTTTCCCGCATTGCCTTTAATTTTCCACTTTTTGTAATAATCTGAGAACTTGTGGAGATGGCTTTGAACATTTGCTTTAGCTCTGAGTGGTTCTAATCTGGTGGAGAACATATTCGTGTCATCGGCAATTAAAGAAATATCAAAAACCCTTTTTAAAAGGGAAATGTGACGCAAGTCTTCGTTCCTTCTTCCAAAACAACTGATATCACTTTGGGTAACGCTTGCAGCTTGCCCGACATAACAATTTTTCTGCGTTTTCAGATTTCACACGCTGCCGCCGCCAAACCGGCTACTACTCCCATGAGCGTCACCACAACTTCCTCTACAACATACCAAAAGTTTTTTTGAACAGCCAAACAGAAGAGCGGCGGCTACTACTTCCATGGGCGAAAATGAGCGACACAACTTCCTCTACAACAAATCAACAGCTTTTTTTTGAACCCCGCACCTTGTCGCATACAAAATGTGCTACCATACACACTACACACACAAACACATACATATGGGTTTTGTATGGCGCCTTCTAAGAGCCCTGGCGCCCAAACGAGGCCGGTACCCCCCCCCCGCTTTAAAATCTCATATCGCGTAGAATGCCCACCCGATTGTCCCTGCAAAATTTCAAGAAAAGTCATCGAGCTGTTTTCGATCGGAAGCCAAAAAAGACGTTTTTCATACAATTGGCCCTGCTGGAACTAACTAACGAAGTTATATTCTTCACAAAACGTAGAACGGTGCGTTACCATCCGAGAATCCCTCTCCACATAAACTCTACATCGATCAATTGGGCTAAGTGCATCAAATACTTGGGGGTGCTACTCGACCATAAACTAACATTTAACAAACATATAGACTACGCAAAGAAACGCACCCAGAAATATATAAGAATTTTCTCATTCAAAATATCCACAAGATCCCCAAAATTCCCAAAAATTTATAAAAAACTTTAAACAAATTTCCACAGACCGAGGTCCACAACTCTCATTTAAAACGTTGAGGAGATATAAGTGGATTCCACGTTTTTGGCCCCTTCTGTCTCGACCGATTTTGCACAAGCTCAATCCCATAATCACTTTTTCATGTACGTAAAAAATTTCACCGAATTCACCTCACAAGTCAATGGAAGAAATAGGGTTATTCGATGTTACGTCACTCTACAAGCGTCCCAGTGATATGTTCAATGGACCTGCTGTTTATGCGAATGTTTGAAACAATTAACAAGTTATTGCAGGAGAGAATGCACGCAATTAGACAGGGGGCAATCAGCGACTCGCTGTTGAGAAACAGGTAGAATAGCATTACTCATTGCAATGAGAGGTTTTCATGACATGAAGCAAAAGATGGCAGCTTACCATAGCATAGCCTATTTCGTGACGGGCTTACCATTGAGTAAAAAGAAGATTGGAAGAGAGACGAGAACTCTGGACATCGGAATAGCAAATGGCTACAAAGATTCAAATATTGAAAAACGATTGAGTTCATGACAAGCCTTAGTTCGTTGTTAAGCATTGTCATGTCACCCAATCGATTTTCAATGTTTCTTTGAATCAAGACGAGCCTGAATTGAGTAGCCACGCAAACGCGTTAGTACAAGCTAATTACCCAGAAGTCACCAGGCTCTTAGACCGATCTAGCGGAGGTACAAAATCAAAACAATACACAGGAATGAAGGTCGCTAAAAAACGAACTTGGAACGACGAAAGATGCCGAACCGGAACTGCACAACTCTGCAACGTATAGTGTACAGTACAAATCAAAATTGAGCAAACCGTTTGTTTCAAAATTTTTATTAAAAAATATCTTTTTTGTTTATGTACAAGCAAGCAATGCAACTTTATTCTATCTGGACCAACAGCCGATTCTTTTGTTTGGTGTAACGCCGATCACTTCAATTCTCCTTTTTATGGTGCCACAACTGGGAACAGCTCAACTGAAAATGTAGAAATGTGTTAAATTCTCTGTTATTTTTGTATGAACATCGGGTTATCTGAAAATCTTGAAGCAATGAGTAAGAAATTGCGTGTTCAAACCCAGAAGCCCTCTCATTTCGTAAGTTAGCATGCCACAGCAGTGTGGGGTGTGGGGTGAATTGAATGGGAAGGGTTAGCTCAGTAGTTAAGTACTGGCTTTCCACCAAGAATACTCGGGTTCAAACCCCGGTGTGGACAAATTCTGTACAGGATTTTTCTTCAACGCTTATCATGAAAGTAACGTCACCCATGCACTGTGTACGAAACTAGCAGGCTCTTATCCAGCTGCTACGTTAAGGTGTGTGTAAACGTCAAAAAAAAGTAATGACACATTCCATACGGTTAGGGTTCTGATTCGAATCTGTTCGATGCGCGCTTAGGTGTTGCCAGATGCACGAGCGCGCGACAAAATCGGAAAAGAAATAATCCTTCAATCGAAGGCATGGTTCGGAATACACGTTAGGCATGTGGTCCCTAGCGTGGTTAATCCACACTAGCTGGCAATTCCTCAGTGTAACACCCCGACAGTCGAACCAGACACTTTACAGTGCTGCTCCCGACTAATCGGCGCCATTGGGATTATTATTAATGGGAATGCCATAAAGACCAAAATTATAATTTTACTTATAAACAAGGGTTAGTGGAGAAATGTTTTGTCGTTTGGATAGTATTTTTCATTGAAAAGTAGCATTTCCCGCAACTCCCTGCATTTTGATATACTACTGGAATACTCATAATTAGCCCTAAAAGGTTTCAAAGTTTCCCTTAAACCTGTATACGTTGATGCCTATGCCAGAATTCATGGAACAACGCGTAAAATGAGTTATCCGAGGAGAGGCAGAGGAAGTTTTTCTACAACACATTTTTGGGACCATTACACAGCATTTGTGGGGTCAGGCGTTTTGAAATATAATAAAAGTTCAACTTCGACACACTCATCAATGATGAGGCAACGTAAAGTTGTTTTATTTATTTTGCAACAGTCAAATGTAAGTTAAGTTACTTATACTATAAAAAAGGTTTCACCATTTCTGGTAAAGTACCCTCGTGACGACATTTTTTTTACTTACTACTGGAATTTTTCATTTAGAAACATTTAGGAAGCAACAAATATTTGGTAAATTAAATTTGAATTTCATAACGTTGTACAAATGTACATAGTACAAATGGAAGGGAAAAATACTATAAAAAGATAACTTTGAATTTTATGAAGACATTAGTGGTTCAGTATTCACAGTGTATACAGATAGCTCTAGAAATGAGTAAAAAGAGTGAAATGAGTGAAATGAGTGACAATGAGTCTAGTGATACTGAAGCAAAAGGTCCTCGAACCTACAATCCACACCAAAAATCAATTGGGGAATTCGCTGAGTTAAGAGCGAAGCAACTGGTAATTCTTTGAATGACTATAATGCTAATAGTTAAATACAATAACCAATTTTTTCATTAGGTTTTACAGTCCCAAGTGGGGCAGCAGCCGGCTTTAGTCCGATTACGCCAGCAAAAGGCTCAGGAGGCAATAGGGTGTATGCACTTTGGACAGTGCGAAAAACCGTGGGTAAACGGTAAAGAGGACGTCGCAGAAGCCGACGATGAGCAAAACACAGTAAATGAGAGCAAAAGGAAGGAGAGAACCACAAATACGGCTCCAAGGCCAAGGCCGCGAAGGAGGATACATGCAAAGAGTAAGAAAATGTTTAAATTACACTTTTATAAGTTTCCTATACAGACACTTTAAATTCAAGGAAATTCCTAAAACTTCCCAAACAAGACTAGATATGTAAAATCTGGTTTTCAACAGGGTCTTTAGGAGAATTTTGGAACAGGAAAGGGAACTTTTGAACCTCTGAATTTATTTTTATCGTGCGCATCAATGTCGCACCTTTCTAATAACACCAAATATGACAAAATTCACAACATTCCAGTTAACAGACTTCCAATTATAATTTTTTTAGTGAACCCCCTAATGTCAATCTAATCCTAATTCAGTTTTCGTTGTCGTTGTGAAAAAATGATTTTCGCTAGTTCGACGTAGAGAGATTTGGCAAAACCAGCCGATCCGAAACGAATTTTTATATAAAAAATGAATCGAAAGACACTAAAATTTTCGGAATCGAATAGGTCGAATCAAATTGGTCGAAGTTGTCACGAATTCACTCTTAAGTTGGTATGCAAAAGAAATGCCTCTGGATTAAGAAACAGTTTCACGAGGCATCAAAACAATATTAACACTTTGTAGTCTAGAAGAAGAATAACTCCCAAACATATGCTGGACTATGGAGAATCGTCAAACCCTCGCGATTTGTAGGGAGCCGTCCATTAACTACGTACCACTTTTTCCTGTTTTCGACGTACTTTTTGCGAATTTTACAGAAATTAATCCAATTAAACGGTCTATTCAGCAAATTTTGAAAAAACTCTTTCCACCCAAGGAGGATACCTTCTCCGCAGCTTCTTGCATGAGTCTCACATTTCCTTGTCCTTGAGTGTATTTACATTGAACTTTCGTCACACAGTGTACTGCTTAAATCAAATCCAAACGACAAAACATTTCTCCACTAACCCTTGTTTATAAGTAAAATTATAATTTTGGTCTTTATGGCATTCCCATTAATAATAATCCCAATGGCGCCGATTAGTCGGGAGCAGCACTGTAAAGTGTTTGGTTCGACTGTCGGGGTGTTACACTGAGGAATTGCCAGCTAGTGTGGATTAACCACGCTAGGGACCACATGCCTAACGTGTATTCCGAACCATGCCTTCGATTGAAGGATTATTTCTTTTCCGATTTTGTCGCGCGCTCGTGCATCTGGCAACACCTAAGCGCGCATCGAACAGATTCGAATCAGAACCCTAACCGTATGGAATGTGTCATTACTTTTTTTTGACGTTTACACACACCTTAACGTAGCAGCTGGATAAGAGCCTGCTAGTTTCGTACACAGTGCATGGGTGACGTTACTTTCATGATAAGCGTTGAAGAAAAATCCTGTACAGAATATGTCCACACCG
>CM055403.1:63662494-63693670 GCA_029228625.1 Pseudolycoriella hygida | reverse complement strand
CCCGATCAAATGCCTTTTCCAAGTCGATGATGCATAAGTACATATCAATATTCCTCTCAAAGAGCTTTTCTATAGCCTGCCTAAGACAAAAGATCTGATCCTGACACCCTCTCAGAGGTCTGAAACCACTCTGAGCCTCGTCCAGAACCTCTTCCACTATAACCCTCACCCGATCTACTAGCACACTAGCATAAACCTTTCCGACCACGCTCAAAAGTGAAATCCCTCTGTAGTTGCTACAAACTTTACGGTTGCCCTTCTTAAAGATCGGAGCAATAACACCGAAGCCCCAGTCAGCGGGTACTACTGAGGACTTCATGGCTAAATTAAAAATCCTACAAAGCCATTGGATCCCACCAGACCCGCTATTCTTAATAAATTCTGTCCTAATTTCGTCTACACCTGCGGATTTCCCTGCCTTCAGCCTGCTGACCTTTCGTGTCACCTCTTCTAATGTAATTTCTTCCTCACCCTCCGAGTTAGCAAACTGATTTCTGTCAGGTGCCACTACCGGATTGACAGATGCAAATAGATCCTGAAAGTAATCACGCCAGGTTTCCAGTACTTCTCCCTTATCCGTAATTAACTGGCCATCTTTACCCAAAATGCTACCGCAGCCCTCCTTTTCACCACCACGACTAATATCCTTAATCGTCGACCAGAATTTTTTACCCTTTCCTTGACCTGCTTCTTCCAATTCTTCTCCGAACCTCTTCCACGCGAGGTCCTTTGCTTCTTTAACTAGAGCCTTAACCGCCTGACTACAAGCCCTGTAAGCTCCTTTCTTCTCATCCGTTTTATCCTGTAACCAACCCAAATAAAGCTTTCTTTTCTCCAACACAGCCTTTTTGATATCGGCGTTCCACCAACCCGTCCTTTTGTTCCTACCTCCGCTAGAGACACTACCCAGACATTCCTCAGCTGCACTCAAAACAAATTCCTTAAAATTTGCCCACTCAGCCTCGATGTCCCCGCAGTCCGAAGGAAGCCCCTCAAAACCTTCTGTGAACTTTGCCATGAAACGAGCCCTAACTTCCTCCTCCTTGAACTTTCCTACGCGAAACCTGCGAACTACCTTTTTCTTCCTTTTAGCCTGACAGAGTTTACCAACGGACAGATGTGCACCCAAAAGATAGTGGTCCGAGCCGAAGGTGAAACCCCTGAAAACACGCGTGTCACATATTTCCTGCCTCTTGTCCTGTTCTATAATTACGTAATCAATTATTGACTTATGATCCCAACTTTCATTGACGTAAGTGTACCGGTGGATCCATTTGTGCTTAAAGAAAGAGCTGGTTACTGCTAACCCATTGAAATCACAGAAATCTAACAACCGCTTCCCATTTGCGTTCAAAGTATCTTCCCCGAATTTGCCTACCACCCTTTCATAACCTGCATTGGTTTTACTGTTTCCTATCCTCGCATTAAAATCGCCCAACAAAACCACACACTCACTTCGCCTTTTTGCCATCTCCTAACTGCTCGTAAAAGGCGTCGAGGTCGCCAGCATTGCTACCCTCGCATGGGCTATAAACACTAACCAGCCGATAAATACCCCCAGCTAACTTAATAGATATCCACATAATCCTTTCATTTACGCAGCGAACATTCAAGCCAAATTTTTCTAATTCCTGCTTGATAGCCAATCCAACTCCCCAGTTTGCCCTACCAGACTGAACGCCAGACAAAAACACTTTATAGCCGCCCACCTGCTCTTCTCGCTGTCCCTTAGTTCTAATGTCGCTCAATGCTAAGATATCTACACCGTAATCCTCAGCCAGTTCTACCATTTCATTCTTGCGACACCGAAAACCCCCATTCACGTTTAGACTTCCAATAAACAAACCACCAACCTTTTTACATTGCCTGATCGTCAACGATGGGGTACCTGTTATATCCTGTGCTGGTCGTACCCCGTGACCAACACTCGTCCGAGGCTGAGCCAAATTATTTTTACCGCCTGTGAATACAGTGGGACGGCCTGGTAAGCCGAACCGCACCGGAAGTACAAGCCTCAATGGGGACTTTAACACACGTGCCTAAAGTGCTATGCGCAAGCTCATCCATATTTTGCCAAAGCGATAGCTATGCGAATAGCGAAGCCCGTGCCCGTAATTATAAATCACATTGACTTGAAATTGCATTTCAAAATAACAAACAACGAAACAACAAAACACCGATTGCTTCACATTAGAACAACATAACATCCGAAAAACGCGGCAGCATTGAGGTTATGTCACCATTACGATGTTTGAAAATGAGAATGAAAACTTCAATTGAGATGCAAACCTGAAAAAATATTGTTGGGGCAGTGGGAAGCCCTATGGTAACCATAATATAAGCGATGATATCCAATAGAGGTTTAAAAGAAACGAAACAAAAACAATCGGAACTGAGAATTTTGTGGAATTGAAAAATTGAGATATTCCTTGAGCAAATCTGTGTAGCTCGAAAGATTATGGCAACAACATACCTTAATTTATATTGCACCTTAGAAATTATGAATCGAAACGCGAAACTGGCAAAAAATAAATAAAACTTACTCAGAGCAAAACAAACCACGTGCGCACTCACCGCCATCTTGACTTGACTTCCGGCGCAAGAAAACGGCAAAAAAAATTTCCTTTGACACGAAACATCTATCTCCAACCCAAAAAAAATTAATTTTCCCCTTAAGTCTGTCCCATATCACCGTCGGCCATCTTGTTGGTTACGAAAAGAAGGTTCGTCACGAACCGTGCCCACTAAATTTGTTGGTGAGCCTTCCCACTTTATAGGCAAAATTTGAAAGAAATGTGTGCTCCGAAATGTGCTCGAACCCGACCGTTTGCCGTGCGAAATCTGAGTCAGTGGATTTCCGAATTAATTACTCCCTCCTATATTTGTTTCTATCTTATCGGATTAGGTGCTTGAAACATTAATCATCTCTGTATATAAACTTTTTTTTACAGTTTTTTCCTGAGCTCGGACTGTGTCAGATTTCGTGTCAAAATTGTTTTCACCGCACACACACATGTTGCTTTCGTTCCAAAAACCGTTTTCACCTCAGCTATGTATACGTGGTGAAAACGATTTTTAAAACGAAAGCAACGTGTGTGTGTGCGGTGAAAACAATTTTGACACGAAATCTGACACAGTCCGAGCTCTCGGAATCTCCGCATGAAACAGAAATATACAAAAATCGCAATTGTAAGCCGACAAATTTTGCAATAGTGAAACGGATATAAGAGGATTAGAAAAGGAACGAAAGTTTTAGATATATCAAGTGTATAGATTGTCGTAAATTGTAGGAAATAGATGAGACTATGGTAATGTATAGTAATCTGCGGTGAAGTGAAGTGCAACGTACAGTGCTGAAGTGTAGCAAATTGCTGTGAAATGTAGAGAATTGCATCAAAGTGTAGCAAACTGTACTGAAGAGTAGAGAACTGCAGTAAAGTTTAGTGTAGTGAACTGTAGTGAAGTGTAGTGAAGTGTAGTGTAGTGAACTGTAGTAGAGCGTACTGAAGTATAGGGAACTGTAGTTAAGTGTAGCGAACTGTAGTGAAGTGTAGTGTAGTGGACTGTTGTGAAGTGTAGCGATATGAAGTGACGTGTAGCGAACTGTAATGAGCAGTGAAGTGTAACGAAGTGTAGTGAAATGCGGTGAAATGTAGTGATTTTCAGATTTATATCATAGATAGAAGATCGGTGTAAATGGCAAACTTTTTTGTCTATGGAAGTATGGATCAGAAGCCTCTTCATAGTTATGCAGTATTTACTTAGATACGATCGAGTCTTTTTGCAACATCTATTCTGTGTGCCACATCTATTCTGATGCGTGCGGGTCCCTTGAATATGTTTTTGATCTGGAAAGTTTTTGAAGACCGTAGCAATTCTAGTCACCATACCTGCGAGCAAGTTCAGATCATTAGCATATCTCTGACTCTGACTGCTCTGCTCTGACCGCTCGTTTTCGCATTGATCTCGAATGATTTCCTACAGAACAATACTGAAGAACAGGGTCGCCAGTCCATCTCCTTGCCTTACTCCGACAAAGGCCTCAAAACAGATCCGCTGTCTTGCTGCAGTTCATAACAAAATACTTTTTCACATTGTCGACACTCCGAAGAGAAATGAGAGCCCGAGAACTACGGCGGGGACGTAAAAAGAGCACTTGCTAAATATTCAGTCGCACATCTGGAATATGTCCCCGGGATCGGGATGTGACATTTGGATCCAGACGGGAGGGCAAGAGAGGTGCGGGGCGTCCAAAATCCAGATGGTGTGATGCTTGTCGACTTAAACACTGTGGGAATATCCAGCTGGGAGACGTTAGCTGCGGATAGGCCTGGTTGTAGAAGCATGATGGAGAAGGCCAAGACCCTTAATGGGTTATGTAAGTAAGATGTGACATTCGGTCCGTACACAGTCAGTCAGATGCTACCCTATTACTTACCTATACAGTCTCCCAACCTCTCGAGTCTTGAAGTTCGGAAAGGCGAGAACAGGATTTGAAGACTAAGTAATAGACGAAAACACTGGTGCATTTAGTGAGCAATGAAAATATATTTCAACTAAAATACTGACAAATAATTAAGTTACATCCAATCGTCGTGTGGTACAAATTCTATTGTTTGTTTTCAATTGATCAATATTCACAACACTTAATTTTTGTTGACGTTACAAACCTCTAATTAATTAACGCAAGAAAGAACCCATTAAACGTAAATATTTTTTTAAAGAAATGTACACTTTTAACATAACAAAAATCTTAAATATTCCATATTTCAAAGTTTAACCACATGAACTAGCTACTTGTTAACTGTATGGTTCATTTATAGAGGATCGAAGATTAGTACGCCTTTACTTTGTTCAACATTTTACACATTTTCTATGAGTAAATTAGTAACTAATAAGAATGAAGAGAAAGTTATAGCTAAGAGCAATGAAGTAGAAATTGTGTAAAAACAAAGAAACTTTATTGGGACGGTGACTTTGCAAATAAACTCCGAAACGTTCCAATTTATATTTTGCGTAGATGACGAACTAGCTGTAGGTTTTCCGTAAAAAATCTTATAAAATTTTGGATATTTTTACCAAAAAATTGGTAAAATTAATTAACGAAAACTGTGAACGAAAAACCAATTTAAATTATTGCTGTTGTGCAGCTGGTTGCATTGGCGGCGCTAATCTCGATATAAATGCAACACTGCTGTGTAATACTTTCTTAATAAATACCGGTACACTTGGATTGTTGGCAGCAGCTTCAGTTGCAAGTCGAAGTTCATAGAACATATTTCTAGTGTATGGATTTCGACGCGATGAATAACGTAACACTAAGAAGTGATAGTAAACGAATGGTGTCATTAGACCAGCTCGGCCCCTGAAAATAATTGCAGAATTTGTCAAAATTTTGGTGCATAAAATCTTTCGCTCTAGTGGGAAAATTCATTACAGTCGAAGAATGAACGAAAATATAACGAGCCGGAAATGATGTGAATATATTAGACATTTCCTCGACACCTCTCATAAAGCATGCTAAATTTTATACAAAGTTCTGTCAAATTTGTACTGCTTGGTGAGTTGCCGTTTATGTTGAAATGACAGTCGAATAACCGAAAAGAATCTCATTTCAACAAAACAGGCAACTCACCGAGCAGTACAAATTCGAGAGAACCTTGCAAAAAATTTAGCATGCCATTTACAGAGGGATCGTGAAAACGTCTATTTGTTTCCCCTTCCAGAGCAACCGTATAAAAAACCCCATCCCAACTCATACTTTCATTGACTCAGTTTTCTCTACAATATGGTAAAATACCCAGATAACAATTGACCCCACGAAATGTACATCAAGTGCCATCGGAATATGTGCTTATTCCATTTAATGTGCTCCAGTTCCAGGACATTTAATGTACATTAAAAAGCGCGCTTACCGTTGCATCTTTTCTTTGGAACGAGAAGTGCATTTAATGTACATCAAATGTACATTAAATGTGAACCCAGTATGTGCATCTAAGGTACATTTAAAACACCTTAAATGCACGTTCAATGTACATTTAATGTACATTTTAGTTGTTTTTGAGAATATCTTATATATTACTCGAGCTTTGCTTGATCGTGGAACAATTAAACTAAAACGTGGAAATTTTACTTTAATTTTCGATCACATAGACAAGTAACAGAAGGTCACAGGTTGAGAATTTTTATTTTGAATTATTTTGTCATTGTAATGACGCTCAGATTGAACTCAACTAGAACAGTTGTGTTCTTGAACATATTACAAGCATCAACATTTCGGCATCCAGTGCATTTTACATTTTAGTGTAAATTACTAGCACATCTAATGTACATCTAATGTTATACAAGAAAAGAAAGAAAAATTTATTTTTGTTTTCCGACTTTTCCATTTCGGTTTTTTTTTATTCTGATGAATGCTACGCTTTAATTTGCGGTGCTTGAACCCAAGACGCTCGGGATTATGAGTCGACTGCTTTACCAATTGTGGCACCGGATACTTATGTGTTGGTGTGTTAAATTTGTATAAAGTGTTAAATTGTACTTCACCAGCACATTTTTGGTACATTAAATGTGATAGGAATAATGTACACCTTACCACGCACATAAAAATGCAATAATTTCGTGTTTTAATAGCACAAAAATGTGCTTTTTATTTACATCGAAAAATGTACTACATCACAAGCACATTTTTGGTATTTTTGGTACATTAAATGTGATAGAAATAGTGTACACCTTATCAAGCACATAAAATGTGCGAAAAATGTACTTGTGATCTAGTTCAATAATAAATGTGCTTTTTATATACATCGAAATATGTACCACTTTACAGGCACATTTTTTGTACATTTTATGTACATATTCTCAACAACATTGGATTTTGCACATTTAATGTACATTCATGTACATTTATGAAAGAAAATTTTTTGATTATAAGTTATAATTTAGGGCCCCAAAGCTCAGTTTCTACTAAGGCCCCAACGTATTTTTTCTACATAAATCGTGTAAATCTTATCCGATTTACAAAATCTTATTTTTCCCTGAAGGGTAATTGAAAAAATGATTACGGAATTTTATTCGGGCGAAATCGGTTGGAAACTTTCGAAGTTGCGGCCGAGAAAGTGGTCAAAAACGTGGTTTTTTGAAGGTCGGTGAAACTTTTCGACTTCTGCCAAATTTTTTTTTCCGCCGCGTCGTCGTCACCAATGCCCTCGCATGATACGATCAAATGAAGCTGATAAATTCGCGGCATTATCAAGCCATTTGAACGACAAAGTAACAGACCACGGAAGTCGTTTCTCCAGGTTTTAAATGAATGGCATGGACATCAGAAAATCAGGAACATCAATAAGCGAAAATCGGTTGAGTGGTTCGGACTGTGCGGTTCTCAATGTTAGCCCAACTCCGAATACGCGACCCTAGACGATATTGGGTGTAAATACTCCTTCAATGATGAGGTTTTATGTGTAGTGTTGTGTTGTAGTGTTGTAGAGAAAAAATAGGACAACTTTTTTGCCCATGAAAGTATGAATGATCTTTTAAACTTTTTTTTTTAAATTTTGGGGGTTTGGCGCATCTATTCTGATGCGTACGGGTCTCTTACCCAGATAACACAGATTACACTTTTTAATGTGGTTGCCCCCTGAATGTACATTAAATGTCCGAAATTCAATGTTGTTGAGAATATGTACATAATATGTACAAAAAATGTGCCTGTAAAGTGGTACATATTTCGATTTAAATAAAAAGCACATTTTTCGTGCTATTAATACTCGAAATTATTGCAATAGATCACAAGTACATTTTTCGCACATTTTATGTTCGTGATAAGGTGTACACTATTCCAATCACATTTAATGTACCAAAAATGTGCTTTTGATGTATACATTTTTCGATGTAAATAAAAGGCACATTTTTTGTGCTATTAAAACTCGAAATTATTGCACTAGATCCAAGTACATTTTTGTTTAATTTGTTTAATTTTCATTTACTAGCATATCTTCCAAAACCTTTTCTCTCAGTACAAAAAAAGTACATTTAATGTACTTTCTATAATTTAACACTTTATACAAATTTAACACACCAACACATAAGTATCCGGTGGCAGAATTGGTAAAGCAGTCGACTCATAATCCCGAGTATCTTGGGTTCAGACACTGCAAATGGTATAAATTTTTCTAATAAAAAAATGAGAGCTTGGGATAAAAAAGTGTAGATGGAGGACGTACCGTTCATCAGAATAAGAAAAACCGAAATAGAAAAGTCGGAAAACTAAATTAAATTTTCCTTTCTTTTCTTACATAACATTATATGTACATGAAATGTGCTAGTAATTCACACTCAAAAGTACATTAAAGGTACATTAGTTGTATATTCAAAGTGTTTTAAATGTACATTAGATGTACATGGTCAAAAGTACATTAAAGGTACATTAGTTGTATATTCAAAGTGTTTTAAATGTACATTAGATGTACATGTAATTCACATTTAATGTGCTTTAAATGCACTTTACGTTCCAAAGAAAAGATGTAAGATGATGATTAAGATTGTTCCATGCCAACTTTATACGATTTATTCGCATCACAAACATTACTGTTTTAAGGGCTTATTATATTGGAAGCGATGCGAATCATGCAAGGTTTGTGTGAAAGCTCAACTTCATAAAAATAAAATTTCGCATCTCGTCCAATATAATGATCTCTTTAAGAGCGTGTCAGATATTTTGACAGTTCTATGTTTTGCGATGTTTTTTCATTGCATATTTCTAAGACGATGATCATTAATTTTAAATCCCAAAACATCTACTGTTTGCATAACACATCCCTTTATAGATTCTATTAATCGGAATATATAATTATTGAGTCTTAGTGTCAAAATTTGATCTGAAAAAACATCGCATTTTATTATGCAGCCTAGTACTTTGCGATGATTTTTCAGATCAAATTTTAACACTACAGCGAACCGTATATAAAAACGGACAAGTCGAATTTTAAACAATGGAATTTCATTGTTAAAAGTTTGACTTGTCCCTTCTTATATTCGGTTCGCTGTAAGACTCAATAATTATATATTCTGATTCAGAGAATCTATAAAGGGATGTGTTATGCAAACAGTAGATGTTTCGGAATTTAAAATTGATGATCACTGCCTTAGAAATATGCGATGAAAAAACATCGCAAAACATAGGACTGTCAAAATATCTGACACGCTCTTAAGGAGTTGTTGTAACGATGCCAAAAAATCGCGCAATGTTTGTTTGAATGCTCAACTTGACAGAAATAAAAATAATTTTGTTAAGTAGAGCTTTCAAACAAACCTTGGGCGAATTATTTGCATCGCACGCTAATATAATTACTCCTTTACTGCCAGAGCCAGTGGCTCTGGCAGAGATACGATTGCGTGAATTTCGAACATTGGCGTGACTGTAGCACCATTCCAATTCGAAGCGTAAAGTATACAATAGGATACACCTCAGATGGCGCTGTTGCATAAAAAAAGCGCAATTATATCGTTGGTTTGTTTTTGCGCCTGCTACTCGCACTTAAGACCAATTAGTATACAAATTAATGTTGTATTTGCAGTGCACGATCTCTCATCCCCTTTAAGTGATAATAGCTTTTGCTCTTAAATCTGAATAAAAGCCGTTGACTGCGAATCCGTTTTTTTTATAAAATCTAAGAAAATTGCGTAGCACTGGACTATGGCTTATTGTCTTTCATATAATTTTGGGATCGTTATATTTTGACAAGTGCAAGTGAAAAAATGTATTTCGATTGGCGTAATATCTACAAAAAAAATTTGTTTACTCACCAAAAGACGAAGATAATGCAAATCGGCATCAAAAAGATTTCGGAAAAAGAGACCAATCTTAAAATGTTTCTGGTCTGAAGTTCAACGATGGAAATGAGGAGCCTAGCACCCCACCATGAGTTTTGGCCTATTGTCTAAAAAAGTTAATAAAATAGTAATATTTGATTGTAAAAGTAAGAAAACATTTTGGTTTTACTTACATCGAGTAAAGTTAGTGAATAACTAGCTGAATGTAAAACGGCAAAGAGCACCACAGGACTCAGAATTATTATAAGCGGAGACACATACAAGAATATTAGGGAGAAAAATAGATAATGGCAAGAATCTTCCATTAATAATAAAGACATGAACTCCCGTGTGAATTTAATTGGCGGTAGACGCTGGTGTAATCTAAATGCACTCGTTGCTGCATTTGCCATCAATACTTTGTTATAAGCTGTCTGGGCGCTCCTAGATAATTTTTAGTTACGTTAGAAGTGGCAACACAAAATAATGTTCAGATTATCTTACCCGAAAATTGGAAAGATATATCCTATCGCGAACACAATTGTCAATATTCTTGATGCCCAAAGGGCTGTATCTAATCTGTTGTTCATAACATGGTCTTTCAGAGCTGCAAAACCTCGATTTTCCGGAGCGTTTTGGTCTGCCATTTTGGTCTACTGAAAAAAAAAAACAAGATGTTGGGCTTTGACGCAATAGTGACAATTTTCAACTCAATATTTTTATCTGCCTAGAACGATAATCTCGCATTTTTCTCCCTAGGGCAAAATTGTTTTTCTCGATATATCTTTTTTCGGCAGATAAAATAGCATATGTACCGCTACCAGGATGCTTTATTTTGACGATTTGGATTATTTTCCATGCCTTCGGCTTCGGTTCGGAAATAACCTCCAAATCGTCAAAATAAAGCATCCTAGACAGCGGTGCATAATCTACTAATGTATAGTGTGCAGAGACAGAATATGGCAGCCATATTATGTTTCCACTAGTGTAGACAATGATCTTAGTCTTTAATTCTAAGTTAGAATATTCTAGATTACAAAATCCAGATATCTGCTCTCCTTCCCCGCCCAACCGTATTGTCCTCCCAATCCCTGTTTATAGCAACTGATCCTAACAACATCATTCGATCCAGAGGCGCCGAGTATATGGGGGCGTGAAGGGCGATGCAAAATTCTTTAAATTCCTTGGGTTTTTCAAGATTTTTCATCAATTTCTATTCTTCGCCCCCCCATGGACCGATTTAAAGTTGGCGCTTCTGAATCGATCATCCTGCCTCTCACTAACAGATAGAATTCGAGAAATTTCAATACTTTCTCTGTGAACGTAGAATGCAAAAGGATAGCTAGAAATTAAAATGAATCCCACAAACTTCGTAACAGCAAATATTGTAGGGTATGGGTGAAGCCAGCTCAACAGTGGTGAGTATAAACTTCCCAAGTGGTGAATATACAAATGACGTCAAAGTCTCTCAATTTTTGTTACGCAAGTTAAGCTCATCTAAAATTAGTTTCAAAGTGGAAGGCGCTAGTTAAAAAGTATGTTTTTCTACGGAATTTCTAAATTCAGATCCACGAGAATTCATATCAATTTCCACATATGAATCTATTCACTTCACAGCTAAATGGCCTACTAGAGAGCTCGGACTGTTCCAGATTTTGTTTCAAAAAGCGTTTTTACCACACACACACTTGTTGCTTCCGTTTCAAAAATCGTTTTCACCACGTATGCGTCACGTATACGTCATGTAAACATCACGTATACGTCACGTATACATCACGTATATGTAACGTATACATCACGTATATGTAACGTATACGTCACTTATACATCACGTATACGTCACTTATACATCACGTATACGTCACTTATACATCACGTATACGTCACGTATACATCACTACTAATTAAAAGAAATGTCAGTGACGCTAGACTGTGAAAAACAATGATCAGAGAATACATAGCTCTGGTGAAAGCGAGGTGAAAACGATTTTTGGATTCTAAATTCTAATCAATCTTGACGGGAGATGGCTCGTTGGAAAGATCTGAATCTGAAAATTTTTGTAGCGCAACAGCAACAGCATAAAAAGGTAAATTTTACCGAAAATTTCCGAAAATTTCATCTAAAAGTTGTCCAACCTAATAGATCTTGACTCACTCTAGGAAATAGGATGAAATTTGAGGAAATTTTATACTGATGGAAAAGAATATTTGTGCTCAAAAGTGCTCAAAATGCCAAATTTGACCCAAATTTCATCGTAAATTGACCACTTTCTCTCAACATATGTGGCTTCTATAGAAAGATCTTGTTCAGTTCTATCAAACTGGACAAAAAATTTGAGGAAATTTGGCGTCAGACAAAACGACTATACGGGACTATTAGTAGAAAAGCACCAATTGTGCTACAAAAAATGAAGAAAATCAACGAAAATTTCCAAAAATTTTATCTAAATTTTGTCCAAATTCAAGTTTATTAGAAAGTACAAGTCAACGAATCTAACTTTGTGAATTTTGTGAGAAATGTAAAGACTGAAAGACAAAAACTGCAAAAAAGCGCTAAAAACGTAAATTTCCGTAATTTCTCGCTTGTTATCAACTTTCTTGACTTTCATTTTCTCCAAAAGTATCGAACTATTTATCGATTTCGAAGTTTATGGGCAAGATGGACAGGTCTTGACCAGATCTAGAAGATAGGATGAGATTTGGAGTATTGTGGTGATATTAGGAGCTACACGAAGCACAGCAAAAATTGGTTAAATTAGCAGAAAATTTACTCAAGCGTCATCACAGAATAGTCCAATTTCAACAAATTATGGCTATTCGGAAAGGTCTAGTCAAGACTCATCAAACTGTATGATCTTGGGAGAAATTAGAAGTCAGCTAGCAAAACAATTTCCAAGAAAGCGCTAAAGTTAGAATCATCACAGAAAATTTACTTGACAAAACATATCTAAATGCATGTTTGAAGAAATGTGAAGTCGATTAACGACAAAAACTACAGAATAGCGCCAAAAATTACGATTTTCGACGTCCTACACTCCCTACTTTTTATGACGCTTCGAACAAGAGCGAGGCCTGATGACTGTGACTAGCTCAGAATGTAAATGCCGAAAACATAATAGCGGAGATTTGTCGCGAGGAGGAGGTGTGGAAGCTACAAAGTGCATGGAGAGACGATCAAAGAAGACTGCCAGTTGATCTGAGAGAGTAGTTGCCAAAACACGGCCCCTCCCTGAAGTAATGCTGTGAGACGGTTCCGGGGAGAAGAGAGCATGGAGAGTAAGAAAGGAGGTTTTAGTTGGTAGGCCATTGAAGAATGGAATCCAAATTTACCTTGGTCCAGGAGGACCGGGTGTCTATGAAGATGTCCTCACTATAAAAAAAAGGAACACAAGCTAGCACTGATCTTATACGAAAGGTTATTCAATCCTGGCCTCTACAGCGCAGCGCTGAGCACACATTTTTAGTTTTTAAATCAATTTTTCAATTGAGTAAAACTAAAAATTTAATGACCCGATAACCTCAATTTTTTTATTATGGTACCGAATGACCTACACGTTAATCTGGTTTCAAAAAATTTCTAGACGCTTTGAGTTTTTTGAAATTAACGTTGAAAGTTTCACACACACAATGACATTACTTGCAACTCACTTGCCTCTAGCGCATATAAATATACACTTTTTTCACTAATACATGCACAATAGGGTGGTCCAAAAAACTAAACTTTCGAAAAGTGTGGCGCACCAGCGTTTAAAAAAATCTAAATGAGTCCCTGATAAAAAGTGTCTATGAAGGCAACTCAATCTGGAGTGATCTGTCGCAAAATCAAAGTAGTCAGAAAAACCCAAAAAGAGTGAAAAACGTAGACTTTTATGAAATTATATAGAGATGGAAGGGTTGCCCGAAACTTCGAAAAACCCGACCCGAACCCGAATTGTTTTTTTCGGGTTCATGGGTTTCGGGTTTCGAAAATTTTAATCGGGTCGGGTTCGGTCCGGGCCGGGTTTGGAAACAGTTTGGGTTTCGGGTTTCGGAAAATTTATCGGGTCCTTTATTGACTTTTTATATTTTACAAAACTCGTCTAAATTATATCATCTTACATTACACGAATTTTGTTTTAGTCAAAGGTTCGTGAAGAATGCAGACGTCGGGCCTTGAAATAATTTTTGTTTCGAAGTAATTTGGGTTGTGAGTTTCGAAAAACTTGAGTGTCTGGTTCGGTCGGGGTCGGGTTTTGAAACAGTTCGTGTTTCGGGTTTCGAAAAATTTTATAGGGTCGGGTTCTGTGCGGGTCGGATTTCGAAAAATGGTCGACCCGCTCATCTCTAAAATTACATGAAACTAGTATAAGGGTAGGAGTCATGTTCAAGCAAGTTTAGTGAAATCCGTTCAGAATAGTCCTTAGAGAACGCTGTTTTGATTTATTTCGAGTTTCCGCACGGTATCGGAGTCATGGGAGCTCATTGAAGAACAAAGTGTACCCAGCTTTTCGTAGCGCCACTTCAATGACCAAAAAAGTGGTAAAAATCGGTGTTTTTTGAGGGTAGCTGAAACTTTTTCGCATATATCTTTACGAAATAAGCATGGTAATTGATTTTGCGGCACCCCAAGATCACTCCAGATTGAGTTACCTCCATAGACACTTTTTATAAGGGACCCATTCAGATTTTTTTAAACGCTGGTGCCCCACACTTTTTGACAGCTTTATTTTTCCATACATTTTTGGACCACCCTAATGCACATGCACAATCAACAATCGGATGTGAATTTTCGTTTCAATTTTAAAAATATAAAACGCAAATATTTCGATATGTTGTAGCACACTTTTATTGCTCAAAATTAAGTTCTTCAGGGGAAAAAAATATAAAATGTTGATGTTCCCGGCTCATTTAAATTTGACGGTCGAGTAAAAACTCCCTCCCAGCTTCGGACAATATCAATACCCCTCGAAATTTTCTTCAGATGGCGCCAAATTTCTGAATGTCTAGTACACCAGAAACCTAGTGACGGCATCTGGCTTTGAGGTCGTTCTTTGCCGCCACCGACTTTTTTCCGGCTCTCATGTCTGCTACGACCAAGTTATTTTTACTAATTTACTACTAAAGTGACGCAATTGTACTGATACTCAAGGAAGTCAACTAAAGTGACATTCAATGATTGCAATTGAAGTGAAACTCAAATCGATATCGCTAAATCGAAACCGCTTAATTGAATGTATTATTGAACACATCTGTTGCAGAAGTGCTACTTGAAATGAACGGAACGTGGCGAATTCTGATCACTCGTTTTGGAAATAAATAGAAAGAATGCTATCACACTACCTCTTTCAACTTTCAACTGATTCATCACTTTGATATGCGTGCATATCGTTAATGAATCAAAATTGATTACTCATTCCGATTGTATGAGTGCAACTTAAATGTTTCTTTTGCACATTTTCATATGAAATTCGAAATTCCCTCACATTAATGTGATAACAAAATAATTTTGAAAACGTATGACGTTATTGCCACAAATATCATAGATGTGTTCGTTAACTTAAATATCTTCATAAAAAAGAAACATTACAAACGACGACGGTCACTTTCAATTCAACAGAGATAGGAAGTGTAAAGTACGATACGCATCGTCATGTAAGTGAAGCAATCAGCGATGTGTATGTACATTTACAACCTGTTTGATTTACAGCATTTTATCAAATTTTTAAAAAACTCAAAAATATTTTTCATTGCAAAATCTCATTGTTGTTGGTTCGATCAAGTTTCTCATTCCTACAACACCGAAGACTACAACAAATGAATAAACACTCGCCTTCGGGGGATTATTGGAGGAATTATTAAACGAAAACGAAAAATTCGATAAAAGGTTTAACATCTTTCTTTGTATTCCAGGTCATTTCGATCGAAATGAAATATTTAAGTATTTGGAAATGGACTATAAACAGCAATTAAAAACCAGTTAAGTAAATCGTCGGTGCATAACTAAAATCAATAAGTGGGTAAGATGTGTCAAAATTAATGAGTTTTATATGGTAACAGAGCAGCGGGTAAAACACTAAAATGCAGATTGAATTAGGTACTTACATGGAATTTTGTAGGAATTCACTGTTTGTTTCAACCTTTTTCAATGTGCATAAACCCGCACTTTTTTAAACCTATTCGCTCGACGAGTTGATTGTACTGAAGCCTAGAAACAAAATCTCTATTAGACCTTTAATGGAAACTTCACTGAATTTCATTTACCTTTACGTGGTCTTTATCAAAGATTCCGTGATCTGTTTTACGACAAAAAAATCGCATGTAATCATGACATAAGCTTTCAGGTCTGCCAATACAAGTAAACAAAAAATGAATTAGTTTAATGAAAATGAAAAGGAACTGCGATTATACGACGGCTTTGGTTAGCGGGTGAATTTGAACGGCAGATCGAGACATTGTAAACATTTTTGATTTTAATAGAGAGCGTCAGATGGCAATCACCAAATCCAACAAAAACGCTAAACACTAAGATAAATTCAAATGACAAGATTCGACAGAAATGAATCCGTTCGTTTCGTCTGTCGGTTCACAAAATTTTGTAAACATTTGCTGCTTACTAATCCTGCGACGGAAACACATATGAGCAAGTTGTGAATGTAACCCGTGGTATGCTGTTAAAGTATAATACACTTTATTAAAAGTCATAAAATTCGAAGGATTTTTTAAAAAGATATTGTCGTTTTCTGTCCCTGACATGAGATTCGCTTACATTCGGCTGCTGGTATCTAAGGTGTGGTCATATTTATGGTTGAATTTGTTTGTCGTTGTTAAAATAACAAAACTGAGTATATGAAATGTGAAGATTTCCATGAAAATGTTAAAGAAAGCAATTTTCATGCAAATTACCAATTTTCTTAGGTATAGTTATTATCTTTTGACCTCTATCGGCCCACTATACCCTAGTAGTGAGCTAAGTTTCAATTAAAGTAGTTATTGGGTAATCTAAAATACAAAATTAACCCAGAACTGTGGAAATGAAAAAGATTTTTTCTAACATTTGATGAATATTTGATGAAACTTTTGTCAAATGTGAAATGTGGCTACTTTAAGGTGAGAAATTAATTTCGAATTCGAATATGTAGAAGTAAAATCAACACAATATATTAAAATGTGTGCAGTTCCAAGTTTTTTGTCATCATAAATCGCTCTTCTCGTTTAAAACGAGATTTGCAATATTGTCTGATTCGGATGATATGCAATCTACCACAAAATTTTCTTTATGTTTTCGCTCGCAAATATCTTTTCCAAAACTAATATTTTGGTATAAGTATTTTTCATAACAGTCATATTGGTCGCGTCTAACACAGTAAAGTTTACGGGCATTTCCTAACGTCTAATGTCAAACTCATTGTAAACAATAATGTTTGCTTACTCGAGGCTTACTTTCAGTTTCGTTTCAATAGACAGTAATTCAGTTGTTGCTTAGAAATGATTAAGGTTAGGAATTTTGAATAATTCGTTGTTTTTTACCCTTTTTCGGGCTCTATATATGACTAGTTGCTGAGATGTGACCTGATTTTTTGTTTGCTTCACTTTTTATATCTATAAAAACATTTTAAACGCAAAAAATCCGAGATGTAAAATTCGATTTTCACATTTCACATTTCACATTTCAATTATGTGAGAAAAATATGTGAAGTCACAGAATTTTCAAATGGCACATTTTTCGTCGTCGTTGAACTATTTGTCCATATTATTGCACATCCGTAATTTTTATGATGGAATGTGCCGAGATGTGACCTAAAGTAAAACAATAAAGTGGCTAAATTTGCCTTTTTTCGTCACATTTGCCAGATGTGAACGTCACATTCCCATATATGAAGTACTTCATTGTGGGACTTTAGGTCACATCTCGGCACATTCTACCATAGATGTGCAATAATATCCATAAAAAATCTTAAGCTGACGACAAATTTGCCGTTTGAAAATTATGTGTTTCACATTTTGCTCACATATTTTCACATAAATGTTACCACATCTGTGAAATTCACATTTTTGATTTTTTGTGTTTGAAATGTTTTTACACATACAAAAAGTATTACAAACCAAAAATTAGGTCACATCTCAGCAACTGAAAGCATCCACGGCTCGAAAACTGACACAAAAATGGATAAATATAAAAATTGTATTCTTCTCTTAAAACGGTGCAGATCTATGATTTTCTTTATTCTGACTGTTCTATGTAACATATGAAAATTCATTTTTTGAAAAATAAAACAATTTTTAAGAGTCACTTCGCATCGCACGCATGTCAGCTCCAGGCAATGCCCCAGAAAATAAAAATACTTATTAAATATTGCGGTGAGTTTTTTTACTGTAAAAATTACAAGGAACAAACTTAAGAAGTTAAAAAGAAACAAGTTCAAACCTCGGTATTTTACTTCAAAACCCTTTCAAGATGACAAATGTTTCCCGCATTTTCATCTACAGACTTGAGATGTGACTCATTATTTTACATAAGTATCATAGAAACTGAGAATGTGCCTTCAAAAATTTAACATTTCACATTTTTTCACATAATGTGACTCACATCTATGGAAAAAAATGTGAATCACATTTTTTCACATCTTCACATTTTCTGGTTAATTATGTTTTTTGGATCATAAAAAAGTAATTTCAACTTAAATGTGGTCACATCTCGTCTACGCTTAAAGAAAGAGGAGCGTGAAAAAGTGTCATAGTCAAAGCAACAATTGAAAATTGTTAGATCAACAATTCGACTACACGTGAAAGTTGCATTTTCTACAATTGCGAAAGCCAAATCAACTATTCGAAATTGCAGAAAATTCAATTTTTATGCATAGTCAAATTGTTCGATTGTTGCTTTGATTATGAACTTATTAACGCTCCTCTTTCTTTAAGTGTATAGAGCCAGGGGAGGTCAAAACATGCTAAAAATACGCAAAAACCCAGTAATTTACATAGTATGTAGTATGTAGTATGTGCTTTCTGAATCAGAAGTCCCTTTTGATGAAGGTCGCATAGAACCTGAAATGTGCCGTTTGAAAGTAGTTAGATTTTACATTTGACAAAATTTTCATCAAATGATAGCAAAGATCTTTTCCATTTCCGCACTTCTCGGTTAATTTTGTATTTTTGGTCATATAATAACTACTTTAACTGAAACTTAGCTCACTGCTAGTCTACAATGGGCCGATAGAAGTCAAAACATAGTTGAAATACCAATTTACCAAGCTAGCGGGACAATTATTTGTCTCATTAATGCAGTAGGTTTAGGTTAAGTTAAAGGTATCACGTATTCATCGTTCAACAATGCACTATTGATACAAAAAAATTTGCCCAGCTCGCTGCCGCTAGCTTTGTAAACATCATATTTACGACTTTCAACAATAAAATATAGGTCTAACGCTACTCCAGGATATTCACTAAGGCGAACATTCATTCATTTCATTATTTCTGTCAAATCTTGACACTTGCCTTTATCGTTAGTGTTTAGCTCTCCAATAACTCAGGGGGAGTTAAACAGTAACCGGCTACCCTAATGTCAGCATAAAAAACTAAGAAGAATCAGCGAAGATTTTAAACGAAATTCACCGAAACAAACAGAGAAATGATAAGGTTTTCTGAACAAAAATGGTTTTTTATACAGAAAACAATTCAGATTCAGAGAAAAATCAGGAACCCACACAGCGATGTATGAGATGCTAGATAGGATGTTCCTAAGGCTTGATGACGGTTTGGCAGTGGGCGCTATCTTTTTGGACATCAGAAAGGCATTCGATTGCGTTGACCATGATATCCTAGTCCAGAAACTGTATTTTGCAGGTATTAGGGGGGCCCCGCTTGAATTATTGAAAAATTATCTGATGAATCGTAAGCAGTACGTAGTGTTGGGAGGAACAAAGAGCCAAATGAAAGATAGTAATGTGTGTGTTCCCCAAGGGTCGGTATTGGGTCCATTGTTATTCTTGGTGTATATAAATGACATACATGGTCTTCGTACTACTGGTAGCGCTACTCTATTTGCTGACGACACAGGTTTACTTTACGTTGGGGAGTCGACTGAGAAAAATGTTGTGTCTATGAATGAAGATGTCGCCCTCTTGAAGGATTTCTTCGATTGCAATAAACTATCGCTTAATGTAAAAAAACAGTGAGTATGCACTTCCACCGGAAGGGTAGTTCAGATGTTGATGAGGTTGTCTTGGATGATCACGCAGTTCAGTCAGTCTCAGTGTTGCGCTATTTGGGACTGTTTCTGGACTATGAGCTGTCGCTTAATGCTCATATCCAGAAAATGTGTAGTAAGATAGCCTCGGTGTGCGGAGTTCTGTGTAAGCTAAAGAACCTACTTCCCAGATCTGCCCTGTTGAATATCTATTATGCCCTAGTTCATTCACGGCTGTCGTACTTGTCAGCGGCATGACAGTTGAGTGTATTACAGAAGAAATGCTTAAGAGTGCACACTGCTTACTAAAGAGCCATCTGTCGGAATCTTTTCAACTTATGAAAATTTGTATGGAAAAAGTCGTAATTTTCTGTAACGTTTTTCTCTTAAAGCCTTAAATGAAAACGAATGCTTATGTCGTCATTACATACTTAATCTATTCCCAAACAAAATTGCGGAAACACTTTTAGACAAAACATTTACATTTGCTAGAAATGTGAATTCCAATATTTCACTGCAAAAGTCAGTCTTTCAGCTTTAAACACTTCAAAACGCATAATTTCTTCGACCAATGTGCTTGCTCACTTAATCTTTAATTGAATAATTAATTTAAATGACGAAAAGCATTTTCTCTAGTATCTTTTGTATCGATTTCTGACTTTTAGGAAATGTTTTCTGCGATTTAAATTGATTATTCATATAAAGATTAAGTGAGCAAACATATTGGGGGCCGTTCATAAAGGATGTCACGCCAAAATCGGCATTTTTCGTGTCACGTCACGTCACGCCAACTTCAAAAATTGAATTATTGCCAGTGGAATAAAGATTGATACCAACGTACATGACTTCAATATAAACTCAAATTTCACAAACCATTGCAACTAAAGGTACAGACATTTGTTTTGATGTGCCGGGGCCACTGAGCTACTAGACTATTTTTTGATTGTATGATTAAGTTACACCTTATCCACTAGACTTATGCGAAACGGGTTCTCGTGACGTCACGCAACTCTCTAACCCCCCCCCCCCCTCCCTCCTGTCACGCCAGCCGCATAACCCCTCCCCCCTACCCCCCTAGGCGTGACATCCTTTATGAACGGCCCCTTGCTCAAAAAAATTATGCGTTTTGAAGTGTTTTTTAAGTGGAAAAGCTGAAAGACTGGCTTTTGCAGTGAAATATTGAAATTCACATTTCTAGCAAAATGTAAATGTTTTCTGCAAAAGTGTTTCCGCAATTTTGTTCGGGAATATAATAATAATAATAATAATCTGCCTTAACAACCCATGAAGGGTTAGGGGCTAGATCATTATTTACTAGTTTCGCTACTTTTTGTGGTTCTACTATTTGAGATCCTTTCATTACCGGAAAGTTTTTACTGTGCCAGTGGTAAGCTGTGCGACGAACCCAGTGCCATCCATGAGATGTACTAGGAACGAAACTAGTAGGAGTAGAATACCGGCACCTCCCAACAATGCCTTTCACCGGTAAGCCGTACGATGGCGCTACACTCAACTTCACATGACTTGAACCGATTCAATTAGCTTTGTTTTGTTTACAAATCGGAACAAATCTGTCTGCGGCTGAGTTTCGAACCAACGCACTGGCAACTCGATCTCATAGTAGCAAGCAGACGTGTTAACCACTACGCTATCGAGTTGTTTTGTTCGGGAATATGTTAAGTGCGTAATGACGACATAATCATTCGTTTTCATTTAAGGCTTTTAGAGAAAAACGTTGCAGAAAATTGTGAGTTTTTCCATACAAATTTTTATTATTTGAAAAGATTCCGACAGATGGCTCTTTTGTAAGCAATGTGCACTCTTAAAACATGCCAACAAGTTGCCTATGCGGTTTCACACGATTGAACTTTTCCGGCATTACTGCCCTAATCTGCTCAATGTTGAGAGTTTGGTTAAGTATAGCATGTGTGACTATGTGTATCAAGCATTACATGGGATCTCGCATAACAACATCAATTTTGTGAGACCCGCCCACCCCTACAATCTACGTAATAACCAGAAGGTTAGGTTGTCTGCTGTCAAATCAGCGCTGGGTTCGAGGGCAATCTCACATGCTGGTACTATGATTTTCAACTCACTTCCGCTGAGCATTAGGACAGCTCGTCACGCAAGGTTCAAATCGGACTTGAAGCTGTGGTTGTTGGAGAGGCAGTTTCCGGCTTGTTAGTGGGTGTGCCGGAACTTTGAGTCGTTTTTTTCCTTTTGTTTATATTGATACCTATACATTAGTGATATTAAGGGCTTCACAACGGTGATAATCCTGATGCAGGTAGCGATGGACATAGACAAAGTACTAAGCGAGATGCACTTTTTTTCATTTCCTTATCACACTCTCATGCTCCTTCAATTTGCCTCTACTTCTTGCTTCCATCTTTTTCGTTTTCTTTATTTTTTCTTCTATAATTTTTTTTACTCTTCTCTTTCGTATTACTTTTCCATCTCTATTACATAAATATCTTCGCATGTTTTTCTTATTCTTTTAATTTTATTTGTAATTTCATTTTCTTATTTTCTCTAATTTGAAAAATTTAACATTTACACTAACCTATGGATTGTCTCCTTAGTACGTGTACAGTGGAGAGTCAAATTTTATTTTTTGTATTTCTCGAATAGTATTTTTAATAAATCAAATCAAATCAAAATCAAGGTGGAACACCTGTGGCGAGGTAGAACGCTTATGTGAAAGACAGCTTGACTGTATGGGAGAGAACCAGCCCAATTTTGTACGTAATTCTCTCCCATGGAACCCAGTTGTCATTCACATAAGCGTTCTTCCTCGCCACAGGTTTACCAACTTATCATTTCTCTGGAAACAAAAGATTTTCGGCGATTGTTTTGTTTAATTTTGTCGCTAATTTGATGCTTTTGTTGAAAATCATCGCTGATTTTCTCTAAGATTTTTTAGATTGCAGAATGTCGATTTTTTTTAAATGGAACCTAAAAATACGTTCAACGGATCCTCCAGTTCATAGACTCTGAGAGCCCTAGTGAAAAATATTTCGCAAACGAGACTTCTCAAAAGTTGATTTCTGTTGTATGAAGGTTAGTAGGGTAAATTATCGGTCATGTAGTAGTTTTCATCCAGACTATAGTTTCACTAATTGTCGGCCAAATTTCGCAATGAAATATGGACTATTATTGGTTTTGGCCGGAGACTACTGCATGCCCCTTAGCTAGTGCATTTACCCTGAACGTTTTTCGAACCTTTGAGACCTGTTCGCCTGTTCCGGTCTCAAAATTCTTCCGAATTCATTCGAGGCTGATGACTAGTCTCTTTTTAAACAGTTTTCTAGACTGTTTGAGACTGGTCTCACTTTAGATATTTTGGACTTCATGAGACTGCTAAGTTGTCTCTTTTCAAATTTTTTTTTTCTTTGTGAGTGGTCTCATTTAATTTTTTCTTTGTCTTCGTAAGACATACTTCTTTACACCTTCTGAGTAGTCTCACTTCTTTCTAATGTTTTATATTTTTTGAGACCTTGAGTAGTCTTATCATCTTATCATCGGTGTCACCTTTTCACATTTTTTCTCAGATTTTTAGACTCGTTCGAAGAACGAAGTTTATTTACGACGTTTGTAACCAGTCGATTTTCGACCCGAGAGTAGGGGGAGAGCATCGATCATGATCCTTAGATGGCGAATCATCAATAAAAAAATGTCCGTCCGTCCGCCCGTCCGTCAACACGATAACTCGAGTAAAACTCGACCGATTTTCAAAAACTTTTTTTTTCCTGGAATTGAATCTGGACACTGTTGGCCCAAGAACCGCCGAGCTAGGGCCGTTTAAGTGGTTTTTGGTCTTTTGTACATAACTCAAGTAAATCTTTTCCGATTTTCATAAATGTATTTTTGTTTGAAAGATCTGGGCATGGCTGAAAATTTATGGAAAAAGTTTTTGGATTTCAGTCCTTAGACTTAGCTATGGCACTAAAAACGAATGTCTGCTAGGGCCCTACGTGTTTGTTGACATAAATCGTGTAATTCTTAACAGATTCTTCTATTTGAGAGCTAACCGAGTACTGAATTATATTCAAAAACAAATTTGGGCCCGGTGCCCGTGCTTAGGGCTCAAGTGGGGCTTAGGTCGGTCCTACGTCCTAAGGTCGGTCGGCCCTAACTAAAGAAATCTTTTTTCTATGTTACAGAGCAAATTAAGGGAAAAATTTTTGTCTATGGAATTATGTGTCCGCGGCCTCTACTTAGGGCCCCAGGTCGGTACTAAGGTCGGCCCTAGCCAAGAAAATGTTTTTTGCTATGTTGTAGAGAAAATTGAGGAAAACATTTTTCTCTATATGGGGGTAAATTTTGCGCTTTCGAAAAGGTTTTTTTACACCGTATCTTCGGACGGGTGTTTCAATATTCGTTCGAGTCTTTTAGTAACATCAACTCTGTTTACCACATCTACTCTAATACGTACGGGTCCCTTCATATGTCTTAATATTCGTTGAGGACATTTCTCCCTCAGATACGAATCTGAGGCACCTCAGTTTATTAATATTTGGAGCTTTTCTAGAAGTGTTTGCTTTATTACTACTGTTGAGCTTTGGTTTTTTAGATTAGATTTTCTGGTCGAGGCGGGCAACTGGCCTTGAAACACAGATCCTATGATCCTTTGTTCCTTCCCCGTTACTATCATTCCACCTAGTCATGTATTCTGTCTTAGTTAGATTCCCACATTTAAATGTTCCCATTTCAGAACGCATAGTTGTAACCGGTACGCTGAATAAGCCTCGTCGTTTGGGCCCGGACATTACGACACATCTTCAAGCCTCCGACTTAACTGGGCCATTCCACGAAAACTCCGTTCCTACGCTCGAAATGCTCAGTACTTACGTAAAGATATTCATAGAAAATGGTGCACTAGAAGGATTGATCCTTCAACTAGAGGTTAGTTATTTTTCTATAACTATCATTTTGTAACTACTGAGAATTTCATGCGTAGGAACGAAATGGTCCGTGGAATTGCCCAACTATGCTTATTCTAAACGAGCCCGTAAATGCAGTGTATCACACACAACTGAAATACCTTTTTCTAGGGCATTTGTGTGAGCAACCATTAATCTGTTTGTTGGACCACATGCTTAACGTGAATTCCGAACCACGCCTATATATTGTAGCTGCATATATAGCATTTCATCTGGTGTTCATTATATCTCCGCCTTAAGAAAGACTCAGATATCTGTACACAGAATTCATCGTGTATGGGTGACGTCATACATGTCGTTCTTCTGTGTACGGTTCGTTGTGGATACCAAACACCACAACTACCCATTTTTAGAAGCTTAGATATGCTTAGGAACGTTACTTTCATGCTACAAATTGAAGAAAAATCGTCTACATAATTTTATCCTCACCGGGCTTTGGTTAATACTTTCTTACATCGCTCACAGATGGCGTTGGTCTTCTTTTTCTTTATCATTCGCTAGACCCAATTCTGCCACTTTAGTAGTCTGAAATGGCTTCGAATTATTATAAACTTATTTTTTTGTACCTACATTCCGGTCACCCATCCAGGTACTAACCGCGCCGATTGATGCTTAACTTTAGATCTGGACTGCTTGCTGCTAATTCAGATGTATTTATTTGAACTTCTAATTTTGAACCGTTATCACACGATGTGTCTTCAGACCAATGAATACGCTCATCTCGGAAAAATATTTTTATGAGACCAATGAGTGCACTCATTTGGAAAAAAAGTTTTTATGAGACCAATGAGTGCGCTCGTTTTGGAAAATCATTTTTATGAGAACAGTGAGTACACTCATTTCGGGAAAATATTTATAAGAGACCATTGAGAGCACTCACTTTGGAAAAAAGTTTATATAAGACCAATGATCGCAATCATTTTGGAAAAGTATCTTTATGAGGCCAATGAGTACACTCACCGGCACTACAACCTATTAAGGGTCTTGGCCTTCTCCAGCATGTTTCTCCAAACGGGCCTATCCGCAGCTAACGTCTCCCTGCTTGTTGTTCCCGTATTCTTAAATTGGCAAAAGCAGTGTCGCTCCACTTGGATTTGGGTCGCCCTGCACTCACTTTGCCCTCAGATTTGGATTTCAGAATTTTTTTCGGAATACGATGTTCATAAATTCGTTGTACATGACCGAGGCAACGTAGCCTATTTATTTTTGTTGTTCTGACTATGTCGGGTTCTCCAAAAAGCTCTCTATTCGGTCAAATAATATGCAAATATTGTACGCAATACCTTTCGTTCGAACGTGTGCAGCGATTATTCATGTTTCTGTGTCAAGCACCACGTCTCCGAACCGTACGTAGCTACCGGTCTAATCACATTTCTATGAAGTGCGCATTTTGAATTTCGACCTACTGTCTTGGACATTAAAATTTTCAGCAGACTGTAATAACTCCGGTTTCCCAAAGTTACTCACCTCTGTATTTCGTCCGCAATATCGTGTTGTTTATGTTCAGCTCCGATCCAATTTACACTCATTTCGGAAAAATGTTTATACTTTTCCAAAATGAGTGCACTCATGTTGGTCTCATAAAAGTATTTTTCCAAAATTAGTACGCTCATTGGTCTCACAAAAGAGACTTCTCATCGGTCTCGTTCATTTATAGTTCATCCACAAACTAGACGGTCGGAAAAAATAAATTTGAGACCAAGTTCGCCTAAAAACAATTCATGAGAATAAATGAGACCTTTGAGAGTACGTTTTTCAAAGTCTCATGAGATCAGAATTTTTACTCGGGGGACATTTGAAGCCAGTTAAATAACTCGAATATGGTTTGCCGCGTCTCCGTGCCGAATCCACGCGGTTGTGGTATAGAGTACGCTTTGAAGGGACTCTAATTCCATAACACGCTAGAGGTTCTACCGCTAAGACCACGCAGAGGGGATATTCTCCTTTGACTCCCTTTGAGGATTTCAACGCCTCCGGATTTTGTTTCGCAGAATTTTTTTATCCTCCTCGAGTAGAGACTTAATAGAGCGCCTGAATTTCTGTATGTAGATAAAGCTAGCGCTTCCTCCTATACTCATAATGGTCAGAAGCCACCAAGTCGTGTACGAGTTGTCTGCAGAATGTCTGTAGAATTATCATACGAGTAATTAAGATGTCGCTGCTCAATTTCTTCTTATTGAACACGTTGTTGTCTATAAATAGAATTTTATAACCCAAACGAACCAAACTGGGAGGTAATGGTGCATTTTTGGAGGTAAGAGACTTCTTCAGTAATCAAATTTTTCGCTGAGTCGACACCCTGCATTATATCCACCCGGTCGCAACAATTGTCAATGTCAGTTGCGGAAAAAGTTCGTTTAATGCGAATATACAATTGATAGAGGTTTTTCATACTTTTTGTGCTTTTCGATATTTGCGATGTAAACATGGTTTTACCATTGTTGCAGATGTCTCATAACATCTCTTTACCGCTCCTGCATCTTTAAGTCAATATTGTAAATGGAATTAAATCAAGAGGATGAGGACATTGCTCTTCCAGCAGACACCCTAGCTTTCTTGCGAGAATTTCTGGCAGAAAAAGCCGAAAGAGAAACGCGAGAAGCCGCTCTACTTAATTCCGGCAACAGTTGCACATCAAAAGGTGCTTGCTTTAGCGCCTTCGAAGAAGATTGGGTTCTTGTGGAATTGACAACCGAAAAAATCATTTTGTTCACGTTTTCTATTACAGCAACTGAGTCAATTTTGGTACAATGAAGAAACAAAGCGAACGCTGGCACGTATTTGTAAGGAACTCGTAAGCTCGAGCAAAGAAGGTTACAAAATGAAAATTGCGCTGCTTTCCTGCCCATCACTCTATGACTCGATTCGAAGTGTCAATGAAGATATCACCATTCGACTGTTTGAATTTGACCAACGATTCAGCTGCTACGGTCAGGACTTTGTTTTTTATGATTACAACATCATCTCCGATGATCCAGAGTACATGGACGATTATTCACAACAGTTTGACATTGTTTTGATGGATCCGCCGTTTCTGAGTGAAGAATGTATATGCAAATTGTCGCAGATAGTCAAGAAGATCAGTAAACCGACAGCGAAATTAGTTCTATGCTCTGGTGAGGTTGTAGAGGACTGGGCAAGCAAGTATCTAGGATTGAAAAAACGTAATTTTCGACCTGAACATGAACGAAATCTTGGGAATATGTTTGCGTCGTATGCCAACTTTGAATTAGACGATTTGATCCGATAAAAATGTAAATTTAAAATAAATTTTATTACGCAATGGAGTACAAAACGAATATCTGAGACTATTTCGAATCAGCTTCCTTTCTTTGTTGAACTAATTCACGAAGGTTGTCTTCTTGTTCCTTCAGGCATTTAATTAAAAATACTTTCTTTTCATCGAGTTGTGAGGCCAAATTTTCACATTTCTCTCCCTTAGTTTTTAGTTCCTCGCATATGTCTGGTACGGTAGACAATACGAACATACGACCAACTGATGAGTAGACGCTGTAAAATAAGGAAAAATTGATATGAGCTGAGGAGATTTTTGTGTTTACGGCGGTGTGTTTCAAAATTTTCACAGCGACTTGTGCCTACACGCCACTTTACGGATTTGTTGTGAACGAAGATCTTCGAAAAGGGGTCTTATGGGTTTACCACGACGTTTGTAACCACCCCAATTTCGACCCGGGAGTGGGGAGGAGAGGCATCGATCATGGTCCTTAGATGACGAATGAATCCGTCTCCGGTTCCGATTTCCATCATTTTCAGTTCAGGGGAGAAACTTTTTTGGATTTGTGTCCTTGGACTTAGCTAGGGCACTGGAAACGAATGTCTGCTAGGGCCCTACCTGTTTTTGTATATAACTCAAGCAAATCTTTTCCGATTTTCATAATTTACATCACAAATATATATTAGAGTTTGAAAAATACATTTCTGTGTACAAATATGGAAACTCAAGGTAAAATATCTGGTCCAAACGGGTCGAAGTGGCAGGAAGCGTGCCTAAGATGCAGGAGACATTAGCCCTCTGAACTGCAAGGGATATGCGCTGAACCAAATATTTATGAGAACGTGGATCCCCACTGGTTTCGTTAAGTATAGGTCCAATCTTGTTGATAAGTAGTCGAGCATCGGCGGAACATGGACCGAATGTTTCTACGCCAAAGGCGTTGAAAATATACCCATCTGCTTTCAGCTTGGAATATTTCCTGTGCTTTATTCGAGAAGCATGCAGCTGTGCGGCTGGCTTGACGAGCAAACGTATCGAGGTAACTTGAGGCCCACACGAGGTAACGACCATTGGTAAATGGTACTAACGTCAATCCGTCTGGAGACAACCCAGGTGGTTCAAGAGTAGCGTGAAAATTAGCCGAAGATAGAGCTTGACTTAAAATTTTGTTAAGCTCAGTATGTCTGTGGTGACGTCTAGCACTCTTCTGGCAGCTCAAACCGTAAATTCTGCGTCCGCAAACCGAAGTGCCACACGGACAAATGTGGGAACGGCAAATTGGCGCTCCAATCAAAACTGATGTGGTTATTGTCGAGATAAGTTCCTATTTGTTACGATGGAATAATGTTGATCCACGCGTCTTACTCATTGCACTGTAGAGCGTTAAATCTAACAATGTCCAAGTTATTTGAAAAATTAAGTTCTGCTCTGATCATGCGCAAAACGTTGATTTTGTTATGTTTTGTTGGAGGGGTGGGGGTTGCATCATTTAGACTATGCCAGCTTTCCAATGCCTCGTCAACATGACAGATAATATTCTCGTCTGGTGTGCGGAGAATTTGAGAGACGAGTTTACTAGTGCCGTTAACGGAGCTCAGGAAGGCTGGAAGAGCAATGTCTCTTAGACGTCTAATTCCCAGCCCACCACAATAAGTGGGAAGTGTGGCTTGTGTCCAAACTTTATCCTCCATTGCTATATTCAGGATGTGTCCACAAACAGATTTAAGGTTTATGTCAAAGCTATCGACGAAATTTTCGTGCAGCCATGCCGGTGACGAACGAATAAAATAATTCAATTTTGGAATTGCGAAACAATTCCTTAGTAAATAATACGCTGAATGTGCTGATAAATTTTTCAGTCTTTCGAACATTAGTCTAACTCTTTTCATAAAAGTTGACAAGTCCAGACCGGAGAATGGGTGCGCCTAGCAAATGAAAGTCTTCGTCGTTTATAATTTGGATACCGGGCGCGAGAGTTCTGAATTTGTATACTATTTCAGAGTCGATTTGTCCAGACGAGATGAGTTGATGTTTAAACCTATTTTATTCGACTGTTCTATGAGAACGGCAAAATCTTTCAGAACGATGTCGGGAAAATCGCTCAACGTACCGTCGTCCTGATACCAGACATTAAGATCCGAATTCATTTTATCTATGATGTGGTGAATAGAGAGCGGAAACAAAAAGTCGCCAGCTAGATCACCTTACTGAATTCCAGTAGAGGACATTATGATGCTCGAGTCGTAAAATAGATAAGATGAGCTGGCGTAACATTGCCAGAAATATTTGTAGAGTAATGGAATGTTGTGTCTTATTCTGGCCAGCATAAAGTCTCTACTAACTGGTACGCGTTGGAAAAATCGATTTTTAGGGTAACTCTATGGGTTTCTAGAGAACCCCCAACAAAAGCTCTTGTTGCGTGGACGACGACTTCACATCCACACCGAATACCAAAGCCCAACTGTTTCCGAAATAGTCCCCAATTACCTCTTTGGCGTGTCGCACACACAATTTTGATGTCAGTCTTCTGATGGCGAGGCCGATGGCGATTGGTCTGATACCACCACATTTCTTGCATAACGCACACAATGTGGCTCCGTAAAGGAATTGGCTCACGATTGGGTTTACATCACCCCTCAACATAAAGTTGGTTAATTCGGTGACTGCTGTTAAAAATTCGGGACCAACGTTGCCGGCGGAAATCGAAATAAGGTCCTTGAAAAATTGTGGTCTGAATCCATCGGGGCCGGATGCAGATCCACTGGCAAAGTTCATAATTGTTTTTTTGTTCAAAATTTCTGGGCATGCTCGACAGGAGAAGTACGCGGTGCATTGTGGAAGGTTGAAGTATGACGCGAAAATTTTTGCTCTTTACATTTATTTCATTTGTCGGTTTTTTTGTTTTTTCTTTGTTTAATGTTTCGAAATGAGTGAAATTAATGGGTGCATGGGTGCGGTACATGCGTCGGTTTTGATTCTGTTTGTTTTTAAAAAATTTTTCTGCAGCGAAACAGCTG
>CM055403.1:63640775-63661994 GCA_029228625.1 Pseudolycoriella hygida | reverse complement strand
CTCTAGGTCGGTTATAAGATCGGGCCTAGGGCAATTTTTTTTCAAATTTTTTAGATTTTTTTAAATTTATTTTTACATTTTGGGTTTTTTAAGGATTGCAGAGGTTTTTTGTGACGTTGCTTCGGACGGGTTTTTCAATATTGCCCTTTCAGCAATTTCTAGTTCAATTCAATGTGGACGTAATTTCATACACTTAAGAGTTATGGCAACATTTACTTTGATACGTTCGAATCTTTTTGCAACATTTATTCTGTTTGCCACATCTATTCTGAAGCGTACGGGTGCCTTGCATATGTTTAGATTTTCAGTCGTCAGCGATCCAAAATAAACGAAAGTATCAATCAACTGGTGTAGTTTATTTCGCCATGCGACCTTTGGAGATTCTCAGTTATGTTCGGTGCTCGGAAGAACTACCCCAGCAAATGAAATGAAATGAGATCGCGTTAGAACGAGAAAAGGAAACAATAAAACCAAAAGGAAATCGAAACATTCGCGAAATTAGGCATTCTGAATGTAACCCATTCAATCCAACTCTCTCAGACTTTGTTTAATGCAGTGGGTCTTAAACATAGTCCACAATTGTGACTCTCTTATTCCTCGACGATATGAGTGAAAGAGATAATAGAATGGATGTGGACAGTTTCACAACAAAGAGGCAGTTTTGACTGTATGCGGATAAATGAACTAATGACATTTGGACACTAGCTCTTATCGATGGAATCAGGTGGAAAATACAATCTGGAATGTAGGTCGCTTACACAAGAAGAAGAAATCGTGTGGCGCTTATAACAAAATAATTTCAAACTCCTGAAAATCTCCTATCGATAGCTTTTAAATAACACACCTGGCATCTTCAGTTAAGTCAGCCACTTCAGCAGCGGTGATTGAGTACTTTTTCTTCGAAGTTTTCAGCATATCCATTTGTAAATCAAGCATTTTGAGCTTCTTTGTGGTTTCAATTTTATTTACTTGCATTTCAGTGAATGCCTGAAAATGGACAAAACAAACTTAACACAAAGCATTTGTTTTTCAATATCGACGGCAATTACTCTTTTCAATGCTAAGTCCATTGTTGGTATTGTAGCCATTTCTTCAAATACTAATTGACCTTTTACGACAAGAACTAAGTTTCAATAAAGAATTTTTAATTTAATCCAAAATGTGTTTGAAGGAACGAAGGAATCAAAATGTGGGTGTAATAATTTGCAATAATAATTTCTTTTCCCAATTTGACGTTTCACTGATGCGATGTTTTTGATTTTTACGCGGGATATTAAGTTGCCGTAGCATTTGTAACGAGTAATTTGTGGAAAATGGAATTGTGTGAAATGACTATTCGCCGGCGCCGGCGAATAGCCAAAATATATGAAAATGACTATTCGCCGTCGCCGGCGAATAGCCAAAATATATGAAAATGACTATTCGCCGGCGCCGCCGGCGAATAGCCAAAATATATGGAAACGACTATTCGCAGGCACATTTGACGAAAAGGTTGCAAAATTATCGAACTAAGCAATTTGTTCTTTAATGAAACGTCAGTAAAATGTAGACAATAATTAATAACTAGATAATAGTTAACTTATATATTAAAGTTAATGTTACGGCTGAAACAGCTGGGATTGGGGTGCTTGAGGGTGGGATCGATAGAGGGAGGTCTCCTGATGACAAAACAACAAGAATTGGGGCGTGGAAGCCCCTCCCTGGGCGCCCAGGGTCATCCAAATTTTGTTTTTTTTTTCAATTTTTGTGTTTTTTTAAGGTGTAATCGACGCGGGAAGGTTAACTGATGACAAAACAACAAGAATTGGGGCACGAGATCGAATGAATTTTCCTTTTACAAAATGCCACGAGCGAATGAATTTTCCTATTACGAAATGCAACGAGAACGAATGAATTTTCCTTTTACAAAATGCCACGAGCGAATGAATTTTCCTTTTACGAAATGCCACGAGAGCAAATGAATTTTCCTTTCACAAAACGCCACGAGAGCGAATGAATTTTTCTTTTACAAAATGCCACGAGCGAATGAATTTTCCTTTTACAAAATGCCACGAGAGTTTGGATGACCCTGGGCGCCCAGGGAGGGGCTTCCGCGCCCCAATTCTTGTTGTTTTGTCATCAGGAGACCTCCCTCTATCGATCCCACCCTCAAGCACCCCAATACCAGCTGTTTCCGTATACTGCATTTTTGCCGTAACATTAACTTTAATATATAAGTTAACTATTATCTAGTAATTGCTTAGTTCGATAATTTTGTAACCTTTTCGTCAAATGTGCCTGCGAATAGTCGTTTCCATATATTTTGGCTATTCGCCGGCGCCGGCGAATAGCCATTTTCATATATTTTGGCTATTCGCCGGAGCCGGCGAATAGTCATTTTCATATATTTTGGCTATTCGCCGGCGCCGGCTCATAGCATCTACCTTTATTTTTTTGTTGTTGATTTCACAAGGTGTCACTTATTCATCCAATATTCATTCATTGTCGAAGAAGAAACAATCGATTTGTAAGTCAAACCTAAATGTAGACGAAAGTCAAAAACACCAAGAAATCGGTGTGTTTTGAGTGCAAAACGATTTTCTTGAAGAAAATCCTCAAAGGATTTTTTTTCCAATGATTTTCTATCATTTTCTTTGATTTTCAAAAATTTTCTTTGTCAATTTCTGAGGATTTTCTAGCATTTTTAAACGACTTGTAGGGATTTTCTTTTGATTTTTAAGGATTTTCTTTGATTTTCAAAAATTTCCTTTGATTTTCAAAGATTTACTTTGATTTTTAAGGATTTTTTTGAGGATTTTCATTGAATTTGAGGGTTTTCCTAACAATTGATTTTCTTTTGAGTGCAAAGGATTTTCTACGTTTGTCTGCCCCTCGTCATTTGAGGGATTCTTTTGAAAAAGAACCTGGCGAAATCGGATGCATCTCGCAGCGGTTTTTTATACTTTCCTGAATAGGTACTGGTCCCAAGAAGCCAAAAATATTTTTTAAAAAAATCGTCGATGTTTGTGTGGCTATTGAGGGGTGTTCAAAAACCGAAAATTTCTCCGGCTACAAGAAGCGCACAAGGTCGAGGGGGGGGGGGCTCGTTTGAAAGGTAATTCCACGTAGTTTCGGAGCAAAAGGGAGTTGTTGGGTTTAAAATTCATCCACAATGAAGTTATGAGCAGTTGAAAGTAGGGGTAAAATTTTGATTATTTCGGCAAACTTCAAACCATTCCTGCGCAACCGAAAAGCGTCTAAAACATTGAAAAACTGTTTTTCCTGGTTGCTGCTTCTTCACCAAGTTTTTATACAAATTTACGCTATCTTAGCTTCGCAATGATGCTCAGGCTTGTGGTTATCCCTGGTAGGCCTGATACCTAGACGACGACAATGTAAGGGCCATTCAAATAGTGCGCACACGTTTTGGGGGAAGGAGCTTGAGAAAAGCAAGCGCTCCACACATTTTAAATTTTTTCCCATATATTTTTGCGTGTATGCGGGAGGGAGGGGGTCTAAAATCTGTCTTTTTTAGCGTGCGCACTATTTGAATGGCCCCAAATTGTACTTTTTGAGTAAATGCTTATTTATGGAGGCTTACTGTCAAAGGCAAAGTTGTAGAGAATAAAATTTTAGAGGACACTTGCTTCAGGGTATTAGGGAAAAATGACCCAATCTTGGGATATGACCATTTCTAGAATTGATAGGGATGATCCATATCTCTAGAACTATGAAAGTTAGAAAGTTGCTTCCAAAGGCAAAGTTGTGGAGAATAAAATTTTAGAGGACACTTGCTTCAGGGTATTAGGGAAAAATGATCAAATTCCGGGATAAAGCAACTTCTACAATTGGGAGTGATGACACACACATATATATATAAAATTACGGCAGTTCTTTGCTTCTTAAGGGAAAGTTGGTGAGAATTACATTTTAGAGAAAAGAGTTTAAGGTATTCTTGCAAAGAGCACAAAAAATTGGATTGTTTGCTTATTTCTATATTTAGATACAGGAACGGAAAAGTGAAAACCGACAACTTTTTGATTTACCATACGAATTTACCAAATTTACAAATCACTTTTCCGTTCCTGTACGTTCGAGTCTTTTCGCAACATCTATTCTGTTTGCCACATCTTTTTTGATACGTACGGTTCTTTGGTTATGTTATAATCATATTTTTCGCTTTCTTTCAGACAATTTTTGTTTTTTCGCGCGAATTTTCAAAAAGCATTAAACCGACTCTTTCCAAAAACATCGCAAATCCGAAATTTCAATGAAACCATTCAACGTCATCAAACGCAGTTTGGCCAACCTAAAACATCGTATCCAATATGTCTTTCTTTCGCTTGCTTTGAAAAAATTCAATTCAGCACGTGTGTCAAAAGTGCATATAATTTTTGTGAAAATGTAAGTTCATACGCACTTTAGCCCTGAGCTCAGTCAAGTAAAGTCTGCCTTAGAGATAGGCGAATGTCCAGAAATTAAAATTTTGATTTTAAGTGTTGTTTCTGTCAAGATATTTCAAATTATATAATTTCCAATTTTGGTTTGAGTTTTTTTTTTTGTTGAATGGTGGATCTGTGTATAAAATCATTGAACATGAGCGAACATAATACTTTTTCGTAGGTTTTTTCGTTTCTTTGTTTCTTTTTTTGATGTAACGTTTAAGAACATCTAAAATTATTAACAATTTATGGAAAATAAATGCATTTTTTGTGCCTGTTAAGTCAATTTAGGTTATGCGCCAACAACGTAGTTGGTTTTTCCATGTAGATCACGGTCAACAACACCTAATTTAATATTTTCTATGTCAATACTAAAATCTTCTTTTGTTTTCAATATGATGAATATGCCTTTGTTTGATATTACAGGGACGATTCTAGGAAGGATGAGCAAACGTATGATGGACCAGCAAATATGGCTCCAGATGGTATAATCGAATCCACTTGGAACGAAGTTGTTGACAACTTCGATGATATGAATTTAAAAGAAGAATTACTTCGTGGCATTTATGCCTATGGTTTTGAACGTCCATCGGCTATTCAACAACGGGCCATTTTGCCCTGTATCAAACAGCATGATGTTATCGCCCAGGCGCAGTCTGGTAAGTTGTTTCATACATTTGTTGTTTTTGACCTGAATTCTAAAAAAACATCGTCAACAATGCCTCAGAAAGAATTTGCTAAATATCTCAACAAACAACGATTCGAAGTGATGACTAAGTATTTCGTGTGTTTGCGTTGTGTGTCGTCACCGTTGCGTTTGTAGTAAATAGCATCTTGTTTGAGTGCAGGCATATGTATTGCAGACAGATACGAGTGCGTTTGCATTTATTTGCGTCGGTATCATAAATAAATAAAACTGTCCGGCTAAAGGCCATTTACCCAACATTGTACTTAAATATTTGCCAACAATTTTCGTGAGAAATTTTGTCATTTGGGTCAAACTTCATGTTTTCTTCGACCGGATTCTAAACCGGACTTTTCTAAACCGATTTCTTTTGAAATTTGCGAACCTTTTAATGGATTTTTTTTTTGAGTCACCAGCCTGAAATATTTTGAAAGTTTTCAGTGTCGAGCATTACCATGTGAACAATGTTATCAATTTTCGCGCTAAAACTTTGAGCATAATAGCCTACAGCTTAATTGCTGCAATCACTTGATTTCCGTTTCTGGACGACATTAGAGTTGGGTTTAAAGAAAAAGTTTGTAAATAAACTCGTTCGGTTTAGGCACGTAGCCAACGACAACAAGAAGCAACACATGGTTGGTATTGTAAATAAAAATACAACAAAAACGTTTTCATTTTGTTGCACAATTAGAAGATTTTAGTTTATTGTGGGTCTTGTCAATTCCACTACTTTGGCGGTGAAATCATAGACCTTTTTTAGACTAGAAGGGAATGTTAGTATGGCGCCAAATTTGAAATTAGATTTTTGCTACAGTCGCATTAGAGATAAGCGGGTCGACCATTTTTCGAAACCCGACCCGGATTGAGCCCGACCCGATAAAATTTTTCGAAACCCGAATTGTTTCTAAACCCGACCCGATTAAAATTTTGAAACCCGAAACCCGATTTGTTTCAAAACCCGACCCGGACCGAACCAGACACTCACAACCCAAATTACTTCAAAACAAAAATTGTTTCAACGCCCGACGTCTGCATTCTTCACGGACCTTAGACTAAAACAAAATTCGTGTAATGTGAGATGACAAAATTTAGACGAGTTTTGTAAAATATAAAAAGTCAATAAAGGATCGGGACCCAAATAAAATGATACAACAACCCGACCCGGATCGAACCCGACCCGATAAAATTTTTCGAACCCGAAACAAACAATTCGGGTTCCGGTCGGGTTTTTCGAAGTTTCGGGCAACCCGCTCATCTCTGAGTCACATGATGGTTTTTGGGTTCCACGCTTTACGCGTTGACTGGAAACTTCAAGAAACAATTTTTCCTTAACCTTTCTAACGACACCCGATATGAGACATTTGGTGATTAATTGCATTTTTGGCGACTGTTAGGGTTCGAGCACTTTTGATGTCTTAACCGGCAATTTCGAAGTTTTATGACCTCCAGACTTCACTCTAAAGCAATTTTTCCTGGAAAGCCACTATCATTACTTTTCCAACGACATCCCACATGAGAAATTTGTTGAAAAGTTGAATTTACGACGGCCATTTGAGTGGAGGTGATGGCTAGAGCAGCGAAATCGTAGGAAATTTTCAAATTTTCAACAAATTCCTTACGGGTGGTGTTGTTGGAAAGGTAATGATAGTGGCTTTTCAGAATAAATTCCTTCAAGACATTAATTCCTTCCGACTGAAGTCTGGAGGTCGTAAAACTTCGTAAGACGTGAAAAGTGCTGAAACACTAATAGTCGCCAAAAATGCAGTTCATCACCAAATATCTCATATCGGGTGTCTCAGGAATTTGGATTTTTGTAACTTCAACACTTTAAGAAGAAAATATTTCATGATTTGCTATTAGTAATTTTAAAATTTCGAAAACTTTCATCAATTTCTAAAATGTTTAAAAAGTGTTGAAGTTACAAAAATCCTGAGAAAATGTCAAATCCGAAATTCATAATCTCTTAGAAATTCTTTAATAGAGAGTTTGGGCAAAGCGACTTATAGCCAAATTTGTAACATATACATATAGCTATAAGTAATAAGTTATATGTTTACGTTATAAGTTACAAGTTTACGTTTGGAGCTATATAAGCTATAAGTTTACAATACAAGTTATAAGTTTATAGTATTGTAACTGATCCAGATCAATACTGATCAGTTTAAAAACTGATCCGGATTAGTACTGATCAGTTGCAAAACTGAACCGGATCAATACTGATCAGTTTTATAACTGATCCGGATCAGTACTGATCAGTTTCAAAACTGAGCCGGATCAGTACTGTTCAGTCTAAAAACTGATATGGATCAGTACTGAAACTTGTTTGTTTCGGGTTAATGGGTTTCGGGTTCGAAAAATTTTATCGGGTCGGGTTCGATCCGGGTCGGGTTGTTGTATCATTTTATTTGGGTCCCGATCCTTTATTGACTTTTTATATTTTACAAAACTCGTCTAAATTTTGTCATCTCACATTACACGAATTTTGTTTTAGTCTAAGGTCCGTGAAGAATGCAGACGTCGGGCGTTGAAACAATTTTTGTTTCGAAGTAATTTGGTTTGTGAGTGTCTGGTTCGGTCCGGGTCGGGTTTTGAAACAAATCGAGTTTCGGGTTTCAAAATTTTAATCGGGTCGGGTTTAGAAACAATTCGGGTTTCGAAAAATTTTATCGGGTCGGGCTCAATCCGGGTCGGGTTTCGAAAAATGGTCGACCCGCTTATCTCTAATGTGACTGTAGCAAAAATCTAATTTCAAATTTGGCGCCATACTAACATTCCCTTCTAGTCTAAAAAAGGTCTATGATTTCACCGCCAAAGTAGTGGAATTGACAAGACCCACAATAAACTAAAATCTTCTAATTGTGCAACAAAATGAAAACGTTTTTGTTGTATTTTTATTTACAATACCAACCATGTGTTGCTTCTTGTTGTCGTTGGCTACGTGCCTAAACCGAACGACTTTATTTACAAACTTTTTCTTTAAACCCAACTCTAATGTCGTCCAGAAACGGAAATCAAGTGTTTGCAGCAATTAAGCTGTAGGCTATTATCCTCAAAGTTTTAGCGCGAAAATTGATAACATTGTTCACATGGTAATGCTTGACACTGAAAACTTTCAAATTATTTCAGGCTGGTGGTGACTCAAAAAAAAATCCATTAAATAGGTTCGCAAATTTCAAAAGAAATCGGTTTAGAAAAGTCCGGTTTAGAATCCGGTCGAAGAAAACATGAAGTTTGACCCAAATGATAAAATTTCTCACGAAAATTGTTGGCAAATATTTAAGTACAATGTTGGGTAAATGGCCTTTAGCCGGACAGTTTTATTTATTTATGATACCGGCGCAAATAAATGCAAATGCACTCGTATCTGTCTGCAATACATATGCCTGCACTCAAACAAGATGCTATTTACTACAAACGCAACGGTGACGACACACAATGCAAACATACGAAATACTTAGTCATCACTTCGAATCGTTGTTTGTTGAGATATTTAGCAAATTCTTTCTGAGGCATTGTTGACGATGTTTTTTTAGAATTCAGGTCAAAAACAATAAATGAATAATTTTCATTATTTTTCAAAATCTCAAAATGTATTTTATCAGAAATTTGTAAATTTTTTGTATATTTGAACATTTCAAAAAATTGAGTAATTTGAGAATTTTCAAAAACTTGATTGAAAAAGTTTGAGGAATTCTAGAAGAACATAAAATATGACAAATTGTTATACTTTGCATTTCTCATTTCAAATGTGGCGGCACATTAACATTCCCTTCTAGTATGAAAAGTCTAAGGTTTTACTGTCTTTGTAAAATCCTTGTCAATAAACTAATAAATTGTGTCGCAAAATAAAGTCGTGAAATGGCAAGAAAGGTAAAGGAATGCCGCTTTGGGCAATAAAAATTTTTACCTTTTATCAAAAACAGATTTTTCCCATGCAATGGACGCAATGTGGAATACAATTGTGTCTTTGAATCATGGCCTTGTATTGCAATATGGTAATGGACCCCATATGGACTGCATTTTTCCATATTGCTTCAATAAAACAACAAAAAAATATATTTCGATACCGCGCACAGCTCTTCGGATTTACGATACGATTGCCAATTGTAATGCGAGTGGTTGAACGATCCTTTTCTGTACTGAAACGATTTTTTTAAATAAACTGAAACCCAAGAATTGTAAACGACTTTGAACATTCTGTTCATGGAAAATAGAATGTGACCTGGTGATTAGAGATGACAGCCGAGCTGTTTTTTAAGTCGGATAAAGCCTCGGCTTGGGGTGAAGATGACGTTGTAGAGTTTTAGTGTCTTCAGCAAACCATTAGATATTAATTAGAAGAATCATGTTTTGAAGGTGTCAGCGATTGGCTGCATACAAAATTAAAAGTTATAGCTCGGCTAAGGATACATTTTAACAAAAATGCGAAAAAACGCCTTAGTCGAGCTGTAACTTTTTATTTTGTATGCAGCCGATCGCTGACACACCTTCAAAACATGATTCCTCTAATTAATATCAAATGGTTTGCTGGAGACACTAAACAACGTCATCTTCACCGCAAGCCGAGGCTTTAGCCGACTTAAAAAACAGCTCGGCTGTCATCTCTGCTGGTGATAGATCAAGTTTTGCCTCACGTCTGATCAAGCAATACTTCTCCAGTTTTAACTGTTCCGTCGTTGACAAAACATTAAATTTGTATGGAGAATCATCGTTTCTTGCGATTAATTTTCAGTTTTCTAATGAGTGGACCATGTGAATAACGATATAATTTCATTTCGAATAACTCACTTGGTCCGCTTTATACAAAATATCACAAAGAAGAACGTTCTTCTTTCATACAAATTTAATGTTTTATCACCGATGGAAAAGATGAAACTCGATGCGTTGTCAGCTGTTTTATGGCCAATAAGTGAACTAAGCGGTTGATCCATTGATTCGTTCGCTAAATCTAAAGCAAGATGCATACGAATTTACCATACACATCAGAAACTTGTCGATTTTCACTTTTCCGTTCCTGTATTTCTGAATTAAATCAAAACATTTTGTCTAATGGCCATGGACGCTAGCAAGTCTTAATGCGGCTCGGGTTACTTCATAATCGTAATGTTACCCTCTCTTTTTTGTGATACTACACATTCGACTACAAATCACATTTCGTTAATTATAATCGCTACGCAAAAACATCATGCCTTATCAGCTAGTTGCAATAAGTAATATGTTCGCTGTAGGTTAGCAACATTTTTTTTTCTTAAAAAACGGAATGACATTCAATTTGAAAATTGATTCGTCTGACTTGACAGAGTTTCACTTTTTTTCATCGGAAATAATAATAACAATGAGGTAATAAAGTGTAAAGAGATAAGATGACAATGCTTTTACAACTGCGTCATAATTAGCTCTTCCAATTCGCCATGCTGAACATTGTTTTTATAAATAAAATTCCACGTGTTATGCACAATGTGAGCCGTTTATTTTTCTCTAACATTTTAGATTCCTTCGAATCCTAGCGTAATTGTATTCCTACCCACTTACCTTATGCTTGCCTATGATAGCGTAGGTGTCTTATCTATACGTAACCTCTTCTGGACGAAGACGGTTGATTTTAGATAGTTTTCTTAGCAAAAAATTTCGAATTAAATTCAGTGTTCAGATACAAATAAAACTTCTTTATTAAAACGAAAAACCCTTGCAAGGGACAAATATCTAAGTAAACATTAAATTGTATTGGAAATTGTCGAGAGGGTAATATTTAAGAACCCGTCCGAAGCAACGGTGAAAAAAAACCCTTCCGAAAACACAAAATTGACCCCAAGTATACAAAAATGTTCACCTCAATTGTCATCATAGCAAAAAAACATTTTTTTGATTATCCCTTCCGAAAGTTTCGCATTACATGCGTGTTTACCTCTCACGGAAATCGTTCATCGTCTTCGGCTTGGATATGCAAACTATGTCCGATTTCCGCCGCGTTCACTGTAATATACTATTTTTGTCTAGAGTTGACCTTAGCACCGACCTAGAGCACTAAGGAGAGGTCTTGGACAAATACTTTCATAGACAAAAATATTTCCCTCAGTTTTCTCCACAACATAGCAAAAAATCATTTTTAGGTATTTTTTCTATAGAGAAAATACTCAATTGTGGTCACTTCATCCGTCCGTCCGTCGGATGTCTGTTCCACTTATGGCAAAAATATTGCAAAACCAGCTATGAGTTGATAGTTCAAAAATTCACTCACCACTGCCACTGCACGCACAAGTTAATGAGGCGGGCAATCACATAGTGCATAACAGTAGCAGTGATGGCAAATAATTGATAGTTGGCAGCTGGCAATATACAGGACCTCCGGAAGTGCATAGTTCAAAAATTCACAAACCACTGCCACTATATGCACAAGTTCATAAGGCGGGCATAATAGAGAGTTTGGGCATTGCGACTTATCGCTATATTTATAACATATAAATGTAGCTGCTATAAGTTATGAATTATGTGTTTACGTTCTAAGTTATAAGTCTACGTTATAAGTTATAAGTTTACGTTTTAAGTTATAAATCTTTATACAGTCAACTCTCTCTATAACGAACTCGGTTTTTTCAGACGCCTCTTTGGATATCTACGGCATCAGATAAACTAGAACAATAGTATTATGTGAATCAGAAATACAACATCTATAGCTTTCCAAATCACATAATACTATTGTTCTAGCTTGCCTGGTATCCAAAGAGTCTCCTGAAAAAACAGAGTTCGTTATAGAGAGAGTTGACTGTATGTTGTAAGTTTTGAAACTGATCAGTACAGCTTCATATCAATTTTAAAGCTGAACAGTACTGATACATATCAATTTTGAAACTCATCAGTACTGTTTTAGATCAGTTTTGAAACTGATTGGTACTGTTTTAGATCAGTTTTGAAACTGATCAGTACTGATCCCTATCAGTTTTGCAACAGATCAGTATTGATCCATATATCAGTTTTGCGACTGATCAGTATTGATCCATATCACTTTGGAAAGTGATGAGTACTGAAGCATATCAGTTTTAAAACTGATCACTAAAGATCAGTTTCAAAACTGATACATATTAGTACTGATCAGTTCAAAAACTGATACAGATCAGTACTGATTTGTTTTAAAACGAATCATCACTTAAAACTTATAACTCATAAAAATTTATAACTTAAAACGTAAACTTATAACTAGTAACGTAGACTTATAACTTATAACGGAAACGTATAACCTATAGCTATATGTACATGTTATAAATTTAGCTATAAGTCGCTTTGCCAACACTCTCTAATAGTAGCAGCGATGGCAAATAATTGTTAGTTGGCAGCTGGCAATATTTAGTCTGCAGTTGATAGCTTGACTACATGAACCATGAAAAAACTTCTCAGTCCAATAGCCGACGCTCTTGCCAGTCACATTTGTGACCAATACAATATCATACGTGGCTCAAAGCTACAGTCAATTTACAACATCCAGTCACTTTAATTCATCGCTGGATGAACGACATGTATCGCTTCAAGTTAGTCCACTGACATGAAAGTATTCACGTCCATCTTATTATCTCTTTTATACGTACCACCGAAGAATGAGATAGCCATAGTAGGCTGTCCAGTTTCATATGAAAATTCGGGTATAAGTAATGCAAGCGACGTACTCTTACAGCAAGACTGAAAATAATTTCGTAATTGCATGAGCCATGAATATATTTGATTACTGAAAATCAATTTTATTATTATAGAGGTGGTGTGACTCATTGTCAGTGGCAATCGACTAACGAAATTACTCGCTCAGCTCTCATATTTACATCCGCCAATTTATAATTTTATAATTTTATAATTTTAATTTACAAATTATAAAATTATGATTACAAATTGTAATTTTGTAATTTATAGTGAATATTGACGGCAATATTATTTTGCGTGCATGTTTATCGGTTGAGAGCTGCTAGATAGTCGACTGACGAAATTACTCGGCCAGCATTCGTATTTATATCAGTCAATTTATAATTTATAACAATAGCTCATGGCAATGTCGATCAATTTCAAAATAGAAAAAAGACCGACCAGGCTTAAAGCCGGTCGTTTCTTGTTTTGTGTAGGGCCGTCCTAGAGCACTAAGGAGAGACCTCGGATACATAATTTCATAGGCAAAAATGTTTCCCTCAATTTTCTTTGCAACATAGAGCGCGTCCAAAATAAATTGCATACGAAATGTAGAAATCCTTTGTTTAAACAAAAGACTATTACATTTTGTATGAGTTTCATTTCGGATGCGCTGTAGCAAAAAAAAATTTTTTTTAGTTAGGACCGACCTGAGGCCCCGACTTGAGCCCTAAGCGCAGCCATCGGGCCCAAATTTGTTTTGGAATATAATTCGATACACGGTTACCTCTCAAATAGAAAAAGAATCAACAAAATCGGTTAGGATTTACCCGATTTATGTAAACAAACACTCTGGGCATTAGTAGGGTCTTGGCTGAGTCCAAAGGCTTCTAATCAAAAAATTTTCTTCCATAAAATGTGAGATATTTCCTAGTCCTTTCGATAATTTTTTTTTTGAAAATCAGAAGAGATTTACTCGAGTTATGTTCAAAAAATACGTAAGGCCCTAGCAGAGGCTCGTTTTTAGTGCCCAAGGTCTCAAAATCAAAAAATTTCTTCCATATATTGTCGACCATACCCAGACTTTTAAAAAAATTATTAAAATCGGAAATGATTTTCTCGAGTTATGTACTAAAGACCAAAAACCACTTAAACGGCCCTAGCACGGCGGTTCTTGGGCCAAAAGTGCCCAGATTAAATCCCATAAAAGATTTTTCGATTTACCTTACAGGGGAAAAAGTTTTTGAAAATCAGTTGAGTTTTACTCGATTTATCGTGTTGGCGGACAAATGAACAAAATTTGTTTTGCATTTTTTTCTTATTTAGACTTAAAGGTCATTTTTCGCCTGCCCGTGCCCATTCGATTTTGAAAACGGGCAGACCGTGCCCGCCTGTTTTCGAAATAATGATGCGCGTGCGCGCCCTTGCCAGGTATAGTGCAGGCGGGCTTGTGAACGGGCCGACAAAAAGGGCGTGCTCGCAAACCTCTCTTTTACACCCTGAAACAAAAAAGTAGCCACAAACTAGAGATGAGCGGGTCGACCATTTTTCGAAACCCGACCCGGACCGAACCCGAGCCGATAAAATTTGTCGAAACACGAAACCCGAATTGTTTCTAAACCCGACCCGATTAAAATTTTCGAAAACCGAAACCCTAACTGTTTCAAAACTCGACCCGGACCCAACCCAACCCGGTAAAATTTTTCGAAACCCGAACTGTTTTAAAACCCGACCCGGACCGAACCAGACACTCAAGTTTTTCGAAACTCACAACCCAAATTGCTTCGAAACAAAAATTATTTCAAGGCCCGACGACATCTGCATTCTTCACGGACCTTAGACTAAAACAAAATTCGTGTAATGTGAGATGATAAAATTTAGACGAGTTTTGTAAAATATAAAAAGTCAATAAAGGATCGGGACCCAAATAAAATGATACAACAACCCGACCCGGATCGAACCCGACCCGATAAAATTTTTCGAACCCGAAACCCATTAACCCGAAACAAACAATTCGGGTTCGGGTCGGGTTTTTCGAAGTTTCGGGCAACCCGCTCATCTCTACCACAACCCAACTCGGGGGTCGAAATTTAACTGGTTACAAACGTCGTAGTAAACGCACCAGTACGAACCAGTACGATGTTCGCACGCATCTAAAAATCTTAATTCAAAGTACGATTGCCAGACCATAGATCTTGGTGAATATAAAATAGTCCGGCAAAAGTCTTTCACACGGCTTTAGTAAGATTGTCGGCAACCATTTCTTCCGCTGAATCATGTTTGAGTGTCAGTATACCATCGCCAATTTTCTGACAACTTGGCATTTAGTTTGCTCCACACACTTTTTATCCCTGTTGGCTGTTGGGGGCAAAAATTGACGGATTAGCTACAGAGCAAATAAAAAACAGAAAATGATTTTTGATTTAAAAGCAACAAATTTATTGTAGAAACTTTTTTATATACGAAGCCCGAACGTAAGTAAAGTTTAGAGTTCTATGCGTAGTTGAGAAAACTTTTTTTGATGTTTTTGTGGATTGTAAGGCGTAGCGATTTACTCACTCTTGTGGATATGCAGAAGATTCCACACTTCGACTCCAGCTGAAATTTATTTTCAATTGATTTTTTTCGCTTCGTCATTAGTTGTGATTTTAACGGAGTTTCCCCTTTGCCTTGAGTTTAGATGTCAGATTTTCATTTAACATCAGAAGATTCGCAACTAATTCATTGTTTCATTTTCACTTTACAGGAACTGGCAAAACTGCTACATTTTCCATCGCAATCCTTCAACGGATCGACATCAATTTGCGTGAATGTCAGGCACTCATTTTGGCACCTACTCGAGAGTTGGCCACTCAAATCCAAAAGGTCGTCATTTCATTGGGAGACTATCTCCAAGCCCAATGCCATGCATGTATTGGCGGTACTAATGTTCGCGAAGATATGCGCAAATTGGAATCGGGCTGCCACGTCGTCGTTGGTACACCTGGCCGTGTATCCGACATGATTAATCGACGTGTATTGCAAACACGATCCATTAAAATGTTCGTCTTGGACGAAGCCGATGAAATGCTTTCCCGTGGATTTAAGTCCCAGATTCAGGATGTCTTTTCCGCATTGCCAATGGATGTTCAAGCCATTCTGCTATCGGCCACCATGCCAACTGAAGTACTCGATGTAAGCAAGCACTTCATGAACAAGCCCGTTCAAATTTTGGTGAAAAAAGAAGAATTGACCCTGGAAGGTATCAAACAATTCTTCGTCAATGTCCGAATGGAAGATTGGAAATTCGGAACATTGTGCGACTTGTATGAAACGCTGTCGATCACTCAGGCAGTTATCTTCTGTAATACAAGACGCAAGGTTGACCAGTTAACAAGTGACATGAAGGCGAAGAACTTCACCGTTTCCCACATGCACGGTGATATGGATCAACAGCAACGGGATGTTATCATGAAGCAATTCCGTACAGGATCTTCACGAGTATTGATCACCACTGATCTTCTTGCTCGTGGTATCGATGTCCAACAAGTTTCACTAGTAATTAATTATGATTTGCCGTCAAATCGAGAAAATTATATTCACAGGTAAGTCGTTTTTATTTAGAATTTTCATTATATTCACCAAAAAAATGCGCATATTTTGACCTGGAATGTCGGTAGAAAAGAACGATGAAAGTGGATTGGAAAATGTTTAAATCACCTTTTCCATAGCCATCTGCCATGTACAAAAGTCGCAATGATGGTTTTTAATTTGTTAGAAAATGTTTCACAAAATTCCATTGAGTAACGCGTCCGTTTCACTTTTCATTGTGTAAAATAAATACATTTTTTGCTGTTGCTTACTTCATATTCGTCTAACGTGGATCCCATGTGAGACGATAAATGACGTTGGCATGATACACTTGTGTGTGTCTAATTGGGAAGCATTCACAACTAACGCTAGAGGCTTTTTTTACACACCACACTCTCCTGACTGTCTGTTTTCCACATACCTCCCAACCGGAAGCAGACGTTATATTTTTTTATTCTATTTCAATAAATTCGAAGGAAAACGAAACATTCTTACTTACTTACTTTACCGGCACTACAACCCATTAAGGGTCTTGGCCTTCTCCAACCGGGCCTATCTGCAGCTAACGTCTCCCAGCTGGTTACTCCCACAGTTCTTAAGTTGGCAAAAGCAGCGTCGCTCCACCTGGACTTGGGTCGCCCTGCACTCCTTTTGCCTTCAGGTTTGGACTTCAGAATTTTTTTTGGAATACGATGTTCATTCATTCGTTGTACGTGACCGAGCCAACGTAGTCTATTTATTTTTGTTTTTCTGACTATGTCGGGCTCTCCAAAAAGCTCTATGAGTTCGTGATTATATCGTCTGCGCCATCGGTTCAGTTTTCGGTCAAATACTGGTCCAAATATTGTACGCAGTACCTTTCGCTCGAACGTATGCAGAGATTGTTCATTTTTCTGTGTCAAGCACCACGACTCCGAACCGTACGTAACTACCGGTCTGATCACCATTTTATAAAGTGCGCATTTTGAATTTCGGCTTACTGACTTGGACTTTAGAATTTTCAGCAGGCTGTAATAACTCCGGTTGCCCAAAGTTACTCGCCTTTTTATTTCGTCCGCAATGTCGTTGTTTATGTTCAGCTCTGATCCAAGGTATACGAACTTATTGACCATTTTGAAGGTGTGTGTGTCGATCGTTACGTTATCTTCCCGATATCGATTCGTAGGTGGGATGATCATGTATTCCGTTTTTCCGTCATTGACCTTCAACCCAAGGTCGGTACCTTTCCTCTCCAAGGCCATAAACTTATCTTTAACAACATCCATAGTTCGGCCAATAATGTCCAGGTCATCTGCAAAACCAAGCAACTGACTGGACTTGGAGAAAATGGTGCCGCTGGAGTCGAAACATTCGATTCACAGTAATTCAGAGTAAAAACATTATGTGCCCATGGCATTTGCATATTGATCAAATCAACGGTGTATGACAGGCGGCAAAAGCTCGGAAAAAGTGAACTGTGTTCATTGAAAAGGTGGTTCCAATCGTCAAATGTGTAGAGTTGTGACGTGATGAATTCCTCTATTGTCTTCATTTTGTTTAATTTGACATTTCACAGTTGTGTTACACTGTGTAGAACAAAGTTTATGTGATAATTTTTATTGAACGACATTACCAAATATGTCATCTGCTTATTTGTCAATTCCAATTTTGTCAATTTTATGATGTAAAACATATGCAAAGACCCGTACGTAAAGCCTTCACGGGCGGAAAGCCTTCACGAGCGGAAAGCCTTCACGTGCGGAAAGCCTTCACGTGCGAAAAGCCTCGATGTACCAAACTCTTACTATTATCATAAATGTAATGCGCATCAGAATGCATAGTCAAGTTCTTTTAGAACTATCAGAATTTAAACGACTCTCAGAAATTACCCAAAGTAATGTCGAAAGCCCTCCCGAAGTACATTTTCTAAACTCTGACACCAATCACGCATTGTCTAATGTTCTTATCCCTCTGAGTTCTAGAAGTGGCTGAATCTCAGGATTGGTACATTTTTCGGGAAAACCCTGAAACATATGTTCGATAACATTTAATACTCAACAACTTTACCATTGGAAGCAACTTTCCATCTGTCATACTTTTTGAGATATGACTCGTCCCTACCAATTCTAGAAGTAGCTAAGTCTCGGGATTGGGACGTTTCTGGGGATAACCTTGAGACGCGTGTTCGCTAACGTTTAATTCTCTACAACTTTACCATTGAAAGCAACTTTCCATCTGTCATAGTTCTTGAGATATGACTCATCCCTACCCGTTTTAGAAATGGCTAAATCTTGGGATTGGGAGGTTTCTGGGGAAAACGCTGAAACACGTGTTTGTTAAAATTTATTTCTCTACAATTTTGCCTTTCAGATCAACTTTCTATCTGTCATAGTTCTTGATACATGAATCATTCCTACCATTTCTAGAAGTGGCTAAATCTCGGGGTTCTGGGGAAAAACCTGAAACTCGTGTTCGCTGAAATTTAATTCTCTACAACTTTGTCATTGGAAGCAACTTTCCATCTGTCATAGTTCTTGAGATATGATTCATCCCTCCCAACTCTAGAAGTGGCTAGATCTCAGGATCGGGACGTTTCTGGGGAAAAGCCTGAAACACATGTTCGCTAAAATTTATTTCTCTACAGCTTTGTCCCAGAAAGTAGCTTTCTAACAGCCTTAATTCTAGAGATATCTGAGAAAAAGTCTCACCTACCGCCAAAAAACTATGTTTTTGGACACCTTTTCGACCATATTTCCGAAACTAACCGATCGAGTTTGCTCATCTTTGAACTTGAACCATGGGACATATGTATAATATGTATAAATGTATAATTTTTTAAATATTGGATGTGTGGGCGCCCTGAATTTGTAGTAAACGTATAGGACCTTCGTACTTCGTACGAGTCCAAACCAGAGGTGTGCGAGCATTACTTTTCGCCTGCCCGTGCCCGTCCATTTTCGAAATAACGATGCCCGTGCTCTCTAGTGCCCGGTATTGGGCGGGCGGTCTTGTGAACGGTCCCAAAAATCATGCGTGCCCACACACTTCTACTTCATTTCTCCGTTCAATTTTGAAAAATGGCACCCCGTGCCCAACCGTTTTCGAAATAAAGATGCCCGAGCCCAACCGTGCCCGTCCGATTATGAAAACGGGCAGCCCGTTTTCGAAGTAAAGATGCTCGTGTCCGTTCGTTTTTGAAAACGCGAAGCCCGTGTCCGCCAGTTTTCGAAATAAAGTTGCCCGAGCCCGTTCAATTTTGAAAACGGGAAGCCCGCGCCCGCCCGTTTTCGAAATAATTATGCCAGTGTTCGGTATAGGGCGGGCGGGCTTGTGAACGGGCCGGGAAATCGGGCGTGCCCGCTTATCACTAACGTAAACCCAAGGAGCATTCGCTGCATTTGCTGATTTTTCGTGCAAAATTTAAACGTGCAATATAATTTGTTAAAACTTTTTAACATTATTGTGTACCTGCCCTGCCGTACAACGCATAAAAAACCTAGCGACGAGAATTTGCGAGAGAAAATATATGAAAATCTCTCATCTCATAACGTGGCTAGGTTTTTTATGCGTTGTAGGGCAGTGCCGTACAACGCATAAAAAACTTAGCGTCGAGAATTTGTGTGAGAAAATAAATGAAAATCTCTCATCTGATAACGTTGCTAGGTTTTTTATACTTTGTAGGGCAGTGCCGTACAACGCATAAAAAACTTAGCGTCGAGAATTTGTGTGAGAAAATATATGAAAATCTCTCATCTGATAACGTTGCTAGGTTTTTTATACTTTGTAGGGCAGTGCCGTACGATGCATAAAAAACCTTGCGACGAAAATTTGTGAGAGAAAATATATGAAAATCTCTCATCTGATAATGTCGCTAGGTTTTTTATGCGTTGTAGGGCAAATACGCAAAAAATGCGGGTATATTAAACGCATTAATAAAATGAGCGAACGTCCAAAATTGCAAAGACATGAGGGTTCTCTTCTCTTTCTACTTTCTTATTTCATTTCTCTTTGCAATTGACTGACGAAGAGGTATCTGCATTGCATAACCTTCTGCAAAACTTTCATATGCTTCAATTCTAGCAGGTAACTTCACTCACAGTGCAACAAGTATCTGTGATTGTAGTTCACTGTTTAACCGCATACACCGTGCGTTTCCCCTTCTACAGACGTCATATGTGAATGCTGCCTTGACAAAATTTACTTGAAAAAAAATCTAAAAAATAAATACAAACCGTAAAAAAGTCTTTTACTGACGTTACTGGAAACATGAATCCCACATTGAACGTGGCAGACGTACGTTCGTTCATTCAGCGGCCACTCGTGTACGCGTTTCATGTATTTCCGTCTATACTTCCAAGGTCATAATATTACGTTAATCACGTTCGGTGTCTTTGTATGCTTTAAATTTATTCATTTCTTTTCAAACGTGTCGAACTGATTGCCTTTTTTGTAAATAAAAATTCTCTTTCAAATGTAAGCGAATAGCGGCAACAGGTGATTGACCTTGACGAATGTCAATCTTTTTTTAATTATTTGTTTCAATAGATGTCTGTTAATTGTCAATATTTGTATATTTAATGCAAAATTAGAGTCACTGTTTTTTTTAGAATATTTTGAGACACAGAAAAAAACAATAATTTTGGTGAAATGAAATCACAACAAAAACCTTTTTAAAGGTAGAGTGTGACGCAGTCCGTAAGTCCGCTTACAAAATTAATGATATCGCTTGAGGTGACGTTATCGCAGATAAAACGCAGAAGTTTGTTTGAATGGAACCTTGTGTTAAAAGTTTTGATTTCCTGAAAAAATTAGAGCGCTTTCTTTGAAACAAAATTACGTTTTGTTAAAAAAAATTGCGTCACAAATGCCGGACCCACCAGCGGAATAATTTTTCAATACTTTCAGTTACAGGCAAAAATTTAAAATTACCTTAAACAATTTACCCAATAACAAACAAAA
>CM055403.1:63615094-63640755 GCA_029228625.1 Pseudolycoriella hygida | reverse complement strand
AAGATGGCGCCGCTATAACAGCTGGCAGCCATTTTCTTATGATCCCAAAAAATTCTCCTGAAGAAACTCTATAACTTTGTAGAAGAAACCGTCTCTCTAAGTAGCATCATTCCGGAGCTAAAATTCGAAAACCGAAAAAGCATAAACGAAAATCCAAGATGGCGCCGCTAACAGATGGCAGCCATTTTCTTATGATCCCAAAAGATTCTCCTGATAAAACTCTATAACTTTGTAGAAGAAACCGTCTCTCTAAGTAGCGTCATTCCGGAGCTAAAATTCGAAAACCGTAGAAGCATAAACGAAAATCCAAGATGGCGCCGCTATGGCAGCTGGCAGCCATTTTCTAATGATACCAAAAAATTCTTCTGATGAAACTCTATAACTCTGTAGAAGAAACCATCTCTCTAAGTAGCGTCATTCCGGAGCTAAAAATCGAAAACCCAGGGCATAATTTATACCTTACAAAAATCCAAGATGGCGTCACTTTGCCAGATTTCTGAAAATCCCAAAAAATTTTCCTGATCAAACTCTATAACTTTCCCGAAGAAACCAACTCTCCAAGTATTGTCATTCCGAAGCTAAAATTCGAAAATCAAAAAAAACCTAATTTATTGCTTGGGAAAATTCAAGATGGCGCCAGTTTGACCGCTGACAGCCATTTTCTTAAGATCCCAAAAAATTCTCCTGACCAATCTCTATAACTTTCCCGAAGAAACCAACTCTCTAGCTATCGTCACTTCGGAGCTAAAATTCGAAAACTCCGTGCATTACCACTTTGAACACTTTTCCACATGCCAAGCTTTTCCAGAATTTTCCCGGAAAAGCGGCACATGAAATTTTTCATTTGGGGCCGAGACTGACGTTCCCTGAAAATTTTAAGGAAATCGCTCGAGCGGTTCTCGAGAAAAAAAAGTAGATAGATAGAGACATAGATAGATCGTTGACACACCACACAGGAATAAAATTGTTATTACTTACAAAGGTAATTTGACCACTTTTCCTTAGGAATTGGTCATCTTTGATTGGCGATATCTCAGCGAATTTTCAACCGATTTTGATGAGTGAGGGCTTGTTTGAAAGCTGCTGCGACGTAGTTTTTTTTAAAAATAATTTGGAGGGGAAGGGGGGCGAGGGGAAAACACTCAAAACTATACATCGTGTCTTGTCCCAAAGGTTTTTGTATGGAGGTTTTTGGGTTTGTGGACTGCGTCACGCTCTCCGCTACCGCTCCGAGCATGATCGCGATTAATTTGTTTAAATATCACAGATGCAGAGTGTCTAACAGTTTTTGTTTATATTCTTACAGAATTGGACGTGGTGGACGTTTCGGCCGTAAAGGAGTTGCAATCAATTTTGTAACCGAAGATGATAAGCGTACATTGAAAGACATCGAAACTTTCTACAATACAAACATTGCTGAGATGCCAATCAATGTAGCTGATTTGATTTAAAAACAAAAAAAAAAAAAAAAGAATAATTAAAACATTCACTAAGAAAAAACAAAAAAAAAAGTAATTTAAATCCAAAAATCAATAAAAATAAAAAAAAAAAACATTTCGTAAATAAATTTCAAAACCTTAAAAAAAATAATAGAAAATTAAAGAAAGTTTTTTGAGCAGAGCAAAGCAGTACCAACAAATAAAGAGAAAAACAAGATCAACAAAACATTCGAATTTTCTGATTTCACTTGGGAAATTTATTGTTACATCGATTTTTCCATTTTATTTTTATTATAAAAGAGGTCTCTCATTTTGTTGAATTATATTTAAAACTAAAGCGCTGAAGAACGATAATATTTATATGGAACCAACAAAATAGCATATTAACTTCCTATTTTTTAGTTTTTTTTGTTTGTGTATCCTTCATCTTTTACAGTAGGTAATACAAACGTTTTTCAGCGCGACCAACAAAATATAAATTAATTTTTTTTCATTAAGAATTTCTGATTTGTGTAATTACTATAAATAAAAAAATAAACATTCGATACAAATCTGTACAAAATGGATAATTAGAGTTTGCTTAATCCATTCGTTAATTAAACAAATTGAGAGTCTTCACAGTTCTTTTTGTACATAATTATGTTAGAGGCAGCCGTATTCATCTGACCGTGCCCAGATAATGGGATGATGGTCGTATCCATCCTCAGCTAAGGTCGACATTTCAACGCTTCGGGGCTGACGTTGTTTATCGCAATAAAACCAGAACAACTGTTCCACTATTCTATGGATGTCTTAGAAGCGAGAACTGCCACCGACCGCAGCAGAGTTTACTTAAGTCGGCTGGAAATAATTTGTTTGTTGAAATTGAACTTAAAGTTACGATGTTTAAGCCAAATGCCCAGATGCCAAATCTGAAAACAAAATTTTGTCGGTCAGTTAATACGATGACTCGACTGAATGTTGACCGATAGTTATTTGTGTATCTGCTTCGGACGATGTATTTAAGCTGCCCGAGCAGTGCGAGGGCTATATGCGAAAATAGCATTAATACATCGTCCGAAGCAGATACATCCCTAATTTTTCATACGAGGCACAGTGCTCGTTTTGGTCTTAATTATATAACTGCTCAGGAATTTGATATAGAAATTTTTTGTCTTCAGCAAAGTTGTTCACTATGAAATAAGGATCAACTTTGCTTAAGAAACTTTTTTTCTATCAATTATATTTCAGAAGTTACTGAATGCTGAAGTCGAACTTTCCGAAAAATGCAGTGTTCTGGTCAAAATTGCCGAACTCTTCCGGAGTATTTATTTATGTGAATTTGTAACAACTTTCAAGATGTAACAATTAACGTACTCCCCTACAAGTAAAAAACTTCGTCAAGCTTCGTGGTGGGGGAAAGTGTTCCTACCATTGACGAGGCGTTCGCACGTTGGATGGCAAGTGAGATACGTTGTTTCAAATATGCGTGAGAACGAGGGTCACCCGTCACATCATTGAGTGTAGAACCTATTCTGTTTATGAGCTGTTGAGCTTCCAACAGCCTAATGTTTCGATCGCGAACGCGTTGAAAATATAATTGTTGGATTTCAATTCAATGTATTTGTTATGCTTCGAAGTCGCTGCCATCTCGGTTGTTTGTCTGGCTTTCTTTGATGAGATTCTTACGTGGCTGTCGGCAAGTGTGTCCCAGCACGTTGCGTCCCAGACTAGATGTTGACCACGATACCACGGCACAAGCGTTAGGCCGTCTGGTCTTTTTCCGTCGTTGCGGCATAGTCCTGGCGGCTCTAATGTGCAAGTGAAGTGAATAGAGTTCAATGCCTGACACAATATCCGGTTGATTTCGGTGTGCCCTGATAACCGTCCTGCACTTTATTGGCAGCTCAATCCAAGCGTGCCAAATTCGTTGACGAAAGTCCCGCATAAACATATGTGAGGTCGACAGATGGGAGCCCCGAGACGCAAAGCTATACAAATGCGAAGGGAATTGTTGTCCAATGTTGTTCCCACATTTTTCGATGGGAATGCGTTCAGCCAAGCGTTGGATTCGGGGCATTGCAGCGCGTTAAATCTGGCGATGTCATGCATGCTCGTGAAATTAAGATCTTCTTTGATGATCCGAGAAACATTTATCAAGTCCCAATGTTTTTGATGAACAGGATTTGGAGGAATGGAACGGAAACGGGAGTTCCAGGAATCGAGTGCGCAGTCCAAGTTGCTAATCAATGTATCGTCTGAAGAGTTGAGAATTTGAGAGACGATAAATGAAGCGCCATGAACTGAGCTGATGAAAGCTGGCAGAGCTATGTCTTCCAGTCGACGAGTTCCTAAACCGCCAAATGATACTGGCAACGTTGCTTGTGTCCATATTTTGTTTTCGAGTTTGATATTGAGGATACTTTCTAGTGTGTCATGAAGCAATGAGTCGAAAGAGGTTATGAAATTATTAAATTTCCATGAAGGGCTCGAACGTATGAGGTAAGTGAGTTTTGGTATGGCAAAACAGTTTTTGAGCAGGAAGATAGCAGACATTTTTAGTCTTCAGCAAAGTTGCTCATCACGAAATGAGGAAGAACTTTGCTCAAGAAGCTTTTCCACCAATTTTATTGCGCAAGTTATGATGTGTTGAATTCTGTTAATTTGGAATTCGAAAATTTGTCCAGAAATGACAGGTCATAACTTCCGAAATAAAATTAATGGAAAAATTGCTTCTTCAGCAAAGTTGTTCCTCATTTCATGGTGAACAACTTTGTTGAAGACAAAAAATTTCTATCTCAAATTCCTGAGCAGTTATATAACTAAGACCGCTACTATTACCAATATGAGCACTGTGCGAGGTGTCGAAATCACAAGACAAATTCTAAAACTCCCGCACTTTCGTCCCCGAAGTATGAAAAAAAATTTTTTTCATTCCTAGGACGGAAAACTGCTGTTTTCCGTCTTATTTGAAAACAGAAAAGCAGAAAACAGAAAACAGAAAACTCGGAGAAATATATGTTTTTGACTAGTGTGATTGGAGCCCTTGGCTTTGCCGCATGCTGCAAATCTCACACTCGTCAAAAACATTTTATTTTTCCTAGTTACGTAAATAACTATTCCCCTGAAAGGTATAGTATCAAAAGCGTTTAGGAATTGCAGATGGACATTTTTGGACGAAGGACATGCGACGCACAGTGGTCCAAATTTCGGAAAAATCGGCACCAAGAGAATAAATCGATTGGGTGATGCGATTTTTCTGCTGTAAGTTTTGTTGAATTGTCTATAGATGGGCCTAGCAGAATCACGAACCAAACGTGTGAAGTGATGGAAACTTGGGGGTATCGGCTGTTGTCAAAGTTGAAAATGTTTTACGAAAATTGGAAAAATGTCCTGAGTCTCCTAAACAATAGAAATCAGACCATGTTTCGATTTAATCGAAAGAGGGCATCAAGAGCTTTCCAACGATGCCAACATGACCTTGATATGATGTCTTTATCGAGAAATCTACTTAAATGAAAATCTATTTTTCGCTATATCTTGAACCAAACACCGTAGAGGAGCGAATAAGGTATCGTTTGAAAGGTCTCTCTTATACCTTTCAAACGATACCCATTAGGGCCTTGGTATGATGCCTCTGTAGAGAGGTAAGTCGAATTAAATAAAAATACATTTTTAGCTATTTCTTCGGAACCAAGAACCCGATAAGCCAAAGTTCCACTAGAAATATCAATATTTCCTCAGAGTCTGAGCGCTTATTATCGTAGTGGAAGGTAGCTCATTGACTTGTTATATACCACGAATAAAATTAGTTCAAAATATCATATTTCATCGAAAAAGGTTCACAACATCAGAAGAGTATTCAGATAAATCTTTTTTAGTTGCATGAGGTGAATGCCTCAAAGAATTTATAAAAGGGTCTGATGACAAAAGAAGATAGTGAATTATGTCTTCGTTTGTTACATCACGACTAATTTTACGGGTGTTGTGCTCCCGGATATAACGCAAATCTTTATTACGAGCTTCAGCAGCTTCCTCTGAATAAAATCCAATTGGTAAGTCAAAAAAACTCATAACTTGAGCCCCGTGCACCAACACTTTATGAACAGCTGGCGGCATGAAGTACCACTTGTACTCTTGAGTTAACCATTTCGCGGTGTCATACGGAATCGACGATTGATATGTATTATGATATGTACGTATCAGAATAGATGTGGGAAACAGAGTTGATGTTACGAAAAGACTGGAACGTATTTAAGTAAATATTGCCTTAAACTCCTGAGTGTATGAAATTACGTCCACATTAAATTGTATTGGAAATTGCCGAGAGGGCAATATTGAAAAACCCGTCCAAAGAAACGACGTACAAAAGGCCTTCCGAAAGTACCAAATTGACCTCCAAACAGACAAAAAAATCATCTCAATTTTTTCTTCAACATAGCAAAAAACCATTTGTTTGTATAAGACCGATCTAGGGTCCTCAGTAGCGGCCTCGGACAAATAATTACATAGACAAAAATATTTCCCTCTACTTCCTCTACAACATTGTGAAAAGCCTAGGGCAGAACCTAGGACCGACAAAAATGTTTCCCTCAATTTGCTCTGCTACATAGCAAAAAAAAAAATTTTTTTGGTTAGGGCCGACCTTAGGACAGACCTGAGGCCGACTTTAGCCCTAAGCACAGGCACCGGGTTCCCATTTGTTTTTGAATATAATTCGGTACTCGATTACCTCTCAAATAGAAAAAGAACCAACAAAATCAGTTAGGATTTATCCCATTTAATTTATGTAAGCAAATTCGTTGGGCCCTAGTAGAAACTCAGTTTTGGGGTCCTGACTGAGTCCAAGAGTTTCTAATCAAAAAATGTTCTTCCATAAAACGGGAGAGAGTCGTACACCTTTCGATAAAAAAAACAATTGAAAATCAGAAGAGATTTACTCGAGTTATGTACAAAAAACATGTAGAGCGCTAGCTGAAGCTCATTTTTAGTGCCCCAACTATATCTAGGGCCTAACCTCAAAAAAATTTCTTCACCTTTCAAACAAAAAAAAATTATGAAAATCGGAAAAGATTTACTCGAGTTATGTACAAAAAACACGTATAGCCCTAGCATACCCTCGTTTTTAGTGCCCTAGCTAAGTCCAAGGACTCAAATTTAAAAAAGTTTCTTCCATAAATTGTCGGCCATTTCCGATCTTTCAAACAAAAAAATTTATGAAAATCAGGTGACAGACGGACGGACAACGTTTTTATTGTTGATTCGTCATCTAAGCACCAGGATCGATGCTCCCCACCTACTCCCAGGTCGAAATTGGGGTGGTTACAAACGTCGTGGTAAATGCATAAGACCCCTTTTCGAAGAACTTTATTATTCGTAGGGGTCTAAAAAAAGGTCTCTGACATTACGCATATCTGTAGTAGGTGGGCAAATATGACGGAAGCAAAAATTTTCTCTGCTTCGAAAAATATTTCAAAATTAAAGTGTTTTCGGTTCGAAATCGTTATTTTTTGTGTGTTTGTTGTTGTGTTCATCCCATCACTCCGTTTGAAAACGTTAGCACAAAAATATTTTGCACATAACCTACCAATGGAATTGCCCTATATATTTTACTACACAAAAATCAATCGCTAAAGATGGGTGGAGGTGGCATTCAAACAAATAAAAGCTATAAAAGTTTGGAAAGCCGTGCAGGCCGTGAACGCAGGGGAAAAACATAAATTTGCTGAACTTCAACGTGAAATTTCCGGATATACACGAACGGGAGGAATCGAAGCGAATTTGGCAGATTACACGCATTATTATTGTCGTCCCGGATGATAACAAAACCAACTGGAATGGATGTACAAAACTTCTGGCGAATTGTTGAATCGAAAAGAATATTGGCTGGGTGGTATAAGAATTCCAAGCTGGCTGAAGCTGAAGAGAAACAGGCATTGGTCGCGGTACAAGTGCATCAAAACAATTTGCAAAATGAGTGATCTATTCGATTGTACCACACAGTCCAGAAAAATAAACCTGTAAACCAGGCAAACGATATAACTATAAAGAAGGCAGAGGACGACGAAAGCCATCAGTGGAAACCAGGGACTGTTTTCGCAAAAGAGTTTCACTCAACTTAAATGAAAATGTCGGTCAGGTAATTTACTTTTCACTAATGGAAACAGGTAATTTATGGAAAAGGTAATTCGCTATTTAGATGAAATAAAAAATAAATTAAATGTAGCTGGTCCGACCCCTAGACAGTGGTTGTTGTTACTTTTTAAGAATTAAACATATTGAGTGGCGATCCAGCGCTGTCGGCAATAATAGTGTGCTGAATGCATTTGTGAACAATAACACTATAGTGTACTGAATACATTTGTAGTCTATAACGCAATCATTGCTAGCTTGATGAGCAAAAAGGGAGTATCTCGTGATATGCTCAGCATTGCAACAATGAAATACTCACGTTCAAGCTCTACTGGTTTCAGTGAACAGGCACCAACTCGTATAATGTCAAGTCTAGTCAAGTCTGACCTTACACATATCTGTGACAATAAGTAATTAATGTTCATTCATTCTACTAAGGCCCAACGTATTTTTTCTACTTAAATCAGGTAAATCTAATCCGATTTTCAATTTTTTATTCCTGGGAGTTAATTGAAAAAATGATTGTAAGATAGAAGTTGGACAAAATGAGTCAAGAACGTTCGAAGTTAAGGTTGAAGAAGCGGTCAGAAACGCGGTTTTACACAATCACTGCGACGAATAACTGTTTTTTCTTCCCGCCCCTTTGTTACGCCTATACTCCGGCAGCAAATAAATCAATAAAATATTAGCGCTACGTCGATGCCGGCAATCGGTGGATACTTCGGAATGGCATTGAACGTTTTGACTTATATGTACGAACTCTTCCGCTGGTTCCACACGAGACACGAAAGTAATCGCTCAAAAATATCATATCACAAATTGAGCAGAAATAACTAATGTGGTCACATGTCACTTTTCTCTCAGCGAGAATCAATTAATCATTTCGCATGAGTATTCAACTCTTACCTCCTTTCCACATCGTTTTGTAATATGATGCGAATGTAGTTTACTAGAGCATCCAGGCTAACCCGGCGATGATTATGTGCTTACAGAGCTTCGGCAAATAATAAAGTATCGCCGTCTTACGGATGAATGAATACTGCCACAGGAATAATACTTTTCAAATTCTTTTATTTATAATGTTATTCGTTGCCAGTACAATTTGAAGAATGTTTAAAATATAAAAAATTGATTGTGCTTCGACGTTCTTTGTGCGAAAAACAGATCTGAATCGCCCGTTCATTCAAGGGCCGTTATTTATTAAGAATCACTCGTATAAATCTTGGCGCAATTTCTTCTCTTTCGGAAGTCTCGCATGATGGGCGGAGCATCGGATATCCGTTGATTCGAATGCGAACGTTAACAGGATGTGTCGTTGGACGTGTTGTGAGTCGTCGGCGTTCGAAAATTTGAAATGACAAAAGGTGCGTGAGAGAAAATACTTTCGCGTGTAGTTTTGTTCGTTCGTTCAAAATAAATGACAATTCAATATTACTTATAATTGTTTTGATCGCATTCGTGAATATTTATTTTTGATTTATTTTGATGCCTGATTTGAGCGACGCGACAATACTCAGATCGGAATAGTGTCATTATCTCTGCGAAATTAATACAGAAATCGCTCTTGAAGGTTTTAAATGAAAGATATGGACATCAGAAAATCGGAAAAATTAATAATCTGCCGTTACAACCCGCCCGAGTCAACGGCTAGATCATTTTTTATTTACTAGTCCTAGTCCTAGTGTCAGTATTAAATTCCTCCCAAATCTAGTGGCATCTATGATGTGCTAAGTGCGGAAACTAGTAGGGAATGCCGGTTAGCCCCACTGCAATGTGTTTTACCGGCAGGTATTTTTTGGACCACATGCTGCGCGAGAATTCCGAACCACGCCTAACGTAGCTGGCATACCACTAGGATTTCTTCTGGTGCTAATTATATCTCCGCCTAAAGTCAGACTCAGATATTTGTACATAGAATTCATCGAATTTGTCATTTTTCGTGAATATTCCTTCAATAATGAGGGTTTTTGTGCATTGTGCATTAGACCAAAGAGGCAAACTTTTTTGTACATGGCACAAAAGCCTCTCTTAAGGGTAAATTCGTGACTTCTACAACCAAGTTGTATAAAGATCAGATACATAATCTCTTCGAATCTCCTAAAATCAATGGAATCTGTGGGCTGTCCTGAGAAAATCGTAGAGGAAATTTTTTTTTTTTTTAAATTTTGTTCGGCCGGCAGAGGTGGTCAAGCGTGGGAGAACTAGAATCGAAAAACATCCCATTCTGGTGAAAATTTTTCCCACGCTTGACCGACATATCGTGAAAATTCTTTTTTTTTCGAAAAGCCACTTAAAATACCTTTCAAGCGGTACCTGGGTCGAAAAAAATGGTTAATGGTTAATGGTTAATGGTGGATTTTTGGCTCCATTTTGAGTTGAATGACTACTCTCTACTCGATTTTGAGCCGATTTTTTCGAGTAGGGTATCGATAGAAAGGTATTTGAAGTGGTGTTTTGACGAAAATAATTTCAGAAAAATCTAGTTGGTTATGTGAGAGGTGAACTTAGAGAAACGCTCCTGAGTTTTTTCACAAAAATGACTACCAAGACCACAAGAACCAAGTGACCCCTATGGTGTTTGAAACACCCCTTTCTTGTTGAGCGCTAGGAGGGCCTTTACGAGGGTAGCCCTAGTGCATATCTCAGCCATCACACTTCGCAGAAAATACAAATTAGTGCCAAAATGAAGGTATTGGAGCCTAATGAAGATTGAAATTTAAAAATAAAAATTTTGCTGAGCAATCCAAAATTTCGAATTTTCAACTTGTGTGGAAAGAGATGCCCTTCATCATAAAGTTTACTATTAAATTATTATCTGAAAAATTTTTATATTTTTTTGGGAAATTTTGAGAAATTTTCGGAAATTTTGAGAAATTTTCGGAAATTTTGGGAAAGTTTAGTGAATTTTGGGAATTTGTTGTAGGCTCTGCTCTTAAGTGCTCTAAGCCGGTTCTAAGATCGGTCCAAGTGCAAAAAGACATATGCAAGGGACCTGTACGCATCAGAATAATATGTGGCAAACAGAATAAATGTGACAAAAAGACTCGAACGTCAATTACGTTAAATTGGATTGGGTATTGCCGTACGGGCAATATTGAAAAACTCGTCCGAAGCTACGGCGCAAAAAACATTCCAAATCCCTAAAAACGCCCAAATTTTGAAAAAAAAAGTTGTACTGGGCCGATCTTAGGAGAGGCAGCTAATCATTACTTTTTCTCTGCAACACTGAACAAACCTCTTGTCAAGTCGAAAAGTTTCACCAACCTTCAAAAAACCACGTTTATTAGCACTTTTTCGACCAGAACTTCGAAAGTTCTTAACCTAAATTCAAATTCATCATCGTTTATTCAATTATCTTCTAAGAAAACAATGATTTTGAAAATCGTATAAGATTTACCCGATTTATGTAGAAAAAACACGTTTGGCCCTAGTAGAGAATCAGTTTTAGGGCCGTGGCTGAGTCTACAGATGAGCGGGTTGCCCGAAACTTCGAAAAACCCGATTCGAACCCGAACCGGAATTGTTTTTTTCGGGTTAATGGGTTTCGGGTTTCGAAAAATTATATCGGGTCGGGTTCGGTCTGGGTCGGGTTTTGAAACAGCTCGGGTTTCGAGTTTCGAAAAATTTTATCGGGTCGGGTTCGGTCCGGGTCGGGTTTTGAAACAGTTCGGGTTTCGGGTTTCGAAAATTTTAATCGGGTCGGGTTCGGTCCGGGTCGGGTTTTGAAACAATTCGGGTTTCGGGTTTCGAAAAATTTTATCGGATCGGGTTCGGTCCGGGTCGGGTTTCGAAAAATGGTCGACCCGCTCATCTCTAGCTGAGTCCAACGACTCGAAATCAGAAAATGTCTTTTCATAAATTATCGGGCATGCCTAGATCTTTCAAACGAAAAAATGTACGAATATCTGAAAAGATTTACACGAGTTATATACAAAAGACCGAAAACCACTTAGGCGGCCCTAGCTCAGCGCCCCTTCGTCCAAAAATGCCCATCTGGGGAAAAAGATGTGGAAAATCGATTATGTTTTACTCGAGTTATCGTGTTTACGGGCGAACGAACAAAATTTACTGATTTGGCAACTAAGGACCATGATCGATGCCCCCCTACTCCCCCTCGAATCGACTGGTTCCAAACGCATGGGACTCATAATTCGTACGGTTCCAAATACACTAAATGATACAAAAGTAACTGACATGAAGTTCGAAAATCGCATTGAATTCTCATTCTTTAAAAACTGAAATTATTTCGTGGCTTTTACGCTTTAAAGTGGAAAAATTTTTTAGAAATTCCTTGATTTTGTTGTTTTCAATAATTTGCTTATTTTTGTTGGTAATGTAGGATCGCCGTTTAATTTTTATAAACAAAATACATTCCAATATACGACAACATATACAAAAAGTTTGTCTTGAAATCAGTATTTACGAAATCAATACTCACCTTAAGCGATGTATCACCTATTCTTTTGTAGCTAAATTCTTAGGTCGTAAGTTCTCGCGAAATTTTGTTTTCGTCCGAAACAGTTTTTTACTTACGATTTTCTTACATCAATCACACTATAATGCTGTTCAAAACGAGTAGACACAGTATTTATCATCAGTAAGTTCTAAGGTGATATCATTGCTCATATTCAGCGGAGGTATTGCTTAATAAAAATTGTTGTGAATTAGAATTTTTATCTGCAATTCTATACAGTGGATTTAAACGTTTTTTTTACTAATATCGTGATGTTAATAACCAAGAATTAATTGCAATACGAAAAAGGTAAAATGGAAAGCTTTGAGCTTTGTGATAGTTGACGGCATTAAGATTATGATCGAATCACCAACTGTTAAGTTTCCAAGAAGCAGAGGTAGCATACAATGCAATTCTTATGAAAATCCAACGTAATGAGTTTTGACGACTTGATGAATTGAAAATTACAATTATCGGAAGTTGTGAATTAAAAACTAGTTTTTTGTTGTTCTTGAATTCAATAATTCGTTTAGATGTGTGCGCCGTGCCGGTCGTTATGAGTTTTAAAAGTAATTTTTTCTTTGTAACAAATGTGGCAAAAAATAAATTTAAAAAAATGAAAATTCTAAAGCAAAATAGAACATTACAACATTGGCCAATGCACTAATCGCTATTGCACCCTCAAATTCTCCACTTTAGTAATCTACATGCTTTTTATACGAAGGACATTCCTTCAAAGGAGACTATTTCTCCTTATGAAAAACCAATATTTTTTCGTGTTGTGAAGTTTGTGGCGTTGATGTTACGAAAAGACTCAAACGTATTTAAGTAAATATTACCTTACGTGCACATTAAATTGTATTGGAAATTGCCGAGAGGGCAATATTGGAAAACCCGTCCGAAGCAACGGTGTAAAAAAATCCTTCCGAGAGCACAAAATTCACCCCCAAATAGACAAAAATGTTAACCTCGATTTCCTCTACGGCATTATAAAAAACCGTTAAGGCCATAAGGAAATGCCTCGGACACTTATCTCCGTAGTCCAAAATGTTTCCTTCAATTGGCTCTGCAACATAGCAAAAAATTTGTTTGGTTAGGGTCGACCTTAGGAGCGACCTAAGGCTCACTTCAGCCCTAACCACAGGCACCGGGTCCGTTTTTGAATTTGATTCGGTAATTATCTCTCAAATCCAATTTATGTAAACAAACACGTTGGGCCCTAGTGGGAACTAAGTTTTAGGGTCCGAACTGAGTTCAAGGGTTTCTAATCAAAAGTTTTCTTCCATAAAACGTGAGACGGTCCTAGACCTTTCGATTAAAAAAAACATATGCAAGGGACCCGTACGCATCAGAATAGCTGTGGCAAACAGAAAAGATGTTAACTCTTAAGTGCATGAAATTATGTCCACAATTATGTTGGTCAGCAGTCATAAGTTGCACGTGATGAATATTGTCAATGCAAAAAAATATATTAATTAATTAATCTAATTATCATTTAGTATTATCCTAGTCCTCTCTTACCTATTAAATAAAACAGAACTGTGATATTTCGGAAAGAACTGTGATATAAAATTAAAAGATTAGGTTTGTATACCGTATGATTTTATTGAATTTAAATACATAAATGTAATTAATTGCAGAGATGATTATTGCCGACATCTTCTGCTGTTTACCATTATATAAGTGGTGCAACTTATTAGGGTATGCCATTGTATATTTTGGTCAACATTTGTTAAAATTGTGTATCATGATCCAAAAAAATTGTTTCAGATTCCATTGATAATGATCTTAAATTGAAGATCGAAATATTTGGAAAAATAAATTGAATTTTGAGCTATTCCGAGGATTTTAATCCAATAATAATAAAATTATGTCCACATTATATTGGATTGGAAATAGCCGAAAAGGCAATAGTGAAAAACCCGTCCGAAGTAACGGTGTAAAAAAACCCTTCCGAGAGCACAAAATTGACTCCCAAATAGACAAAAATGTTAACCTCTATTTTCTCTACGATATAATAAATAGTTATTTGGATCACAAGGGATGATGTATAAAAATTCAACCCTGTGCGAGAGTTGCTGCCCGCGCCGATTCACTTAATTTTTCATCGTAATTTTTTTTCAATTGTAATTTTTCGCTTCCCAAACTCAAATTTTCAACACAGCGAAATTGCTGATGTAATCATTATATGGCTTACATCAGCTACTTTCGGCTCTCTTTCAAGAACCGAAAATACTTTCGGCCCTCTTTAGAGAACCGAAAATATTTTCGCATCTCTTGGCTTACTCAGGTCTGCATTTTTTCATTTTCGGCTCCCATTTGGGAAGTGAAAATTACGATTTTCGTGGCTTGAGTGATGAAAAAACGGTTTTTTTTGTCTAGGACCGACCTAGGGCCATAAGGAAATGCTTCGGACACATACTTCCATAGACAAAAATGTTTCCCTCAATTGGCTCTGCAACATAGCAAAAACAAAATTTTTTGGTTAGGGCCGACCTTAGGACCGACCTCACTTCAGCCCTAAGCACAGACACCGGGCCAAAATTTGTTCGGTATTTGATAAACTCTCCAATAAAAAAATCATCAACAAAATCGGTTAGAATTTACCCGATTTATGTAAACAAACACGTTCGGCCCTAGTAAAAATTTAGTTTTAAGGTCCTGACTGAGTCCAAGGGTTTCTAATCAAAAAATTTTCTTCCATAAACGGGAGACAGTCCTAGACCTTTCGATAAAAAAAATTTGGAAATCGGAAGAGATTTACTCGAGTTATGTACAAAAAACATATAGGTCGTTAGCATGGCTCAAACCCAAAAACTTTCTTCTATAAATTGTCGGCCATGCCCAAATCTTTCAAACATAAAAAAAAATTTATGAAATTCTGAAAAGATTTACTCGAATTATGTACAAAAGACCAAAATGGCCCTTGCTCGGCGGCTCTTTGGCCCACAATGCCCAGAATCAATCCGATAAAAGATTATTCGATTAACATTTCAGGGAAGAAAATGTTTTTGAAAATCGGTTGAGTATTACTCGACTTATCATGTTGACGGACGGACGGACATTTTTTTTATTGCTGGAATTAAGGACCATGATCGATGCTCCCCCTACCCCCGGGTGAAATTCGACTGGTTACAAACGTCGTGGTAAACGAAAGAGACGCCTCTTCGAAAAACTTCGTTCTTCGCACGGGTCTTAAAAGATAGATGACAAAAGCAGATACAATTTCACTCACTCCCAATCTGAACTTGAGACATCGAAATTTGTCATCATACCGAGAGGTGACGCACTTCATTTATTCCATTTATTCTTTTATTCCATTTATTCCATTTATTCCAATTTTTTTTTTTTTGTTGTTTTTGCGAAACATCTCAACCAAACACATCACAAGTTAGACAAATAAGTTCAAAAATAGGTTTGCACAAATTAAAAAGCATTTAAACCATCCTGAGATTAAATTTTATTTTTTTTTGAATAAATGGAATAAATTTATTTATTCCATTTATTCCAATTTTCAACAAAAATTCTTTTAAGTTTTCAAAAGTGGGTTTTTTCACTTTTTGACACATTAGTATGGTCTGTTGTGTGCGTTGCCATCAAAATCAAGTCTATTTGAGGTTTTGTCGAATTCGAAAAAATTATCATTTATTCCATTTATTCCAATATTTATTCCATTTATTCCCATTTATTCCCATTTATTCCATTTATTCCATTTATTCCATTTATTCCCATTTATTCCATTTATTCTATTTATTCTCATTTATTCCATTTATTCCATAAACCGCAGAAGTGCGTCACCCCTCGCATCATACAATTCTTTTGGCGAAATTTTTTCACTAAATGCTAAAATTTTACTCCAGAAAATCAAATTTCCAGAAACAAACTGTATTCCTTCACCTATTGCCGTACGAAATATACGAAAAACTTGGAGAAAGCTAGCGACGATACAATCCATTTTAAAGAAAAAATTAAACAAAATTTGTCTTGCTTGGTAAATCGTAGTAAATCTCAGTATGTACTTTGCAAAGATGATTTTTGCGTGTACCACGATATTTGTAACCAATTGAATTTGCACCTGGGTGTTTAGGGGAGCATATGGATGGATATGGATAGAAGGCAGTTGAAAAGCTGATTTTGAGTTCGAAGATGGACATTTTTGGTCTAAGAGCGGATGAGCGGATGGGATTTTTGCACTCCTCCGATTTTCGCAAATCTTTTTTACTCGATAACGTTAGTGAAATCACCAACAACTTATGGAAGGAAATTTTTCAAATCGGGTAAATTCTTTTCTTATTTTAGAAGGAATCTAAGACAAAACACTATCCAAGAAAATATTTGGGTTCACACAGTTACCTGTAAATGAATTGCTGGCGGCCAACTCTACTCGCTCCTAGTATAGACCACAGATGGCGCTATATTTGTCGCTCAGCGTGGTATTCCTCACGAATTAGGAAAACAAAAATTAGGAAAAACAAAAATTAGGAAAAAAAAATTAGGGGAAAAAAGTATTTGCCAAAAATAAGGAAAAACAAAAATCAGGAAAAACTAAAATTATGAAAAACAAAAACTAGGAATAAATTAAATTAGGAAAAACCAAAATTAGGAATCAGGCAATCAGGAAAAACCAAAAGCAGGAAAATAATTTTTGAGAAAACGCGCCGCAGGCCCCATGCACGGAAGGCAGCCTGCAGGGCGTAGCTCGCCGCAGGCACGGGGGTTTAGGGGGCAGAGCTCCCTACATTCCAAAAATAAGATTGCGACCTCCTTAGGAATTGAAAACTTTGATGTTTCTCGTGATTTATTTCCCTCCTGATTTTCGTTTTTCCTAATTTTGGTTTTTCCTAAATTTGGTATTTCCTGATTTTTGTTTTTCCTTATTTTAGGTTCCTGATTTTCGTTTCCCGATTTTCATTTCCTGATTTTTGGTTCATGATTTCTTGATTCCTGATTTTTGCTTTCCTAATTCAGGTGGATATTCCTCAGCGTACCACCTGCTCAGTGAAAACATATCTAAGTAATGAAAGGGTATCAAAGTAGTGCAACTACATGCCACAAAAGTAACAAAAAATTATCAAGTCCCAAACCTTAACGGATTGTAAGGGCAGGAGATTCATATAATATTGCGTCCTAGGAAGTCATTTCGTATCTACTTTAATAATACTTTAATAATACTTTAGTAATACAAAGTCTATCCACTCTAAAAAAATCAAAAGTCCAAATGTTTGCATTTTTAGTTACTAATTTGTGATTTATCTAGCCAATGAAACAGGCGCGGTGTGCATAAAAAAATAAAAAAGAAATGAAGAACAAATAAAAAAGTAGTAACAAAATGAAAATAAAATAAATAAATAATTGAAAAAGTTCATATAAATGTCATTTAAAACTTTAGACGAAGAGGTGTGCTAAGACTCTAAATCAAAGTTCAATTGAATCTACAAACACAGAAAGAAACACAATAACAGGTTAGAGGGTTTTACCAACCAGTCAGTGTTAAGATACCAACGAATTGAATTAAATTTGCAATTTGTTAGAGTGATGAATTTTTAAACGAACGAATTAGATGAGACTTGTGGTAACGTAAAAAGGAGCATCTTTCATGATAATTTATTACTCAATACAATGTTATGCGGATCTCGGGATTTGTTTTTTGGTTGATACACTTGGCACCGGGTGCGATTAGTGCTTATGAAATGAACGTCATTCATCTTCTTCATCATCTTTATAAGGAACATTAATAATTGCACCCGGTTAGGGTTCCAAATAACCTCACATGAAACCCTGGGTGCGTGTATGTAACTTCGTCCCTTAAATACTTAGACTATTTGAAAGCTGAGAGATAGACTGCAACCGTCTGTCTGTCTTTTGGTGTTCGGCTTATGGTTAAAAACAATGTGTTTTGAGTGCGCTTGTCTACACAGTATATCCATAATCTATCAATATGGTGTCACGTCTTTCGTTCTGTTGTCAAGTCATTGATCCTCCCTGTGTGGTTTCTATTCAATTGGTTAGAGCAGTGCAAGTGCCGTCAAGCTTGTTTTATCAATGACCACATCGGTTTTCAACGTAACTGATGTAATCTGATAATTAAATTTGTTTCGATAATTGCTTGTGACTCTACTTTGATTCATTTGTTTCTTCTTTTCTTTCTTTTTCTTAAAAATTTTAGTTTTTTTTGTACTGCGACGTGATGTAGTCAGGCAGTTTTAGTTAAACTCTTCTTTCATCTGTGTTACTGCTTCATAACGACCGCTGTGAAAGAGAAAAATGGCTACTTTCAGCCTACTAATGCTTGCATCTTACGGTCGAGAAAAAGCTGGGAGATATAATATATGGTATCTTTGAAACCAATAGAGAGTTTGGGCAAAGCCACTTATAGCCAAGTTTATAACATATGTATTTAGCTATTTGTTTTGAGTTATATGTTTACGTTGTAAGTTACAAGTTTACGCTATAAGTTAACATTATAAGTTTATAGCCCAGATCAGTATTGTAACTGATCCAGACCAGTACTGACCAGTTACAAAACTGATCAGTTTCAAAACTGATTTGGATTATTAGTTTGAAACTGATCAGTACTGATCCGAATCAGTTTTAAAACTTATCAGTATTGATCCGAATCAGTTTTAAAACTGATCAGTACTGATCCGAATCAGTTTTAAAACTGATCAGTACTGATCCGAATCAGTTTTAAAATTGATCAGTACTGATCCGAATTAGTTTTAAAGCTGATCAGTAATGATCCATATCAGTTTTCAGACTAATAAATACTGATTCACATCAGTTTCAAAACTGATCAGTACTGATCCGGATCAGTTTTAAAACTGATCAGTACTGATCCGGATCAGTTAAAAAACCTGTCAGTGTTGATCCGGATCAGTTTTAAAACTGATCAGTACTGATATTGATCTCTTACAATATGATCTGGGCTATAAACTTATAACTTGTGTGTAGACTTGTAACTTATAAATTATAACTCGTAACGTATAAACTTATAACGTAAACAATTGCAACCGAGATTAACTTCATTTTGAGAAAATCAGCTGATTTTTAAACTTTTCAATGAACTCATCTGATGTTGACAAATTTATGAATGAAAGTTAGCTTATTTTGTTTGCAATAAAGCAACTTCAGCTTATTTCATGTCGAGTATTACTTGTAAAGATCAAAACAGAAGACTGTCACGCCCCTCGTCGGCGCACAATGGTTCATATCCGAAAACTAAAGGAATGCCCAACTGTTCGAAAAACAACAAAAAAATATATGGGTGTCTGTTTACTTTTGTAGACTCCTGTTCGTGAATGCGTGGGAAAATCAAACTTTTCGTGGAAATAAGTGAGTATTTGTGGAGCCTCAGATTTTGTTGTGGCAATCTGTAAGTGAGGCAATAACGGTTTGGCTAAAGGAGAGTCCAGAGAACTGCGGAGAGCTTTTTTGAGCCATCGCCGCAGCGATGTAAAAATGAGAGAATTTTCGAACTTTTTAAGCCCATTCTATCTGATACAGTGTTTCCCGAAATTTTTTTGGAATTCTCTGGCATTTTAAGGAATTTTCGGGAATTAAAATTTCCAAAAATTCCAAAAAATTATTTTGGGATATTTTTGGGAATTTTCGCGAATTAAATTCCGGAAAATAAGTCCTGGTTACCAACATCTGAAATACTTGTATACATTTCAGTCCGCTCGCGCCGGTGCGGCGCACGTGTCTTTTTTAAACTGTAAACTTGGCCTAGGATCTTAAGGGCAGATAAAGACTGCCACAGTCAAACAAAGAGGAAGTTTACGTTGAAAATGCAAGGTTTTCGTTTTGCGTCTCAACGTTTGAATCTCATGTTGTCGAAAACAAATAACGGTTCAAGTTCTCAAAACTTATTAGCGAAATAAAACTCTACTTCTGATAAGGTTTTATTCAAATCAATTACGTTTCGATAGAGCACACAAGTTTAAAAATAAGCAGTTCGATTATTATGACGGTTCGTAACTTTTTTTTTTGAGAAATTAAAGTATTTCAGTATCTAAGTATCACATAATTAAGATTTTCGCGGTCAGTAGAATTAAATAAGTTTCATCATGTATTTAGGTTCTTTTCATATCAACGTTTTCACGGTCAAGTCATAGGAAATAAACAAAACAAAAATCAAATAAATTTGCATTGAATAAATTTAACTTAACAAAATGCCTGTTAGACAGAATTCAAATGAATGAAACGAAAATAATTTTATTCGATATGGAAATGTAATGCAGTTTGACTGAAAATCTATTTTCAGAATCGATTATTCATACAATTTAGAAAGTACAATTTGGAAATTGTTAAGAACTGAAATGATTTTTGGAGCTTTTTGCTTGCTCGTCTTAGGGAGCGCAGATGGTAAGTTTGTTTTTATTATTTCTATTTTTAAGAATGTAATTTTCTTTCTTACCTTTTCTTGTATTAAAACATCAAACAAAACTTTCAAATTCCACCGGGCAATCGGATTCTATATGAATTTTGTTTTGTACAAATCCTTTAATTCGGATAGAGATGAGCAGATCGACCTTTTCCAACCCGACCTAGAACGAGCCTGGTGTGTTTGAATTTTTCGAATCCTGTAATTCGCAACCCGAACCGAACCGACCGACCCCGATCGACCCCGACCGGACGTCGTTACTGGGAAATTATGGTGAAAAATTGTAGTTCGCAGGGAAAAGTTAAAAGGAAATTAGGGAAGTCGTCAGAAGGTTTAAGGAAGTCATGAGAAGTTGGAAAATGTTGAACTTGGGAAATCTTTCTGGTGGCCTAAAAAAAAGGTCATCACTTTGCTGAAAAACTCAGAAAAAGTGTAATTTAGCCAAATTGTTAGGAAGTGTGTGCTGCTGGGACTTGGAAAATGAAATATGTATTGGAAATTGAGAAGTGTGGGCTCTAGGACCGATTATCCCCAGTCAAAATATCCCCGGACAAAATGTCCCTAGACAAAATATCCCGCAAGAAAGGGACAAAATATTCCCAGAAGTAATGTTTACTCAGAAATGGTGAATATTGGTAGGTATTATTAATTAGATATTATATTGTGTGTTGGGGGGCTCTGCCCTTTCATCCCCGCGCCTGCATCAAGCTTTTGTAAGCCTTGCAGGCGGCCTTACGGACCCCGCTAGGGGCTCCGTTCCTTAGACCCCGCAACGGGGGATATTACCCTCTTGACCCCCCTTTTCTGGTGCTTCCGCCCCTCGACCCCTTTTTTTGTTTTTATATGTTTATTTCAGGCCTGCGGCGCTAAGTACACTTCAAATTGAATATTCTTAATTTTTGAGTGTGGATATTTTGTCTGAGGGGATAATTTGTTCCGGGATATTTTGTCCTTTTTTTTTTAATGAAAAAATTGTGGTTATTTTGACCGGTTTTTTTGTTTAGGGATATTTTGTCCACGGGGATATTTTTGTTGGGAATATTATTTTTTTTATCTATCTAGAGCATTAATCTCGTACTTATTACCCTAGGGCAAAACTGTTTAACTCGATATATTGCTCTCGATTGATAAAACTATATATGCACCGCTGTCCAGGATGGTTTATTTTGACGATTTGGATTATTTCCTACGCCTTCTGCTCGTCAAAATAGAGTATCCTGGACAGCGGTGCATAATATACTATTGGACATTCGGTCCTAACCCCGGAAGTGTGCGTTGGCACTAAACTAAGATTTAGGGAAATCGCAAGCAGGTATCTGGCTCCCGGGAAATTTTGAAAAAACATTATTTCCAGGCACGACCCGGACCGAAGAAAATCCATGAAATGAGTTTTACAAAAGGAAAATTTGTTACCCATTCTGTCACTGTAATCAAAATTTTCCGCTGTTTTGAGCAAATTTTAAGTAACTATATAACATTTTTATCAGAAGTAGTTATCGCCGTCTCGTTCTCTCTTTAACAATTTTAGATGTCTCTATGTACGTATTAGCAACAGGTGGCAACTTAACAACAACAACTTCTTCACAGTTCCTTTGTTAAGTTGTCACCTGTTGCTAATGCGTAGAGAGAGACGTCTAAAGTAAGAACGAGACAGCTATGATAATGTCTGTGAGAAACGTGACAAATTTTATAAGGAAGTTCTTCAGATAGGATTCCGTCCATAGGAGTTATTGATGTACGTACAAAAACCTATTAGAATCTTGTCACCAATCCCACACTTCTCAATCAATTGTACGTGAAAACTTTATAAAGAATTAGGATGACCCTTTTTTGAGGTCATGTTGTGCATAAGTAAAACATCTGAAATAAACAGACGTCTTTTTTCATCAAAACGTATTTTTCTCTTTGAACTGGTTCTTCGAATTTTTTTATCGATTCAATACCCTCATTTTTTCTTGCTATTTAAATTTATTTTTATGTGAATTGTTCTATGACTCTATGTTTGTTTGATGAAGTGACCTCAATATACGTGACACATAAAGATTTGAAACGAGTCGGAATCTTGTGTTTACAGTCTCATTATCATTCTTGAAAAAAAAATAAACATAAAGACGACTAGAGAACATTTAAAGTACCAGGTATATTTTTTGTTTATTTTTAGCTGCTAGTTTCGGTGGCGGGGCATCTAGTAGTACGTCATCGTTTGCAGGTACATCAGCACAGGGGGTAAACTATGGGACAACAAGTGGACACACAGGCTCTGGAATATATAGTCCAGGCTATCCATATACACCAGTTTCGACTCAGCAATACTCAACACAGTTTTACCCGAATACAAATGTTCCAAACAACGTGAACTATCAAACACAAAATTCCCAATACCCAAATCAATTCCAAGATCCCAATAATTATCAGAATCACTTTAGCTATCAAACACAGTTTCAAAACCAATTTCAACGACCACAACAGTATCAGCAACAACAGCAATTTTCCTTTGTTCCTTTCCAACCAGTTCAATTTGCTCCTTTCTTCCCAGCTCCATTTACTCCACCTCAATATCAGCAAGCCTTTGCACAATTTCAAAACAACTTACAGCAACAAATTGCCAGGTTTGATTTAATTAAATAATGTTTTCTCAAAGGAAAAAGCTTTTGTCCAATGCATCAATACTTTTTTCTATTACTTTTATTTTCTGTGATTTTCTTTTCTTAATTTCTAAATCCTTCTAGTGTTAATTGGATAAACTCAGTGGCAATTTGAACGCTAATATTCTACGTTTTAGAAGACGGAACAATTATGAATACTATTTTAGAGATGAGCGGGTTGCCCGAAACTTCGACAAATCTGATCCGAACCTGAACCCGAATTGTTTTTTTCGGGTTAATGGGTTTTGGGTTCGGGTCAGGTTCGGTCCGTGCCAAGTTTGGAAACAGTTCGGATTTCGGGTTTCAAAAAATTTTATCGGGTCGGCTTCGGTCCGGGTCGGGTTGTTATATCATTTTATTCACGTCCCGATCCTTTATTGACTTTTTATATTTTACAAAACTCGTCTAAATTTTATCATCTTACATTACAAGAATTTTGTTTTAGTCTAAGGTTCGTGAAGGATGCAGACGTCGGGCCTTGACATAATTTTTGTTTCGAAGTAATTTGGGTTGTGAGTTTCGAAAAACTTGAGTGTCTGGTTCGGTCCGGGTCGGGTTTTGAAACAGTTCGGGTTTCGCGTTTCGAAAAATTTTATCGGGTCGGTTTCGGTCCGGGTCGGGTTTTGAAACAGTTCGGGTTTCGGGTTTCGAAAAATTTTATCGCGTCGTGTTCTGTCCGTATCGGGTTTCGAAAAATGGTCGACCCGCTCATCTCTATACTATTTCTCTGTTGACCTTTCCTTCCGTCTAGCTATTCAGCTGTAACCGACATTGCATTTGTTAATTTGGGTCTGGGATAGAGGTGAGCGGGTTGCCCGAAACTCGAAGAAAAACCCGACCCGACCCTAACCCGAATCAACATGACGGGTCGGGACGGGTTTTTCATTTTTTTGTCGGATCGGGTTTTCGTTTTTCGGGTCGGGCCGGGTTTGATAACTTCATATCAAATTCTCAGAAGGAAACCGGATTTTTGGTCTCGTGCGAACTAACGTGACGTTTTTAAGCAGTTGAATTGAGAAGGAGTAACATTTTCAATTTTGTTCCCCTAATGGTAATCGAAAAAGGATTGAAAAAGGGCAAATCGGTAAAAAACTTCGGAAGGTACGAGCGAAAAAGTGGTGAAAACTTGATTTTTTGAAGGTTGGTGAAACTTTTTGCTTAAATCTACGCGAACAACGCGCGGAAATTGCTTCCTTAGACATCAGCCTCAAAAAACTAACAAAGAAAAAACAAAAAAACGAGGTGAAAATCGATTGAGAGGCTGCTCAGGCTGTAAAGCTCATAGAGTGGGCCAAACTCATACTAGAAGCAGCAGGAAAGAGCCCCTTCCTTTATTTTCAGTCATTATTTCTCGATTTCAGCTCGTGTTTGATTTTTGATTTTGTATCAGGTTCGGTTCGGCTCGGGTGTGGTTTGGTTCTGTTCGGGTTGGGTTCAGTTCTGCTCGGTTTTGGGTCGGGTCGGCCTGGGTTTGGTTCTGCCCAGGTTAGGGTCGGGTTCGGTTCGGATCGGGTTTGAATTTTCATTTTGGCTCGGCTTGGGTCGGGTTTGGAAAAAAGGTCGACCCGCGCACCTCTAGTCTGGGATCGCTGCTATCAATTCTTTGTTGTTACGTGTTAGGAAGGGTCGGCTATATGTCTCTTGTATATGTGAATAAGAATATAAAATATTTGTACTTGCACCAGCTTCAACTTCAACTCTACTGCGTTTTCTCGAACATAGGAAGATACAGGGACTCGAATCGTGGATTCGGTTTCCTAAAGTCACTATGTCCACAGCCTCCGTGTTTCCGCACCATAGGCACCTTAACCAAAGTGAGGTGAGGTCTTCATATCACCGAAATCAGTTTCGATTATTTGGTATTTTTTTTTTCGCTTCAAAAAATTACTAGCAAATCAAAGAACTTGTATGTTAAAATATCTGTAGCTTCTTGATTACTTCTCGATAGTGGATGATCAACTGACGAAAATTTGGATTTCCATTTGGATTTAAAGTGAATCATTTGATGTAGTTGGTAGGTGTCATGTGTTCTGAATGACAGCTGGCGATAGCTACTAGTACTAGAGGTGTGCGGGTCCACCTTTTTTCCAAACCCCGAACCCGAATAAAAATTCAAACCCGACCCGATTCGAACCCCATCTAAACAAAATTTCAAACCCGACCCGACCCGAACCTGATCCATAATAAAAAATCAGCTCCGACCCGAGCCGAAAAACAAAATTTTAGGCCCGACCGAGCCCTATCCAAAATGAAAAGTCAAACTCAAACACGATCTTACATAGAAAGTTAACACAAAACCCAAAATAAGTGCCATATTTTAATACAGATGTCTGTGTTTACATTGAATTTAAAAGAAAATTAGTCACATCAGTTGCATCGATAAGTGTAAGGGGCCAGTCGTAAAGTACGCAATTTGTCGTTGACCGCTTCGCCCACTTTCAATCCCAACTTTCCTTTTTTTGATTACCTTCCTGTGGAACACTTTTTAATGTGGTTGCCCACTGAATGTGCATTAAATGTGCGAAGTTCAATGTTTTTGGGAATGTACATAAAGTGTACAAAAATTTGCTTGTAAAGTGGTACATATTTCGATGTACATAAAAAGCACATCTTTTTGTGCTATTAAAACT
>CM055403.1:63547816-63614594 GCA_029228625.1 Pseudolycoriella hygida | reverse complement strand
ATTAGATGTACATGTGATTCACAGTTAATGTACATTAAATGCACATTACGTTCCAAAGAAAAGATGTAACGATAAGGGCGCTTTTTTATATACATTAAATATCCTGGAACTGGAGCACATTAAATGGGATCAGCACATTTTCCGATGGCACTTTATGTACATTTCGTGGGGTCAATTGTTATCTGGGTTAAAAACATTGTCTTTGATGGATTTGCCACGTTAATTCGAACTAGGTACGAACTAGGTTTTTTTGGGTCGGCTCGGGTTTGGTTAGTTGAAGTCATCAAACCCGACCCGACATGAAAAAAAGAAAACAAAAACCCGACCCGACCCGAATCAAATTGATTTGGGCTCGGATCGGGTCAGTTTCTAATAGCTATATCTTGAAAAATCTGTTCTTCTACCTTTTATTTCTCATAATTAACATCATCATAACCTTTCACCACGTTGCTTTGTCTCAGCCGAAGGTTAAAACATCCAACGGACAAAATGTCTAATGTCAAAATATCTACAGTCGAAATAATTAATGACAAAATACCTACAGAGCAAAGTTTTTTTTTTCTAAAATATCTATATTTTGCATGTTGGTAAGTTTTCTTCCCCCTAAGCCCCCGGACCTACGGCGAGCTTACGTGTATGGGACTTTGCCCAAAATCCCGCTAGTAGTCTTAGTGCTTAGAACTCGCAGGCGTATTCCTCCTTCACATCATCGTCGGGGGCTGCTACCCCACTTTTTGTGCTTTGGACGGAAGAATTTTCCCTTTAAAAATTACATAAAAGCTTTCTCAAACTAACTAATTTACTTTTTTTTATTATTTAACAAAAGCGGTGGCTCGTTTGCTCACTCAACACCTGGTTCAAGCGCTTATGCTCTATCTACTCTTGGTCCTTCTAAGTAATTTTTTTTTTTCACTTACAACATTAGGTTGGCTTGTGAATCATGCCATGAAGCACACATTAAAGTTCTCTAGAAGAGTCAGAAGAAAATTACTATTTTCAAAACCAATTAATTCACAGGCCATCTAGCGAAGAAAAGCAATCTTGTATCGAGAAATTTTAACCATTTTCTTCATAGTTTATACAATCAACAACAAGAGGTATGGAACCAATATCAAAATGGCGGCGGTGGTGGTAATTCAGTGCCTTACTACGCACCAAATTATGCAGCAGCTACTGCTACATATAGTGACGATGGTATCCATCAAACTGCGTCCATTAATCCACCAAATCCCGTAATATTAAAAGAAAATTCAATGAAAATTTTGACTCTAAAATCAATTTTATACAGAACTCTCCAAACATAGACAACAGATTTGGAGCTAGTGGACCTAGTGATGGCAATGGATTTTTTGGTGTTTCAACATCGTCATTTTCAAGTTCATCTGATGTGAACGGAGTGAAAACAAACCGAAAAGGTGCAATCACTTCAGTGAATGACAACGGCAAAGTTACAACCTACAAGGTGTCTTCGTAGATCTTCATTTCCATGCAAAATTAAAAGCTCACTGCACACTCAGATGCTTCAAAACGCATTATCGTCTGCTAATAAAAATAGCCTAATGCTTAGAGATTGTAATTAGTGACTGGTGTTGTTGACCGCTACACTTCTACTATTTTTAGTCTTATAGTTTCTAAGTTTGGCATCCTATACTTTGTTGTCTTATGACTTCTCCAAACGAGATTGATTTCTCGCAATTGTTTTTCGCAAAATGATAAAACATTTTTCATCATAACCGACCCATACAACCAAACGTTTTGTTAATCAATTAAGTGAAATAAATATAATTCTAAGAACAATTTTTGCTAAAACTTTTTACGAGTTTGATTTGCCTGTACGAAGTATTTTTTTTATTCTTTGAAGAGATAACACAAAGGGTCAAGAGGGTATCCCTTGCTTCTATATAACGTTAAAAACATAACTGAGACGGTCCATTGCGATATTTATTTTTGCATCAAATATTTGCTCAATAGTTACTTAGCACTCGCCGTTGTATTGTTTGATCATTTTATATCGAACCACTGTACGATTAGGATTCACTCGATCTCGGGAACGTCTTCATATTTACACTAAGTGTCAACTGGGAAGAATTATTTTCCACAATGAGAGTCCTGCTATTAGTTGTAGCAATTTTCATTGGAGCCTGTGCCGCAAGTAAGTTTACATTTTTTTCTACTTGTTGATTGATCTTTTCTTGTGATTTTGATCGAAAGGGTGTATCAAGTGTTCTTTTTCAAGTAAATTAAAATGCGTTTTGATTAGAATTTTTTTTTTGAATCATTTTGTAGTCGAAACACTTCGTTCTAATCTTTTTTTGCGAGGTTCTTAGTACTTAATAGTAATAACAATCCGCCGTTACAACCCGTCCGCGTTAGAGGCTAGATCATATTACTAGTTCCACAACGTTCGTGAGTTCATATGGATTCTTCGTAGAGCTTCTTTCGTTACCGAAGTTTTTACTGTGTCAGTGGTAAATTACATACAAACCTAGTGCCATATATGATATGTATTAGGTACGGAAACTTGTTGGGCTTTAGAATGCCGGTTCGCCCCATCAATGTGTTTTACCGGCAGGAATTTTGTGTACGTGAATTCCGAATCACGCCTAACGGTAGCTAGCATTTTGCCATTAGGATTTCTTTTGGTGCTAAATATATCTCCGCCTAAAGTTAGACTCAGATATTTGTACATTGAATTCATCGAATGTGGGTGACGTCATATTCTTCTATGAACGATTCGTTGCGGCACCAAATTCACAACTTCCCATATTATGAAGCTTGGGTGTGCCTAGGAACGTTATTTTCATGCTATACATTGAAGAAAAATCCTATACAGAATTTGTCCCCAGCAGGATTGAACCCGGATATTCTTGGTGGAAAGCTAGTGCGTTACCACTGAGCTAACCCGTTCCTTTGAGGTACTTATTTTATGGATTAGGCGCCTTGTTTTATGTTTGTCCGTATTCAGCTCTGTAATCATGGATGACGCCACTTGAGAAAAGGCGGTAGTTCTGTGTTGAGATGTTGATTCAGCTATAAAAAAACGTAGATGTCACCACTTGAGGTTCGGGGATAAAACGAGGGCTATTGTAATTCATAAGTCAGTTGGAAGCAAACCGGTATCAGCCGTGTGGGGACCTCATTTAAAAAATGTGCTAGATTTATTCATATTACTTCACCAAATCAATTACATTATTTCAAATTCGCGACCGGCAAGAGTTTTTTCACCTATTTTGAAAAAATCGCCAAATTTGACCAACCTGTCGGGATGGCTCAAATGGACAATGTACAACCATTTTACCAAAGATGTTCGAAGAAACGTTTTATAGATTTCAAGTGTCTTTGTTCAAAATTCTTAATTTTAACACCAACTAACAGTTCAAATTGACGAACGACAATTAATTAGTGATAGACCGTATTCAGCTATGAAAGCATATATGACGTCACTATAGAGAAGGGACTAGTACTACGTTAAGACGTAAATTCAGGTATGAAAATAGCATAGGTGTAACTCATTGAGGCTCGAGGACAAGACACGATCAATTGAAATAACAAATTCTAGCGAATAATGAGAAAATGAATATTTTATATTGCTAGTTTTATGTTTGCCTGTATTCCGCTATGGAAGCATGGATGGCGCAACTAGAAAAAAGGGACTAGTTCAATGTTGAGACGTTAATTCAGCTATAAAAAACATAGATGTCACCACTTGAGACTCGGTGACAAGAGACTGACATGACACGGTCTATAGATTTCGATTATAAGCAAAGAAAATTTAGAGAAAATTAGCGAATAATTTAAACAATTTCAACAAGAAGAGAAGAATCTCGAAGAATCTTTTATTTAATCTTGTCGTTTATTCAATTTTTCTTTGTTTATCGAAAGAAAATCGTTAGGTAATAATTGGAAGAATTTAAAAGAAAACTCAAAAAAAAGTTAGGGAGAGGTAGAGACTGACATGACACGGTCTATAGATTTCGATTATAAGCAAAGAAAATTTAGAGAAAATTAGCGAATAATTTAAACATTTTCAATAAGAAGAGAAGAATCTCGAAGAATCTTTTATTTAATCTTGTCGTTTATTCAATTTTTCTTTGTTTATCGAAAGAAAATCGTTAGGTAATAATTGGAAGAATTTAAAAGAAAACTCAAAAAAAAGTTAGGGAGAGGTAGAGACTGACATGACACGGTCTATAGATTTCGATTATAAGCAAAGAAAATTTAGAGAAAATTAGCGAATAATTTAAACATTTTCAATAAGAAGAGAAGAATCTCGAAGAATCTTTTATTTAATCTTGTCGTTTATTCAATTTTTCTTTGTTTATCGAAAGAAAATCGTTAGGTAATAATTGGAAGAATTTAAAAGAAAACTCAAAAAAAGGTAGAAAATCCGTCAACAGAAAGTGAAGAAAATTCTTCACAATTCTTAGAGCGCCGTGAAAAATTCACTGAAAGTCCTTTAAAATATGCCAGGAAAATCCTCAAAAAATTCTTTTCTATTCTCTTCAACGTACTTTTCTAAATTCTTTTTTCTAAAAAAATTGCCTAAAGTCAATCGTCCAAAACAAGGTGTACTCAGGTGTACTAACTACCTCACAGAGCAACAGCTGGCCGTGACAAAATCGAGAGAAATTTCCGTGTTAATATTTAAAAATTACCACACTCCCTATTATGCCGGGCATAAAAAATGAGTGATTTCATTACAACTAGTATGGATATTTTTTCCTTTACTCATGGAAAATGTGTATGAATATGTGATTTTGAAGTTAAACTATTTGAACACTCGGCAAAAGATGCTGTTCCGAAAGCAGCGATAGAGTGTAGTCAAAGAAGTGAATTTTCGATCCACCGTAAAATCACCTATGACTCACCGCGGAATCACCGATGATTTACATTGGAATCACCGATGATTCATCGTGGAGTGGAATCAGAGACGTTTCACAGTGGAATCGCTTATGATTCACAGTGAAATCACCTATGATTCACAGTGGAATCACCGAATGATTCACAGTGGAATTATCTATGATTCACAGTGGAATCACCTATGATTCACAGTGGAATTATCTATGATTCACAGTGGTATCACATATGATTCACAGTTTGTTCACCGACGATTCACAGTGGAATTCCACAGTGAGTTATCGGTGATTGCACTGATGATTTACATTGGAATCACACATTATTCACATGGTGATTCCACGGTAAATCATCGGTGATTGCTGGAGAAGGGTGCACAGACGGACGGATAGGAAGGGTGAAACATTAAGTAGCTATGGCTACCCAATAACTAATCGTCGCTGTACAGATTTCAGGTTACTTGTTCTACGATGTAGTGAACCCACCCTATTGGTGTCGCGATTCTTGTATTCTTCATCGATATCTGTATAGAATTTGTAAAAAGAGGCTGAGGAGGACGGAAAGGCGTTGGAGGACTTCAGTGCCATTTTCCTCCTTCAATATATGTAATTTTAGGCTCTGTCACTAACTACACTACACTTTATCCATAACTCATCAAGAATAGCACGCGAATTCTAAACGAATATTTTTTTGACAATTACAGATGTAGCGTGGAATGCTGAACCTGGATATGATAAGTATGACCAGTAAGCAAATTGAGCTTATTTTTTCTTTTATGTAACAAAACCTGGTAGAGAAGGTCAAACAAAAAGCTATAATTATCAAACATATACGCCATGTCACTTGAATTGTACAATATCATGAGATAAGAAATGTGTGAAAGTGTAGAGTCTCAAGTTTTTATCAAGTGAACAAAAGTTTTGTAAGTAAACAAACGCTAAGTAAACATCAAATCGTCAAAACCCAATGGAAGAAAATTGAAATAATAAATTGTTTCGGCAATACCATTTTCACTGTTAGTCAATAATCTTTATATACTAACAAAAAGTTCAGTCGCGTCTTCGCAGATTAACTAAAATACAAAAACAATCCTCTAGCCATTATACATCGCATCAAGATTCGGTCCAAGAAGCAAGAAGAAAGGCTTCGGAACGACTCCAACAACAAGGTGTTGACCAAGCTTACATTTCTGAATTCGCGTCTGGTACTGGAAGCAGGGGATACGGATCAGGACACCATGGATTTTCATCTGGAAATTTAGGATTTTCCGCAGGACTTACGGCCCCTAAATTCCCAACCGATCCAGCACTATGCACAGTTCCATGTGACAGGTAAATGATTATTGTAACCTATTTTTGAATTGTACACCAAAAACATATCAACTCCTCAGGGAGTGGGGGCAAGGGGATACTTAACGCCTGACTTAAGGCCCATAACTTGTGTGCTAAAATATAGTCTACATTTAGGCGCTCAAATATTATATTTTCGCTGATATCCGTGGACAAAGATGCAGTTTCAAAAAAGTAAGTCAGCATTTCCCTTCCTAAATATGTTGCCTTTTAAGAGCAACTAAACTTTTTTTTTTGGATTGAACCTTGTCTCAGAACGACGAGTTTTTGTGCAAATTTTTACGATTTTTTCGCCGTTCTCAGAGTAGGTAGGATCCCAAAAAATAAGTTTAGTTGCTATTAAAAGGCAACATATTTAGGAAGGGAAATGCTGACTTACTTTTTTGAAACTGCGTCTTTGTCCACTGATATCAGCGAAAATATAATATTTGAGCGCCTAAAGGTAGACTATATTTTAGCATACAAGTTACGGGCCTTAAGGGCTAATTATATTGGACGCGATGCGAATCGCATCGTGTAAGGTTTGTGTGAAAGCTCAACTTGATAAAAATAATTTTTTTTGACAAGTTGAGCTTTCACACAAACCTTATGCGATGCGATTCGCATGGCGTCCAATATACCCACATAACAATTTACCCCACGAAATGCACATTTGACGCCATCGAAAAGTGTGTTGCAGCACATTAAATGTGTGTCAGAAAGCACATAGACCGTTACATCTTTTCTTTTGTGAATATTGTACATTCAATGTATAAGAAATGTACACTTAATAGGGTGAATGGCAGAAAGTGTACACTAAATGTACACCTTATATTGTGAACATCTATTGAAAAATTAAAAAATTCTTGTTGCACAAAAAATGTGCATTTTATGTACATCAACAAAACGTAGAATCGACAAAAAAGTTGTGAATCGTTACACTAGATTAGGTGTACATTTAGTGTACACTTTTTGCCATTCACCCCATTAATGCACGTTAAATGTACAATAAATGTATAATAAACGATGTCTATGTGCTTTTCGATACACATTTAATGTACAACATCACATCGAAAAATGTGATTTGTGTTATCTGGGATGATGATCCCTTTAGATCGAACTATATGTCCTGCACAACATTCTTATAGTTTTTCACCAGAAATATTTCTGAACGATATGACTGTGTATAAATGCCGGCTTTATTTATTCATTCTCCGAAATAAGCTTCTGAGTCAAAGGCCATCGTTTAAAAATTGATAAATTGTAACTAAATGTTATCGGACTGACCCAGTGTTGTGAGTGTCAATCTATTAGAATACGAACAAAAAATCGGAAATAGCTTTTCATGCAGAACATTGATAAATAAATGTGACCATTTTTGTTAAGCCGAAAAATCTAATTTATTTTTAGCAAACAATTTGGGTCGAGCGATGTTGAAACTTTCATTGGAGGTGGCGGTGGTTATGTTGGGTATCCGAGTGTGGGATCTTCTTCTTCAAATTTCCAGTCTTCACAATCAGAGATCAATCAGGTAGAGCGGGATGTCAAATTAAACTCCCGATGTTTTACAACGTTTCTGTTTTTTCTCGAAGCAAGCGGCAATCCCGTTCATAGCTCCGTCATCTGGTTCAAATTCCAAATTCACTTCCAGCTATGTATCTGAAACAGCTCAATCTCAACCAACAATCGTGATTCCTGTGTCAAGTGGAGGATCCGAACGGTCGACGAGGTAGGAAAAAACAAACGAAAACTTTAGCGTGAAACTAACTCTATCCCGCATACAGTTACTCTGAACGAATATCGGAAACCAAAGCCGCTCCAATAGTAGTTTATCCAGCAACAGGATCTGAATCATATAAGAGGTAAGGAAAAGGCAGTAGAGGTAGAAAAGAACATCAATAATTAGACGTTGTTTTACTTTAGTCGTTCGGAACGTATAGAAGAGTCCAAATCTAATCCAGTTCCACTTCAAATTCCTTATTATCCAGCATCTGGAAGTTCTCAAAAGTTTTCAAGTCATTCGGAACGACATACTTCACAAGCAGCTCCAATGGTACCAGTCTACCAACCGAGTGGCAGGTCAGAGAGAATCTCAAGGTACTACATGAAAATATGTCAATTAAATTTTCACTAAAAATATCAAATTTTAGCCACTCCCATCATTTTACGGAACAAAATAACCCACTTCATCTTCAGGTTTTGCCGCAGCCAACTGGTGCGGAAAAGTATTCACGGTAAGAATCAAATACATCATCCACTCATCGCCACATTTTAGTACATTTAGAAAGATTTTTTGACAGTTTTCTTTTCAAAAATTTGATTGTTTGAACGGGAGGCCTTTCATAAATTACGTAACTCAAAAATTAGGATTTTCTGAATCGTCCCTCCTTCATGTGTCACCCAAAAAGGGTCACGCTTGCGTCAAAGCCCCCCTCCCCCTCTTGCATTACGTAATTTATGAATGACCCCCAATAGAATCAGAAATCTTTGTAACGCTCCTCCTTAGTAAACCAAAATGGCTATAAATTTAGGAGCGTTCATAAAAGACGAATGCGTTTGGGGGTAGAAGGGGAGGATCTAGGCCAATAACCAATCAGGCACAAGTCATAGAAACTCACCAAAAATCGGTTAAGTGGATTTTGAGGGAGTTTCTCCATGTAACACACATTTGACCCCAGCTTCCCAATAGTCGAATTCATTAGTGGCGTCATTTCTTCCTGAATTAGGGCTATGAAAGCAACCCCTTCAGGTATCTTTGAACTTCGAATTTCACTTCGGGCTATGGGAAAATCAAGAAGGCCATCAATGAGGTCTTTGAGATGCCTAGGGACCGAATGAGGCCGGAGACAGACTTTGTGAGGCGGTTTGATACTGTCGTGCTCAGCAGGTTGGAATGGCTGGAAGGCTGGCCAAGTCACATCTCGGGTGAAGAAGTTGTGAGCTTCACTGACGGCTCTAAAACTTCGGAAGGCGCAGGAGCCGGAGTATTTTCTCCAGTGCAGGCTGTTGAAAGGTGGTATCACCTAGGAAGGTTAGCCAACGTGACTCAGTCTGAGACGTTCGCTGCACTGATGGGAGTGCAGGAGGCAATCCCAACAGAGGCATGCGGAAGAAATGTCACAATCTGTTCTGACAGTGAGGCTTTGATTGGGGCGCTCATGTCTCCTGTCGTGACATCCAAGCTGGTGAAAGAGTTAAATGAGACCCTGAACCGGGTTGGACTGAGAAATCAGGTAAAGCTGGTCTGGGTTCCCGGACACTCTGGCGTTGATGAAAACGAGAGAGCGGATGAGCTGGCGAGGAAAGGTTTGGCAACTTCAAGTTGTGGGCCAGAGCCTTTCATACCCATACCACACTCGGATTGTGTAAAAGCATTAAAGTGTTTGGCTAAGTCGGAATTCGCTAACCATTGGAGCGCCTATGAGGGAGGAGTGCACACAAAGCGCTTCTTCCCGGTGTCCGATGGAAAACGGACTAGAGAATTGCTAAACATGGACAGGTGTCGCATCAAGCGATCACCGGGCACTGTGGACTAAGCAAGCATCTAGCTAAAATGGGACTCTCCAAATATCCGAATTGCACCTGTGGCTTCTGCGAGGAGACGGGCGTTCGCGTGATATGTGAATGTCCGAATTTTTCCTCACTGAGGCTTAGGACTCTAGGTAGTTATATGGTCCAACCCGCAACAGTACCCAGCATAGGGCCTGCCGCTCTAGATAGGTTCTTGGTTGGGACTGGGAGGTTTTAGGAGATTTACATGATGAACGGGTGACGAAACAAAGGATCACTAGATCTGTGTTTCATGGACCAGAAATAGACCACCTCAATAATCTAAAAAAAACCCTTCAGGTATATGAGGCACTTGAATTAATCGCTTGTAGGAAGTTGTCAACATCAAGCTCAAATGACACCCATACGAAGAACGAAGTTCTTCGAAGACAGGTCTATTGCCCCTACTACGACGTTTGTAACCAGTCGAATTTTGACCTGAGAGTAGGGGGAGCATCGATTATGGTCCTTAGATGACGAATCAGCAATAAAAAAAATGTCCGTCCGTCTGTCACCGCGATAACTCGAGTAAAACTCAACCGATTTTCAAAAACTTTTCTTTCACTGAAAGGTAATCGAAAAATCTTTTATGGGATTTGAAAAGTCTAGGCATGGAAGAAACTTTTTTAATTTTGAGCCCGTGGACTTAGCTAGGCCACTAAAAACGAGTCTCTGCTAGACACCTACTTTTTTGGAAAATAATTATCGGCTGGAATCGGCCCAGACCCTACTAGGGCCCAACGTGTTTGTTTACATCTGGTAAATCCTAACCGATTTTATTGATTCTTTTTCTATTTGAGAGGTAACCGAGTATCAAATTATATTCAAAAACAAATTTGGGCCTGGTGCCTGTGTTTAGGGCTCAAGTGGGCCTCAGGTCGGTCCTCACAAAAAAACATGTTTTTTGCTGTGTTGCAGAACAAATTGAGGGGAACATTTTTGTCTATGGAAGTATGTGTATGTATGAGGCTTCCACTTAGGGCAACAGGTCATCCCTTGACAAAAAAATTTTTTTTTTGTTGTTTTGTAGAGAAAATTGAGGAAAACATTTTGCCCTAGGTCGGTCCTAAGGTCGGCCCTAGACAAAAAAAATGTTTTTTTACTCAATTGTTGTAGAGACAATTAGGGCAATATTTTTGTCTATTGAAGTATTTGTCCGAGGCCTTTTCCAAGGGCCCTAAGTCGGCCCTAGACAAAAAAATTATTTTTTGCTACGTTCGTTGTAGAGAAAATTGAGGTAAACATTTTTATGCATGGAACTATTTGTCCGAGGCCTCTCTTTAGTGCCCTAAGTCGGTACTAAGGCCAGCCCTAGCCCAAGAAATGGTTACGCTATGTTGTAGAGAAAATAGAGGTGAAAATTGTTGTCTATTAGAGGATCAATTTTGTGCTTTCGGAAGGGTTTTTTACACCGTTGCTTAGGACGAGTTTTTCAATATTGCCATTTCCAATACAATTCAATGTGAACGTAATTTCATACACTTAAGAGTTAAGGCAATATTTACTTAAATACGTTAGAGTTTTTTCTTAACGACAACTCTGTTTTCCACATACGTACGGGTCCCTTGAATATGTTTCCACTTTTTATCACTTACATAAATAATTTTTATCATTAGTGACAAAAATTAACTTCTTACGTCATTCATTTGATGCATGAAAAAGTTCATTCTTTTCAACGGAGTTGTATGAACGAGATTTATGCAATTTCGTTGTGAATATAGAACGTTTTCGTTCCTTTTTGGTTGCGAAATGAGGTGTTTTTCGTAACTAAAAAACAAGTGACAAGAACAGATTTTTCCTCACTAATTTTAAGTTGCGAAAACAGTTGTTTTCCCAGTTCCAGCGCATTTAATGAATATTAAAAAGCGCCCTTACCGTTACATCTTTTCTTTGGAACGTGAGGTGCATTTAATGTACATTAAATGTGAATTACATGTACATCTAATGTACATTTAAAACACTTTGAATACACAACTAATGTACCTTTAATGTACTTTTTAGTGTGAATTACTAGCACATTTCATGTACATATAATGTTATGTAAGAAAAGATGTGCCTTTTATTTAAATCGAAAATGTACTACATCACAAGCACATTTTTGGTACATTAAATGTGATAGGAATAGTGTACACCTTCTCACGCACATTAAATGTGCGAAAAATGTACCTGTGATCTAGTGCAATAATTTCGAGTTTTAATAGCACAAAAAATGTGCCTTTTATTTACATCGAAAAATGAACTACATCACAAGCACATTTTTGGTACATTCAATGTGATAGTAATAGTGTATACCCTATCACGCACATAAAATGTGCGAAAAATGTACTTGTGATCTAGAGTTTTAATAGCACAAAAAATGTGCGTTTTATGCACATCAAAATATGTACCACTTTACAGACACATTTTTTGTACATTTTATGCAGGGTTGTATTCGCTAACCAATTTTTTTAGCGGAGCTAACGTTAACGCTAATTGGAAAAAATATTAGCGAAATTAAGGCTAATCGCTAATAATAAAAAAATTAGCGCGCTAATAGCGGTCGCTATTAGCGGACGCATATGTTCGCTAATTGTAACTAATTTTAAATGATTTTGCGAAAATTTCGACCGAAGTCGTAAATTTTGGGACAAGGTGTCACAGTTTAAAGAGACTTATGGCCCGTTCGACTCCTTGAAGCATGAAGAGAAAAACGTTTTCTCAGTTTTCGAAATTGCACTTCGTTCCAAGGTGGGAGGCCGCGGAGTAGGTGCAGGTCAGAGGGTGTTAAAAATGGTTTATCTGCCCGATTCAGCCCGATTATGGTTCTCAGTATTGCAAAGATTTTCTTGCTTCGGAGACTATGGTCACGGTGCACACCATCTGGAGCTTTAGGCCATTTTAGTAGATTTTTTTGAGCGAATTTCGTCACTTGCAGCAACAGCCAACTGTGGAACCAAGAATATGGGTACTTAGTATAACTATACTGGTACCATAATATGCAAAGTCTTCTTTGGTTAAGGTTTGCTGCATCAACGTCATCAACGGGAAAGGAAAACTTCCTCATATACACAGCGAACCTCAATTAAACTTGAAAATTTATTATTTTCTGACAATTATACGTTCTCAAACGATACCCTACCTGAGAGATGAATAGTTGAATCCAAAAAGTGGTCATCTCCAACAGCGAATTATAAGTAAAATGAAGGTCGCAATTTCTATGTGAGTTTGTTGGGAGCAAAATCCGGTCTATTCTAATTATCAAAATGACGTCAAGCAAAAATTGTTTTTGGAAATATCCAAAAACTGTTCATTTTTGTCAATTCTATAAACCTAACAGAATTGAGGAAAAATAAAAGGTTTTTCGAAATTTCGAAAAAAAAAAAATTTGTTTGACGTTTAAAACGCCACTTTGACAGTTGGAATAGACCGGGTTTTGCTTTCAGAATTGCAATTTTGGTGATCATTTCAGCGTGGTAAAATCGGTCAACTCTTCCGCAGAGACATAGGCAAAAACTATCATACTGAAAATGGTGGCCAAAACTGTTATTCCTAACCAAATATCTCATATAGCATATCGTAATAAATGGGACTTTCAGAAAAAAATGAATCTCCGATTGTCTCGGGTTACTTTGTGTAGTGTGGAGTCGAAACAGGCCTCAAATTGATGAAAAAAATTAATTTTTTTACTCTGCGGGTCACCTAACTGGCCGCAGAAAAATTTCAGAAAATTCTTTTAACAATTGTCTCACAAGTTTGTGATTGTGATAATTTAGCGATTTTTAGCGATTAACGAATGGCGAAATTTGGTCTCGCTAATTCTGGTTTTAGCGAGACGCTAGTCGCTATTAGCGGAGCATATTAGATTTTAGCTTCGCTATTAGCGCCGCTATTAGCGACGCTAATAGCGGCGCTAATACAACCCTGATTTTATGTACATATTCTCAACAACATTGAATTTCGCACATTTAATGTACATTCAGTGGGCAAACACATTCAAAAGTGTGATCTGTGTTATCTGGGTTTGTAACAAGTTGCTAAAACGGTTTTTTTGCCTCTACTTTTGAGTTGCGTAAAGGGAAATCGCGTAAAAAGTACCGTGAAACACGGTGCTAAAAGAGGGCGTTTTTGTCACGATGCGATTTTCAAACTCTCTACGCTCGTTTAATAATTTCCCATCTAGTGACAAAAACATTCTTTTCGCAACTTGTTGTATATACATTACTATTTTGTACTTTGCTGTCGAAACTGAAAAAACATCGAAATTCAACAATTTTTCGACATTTTGAACTAGTACTGTTTTCGGTGAGAGACGATTCATTTTATGACCCAAGAACAACTTTCAGTGAAAAAAATTATCAAAAGTTCGAAAATTACTTACACGTTTGAAATGATAAAGTTGTTTTTCGGAGAGACTAGCTGGAGCAATGCCTTATTTTGGTAAACCGATTTCACAAATTTCCTGAAAACTTTCTGAAATATTCGAATTTCCTTAAAACAAATTTATGAACATTTTCAGGAAATTCGGGAAATTTCCCAAAAATAGGCACTGAGCTGGAGACATATCGATGCAATGAAACAAACGTTTTGATCAATTCAAAAAATTTTGATTTACTTTGTCGGGCTAATTTTATTGTTTCTAATTTTAAAGCGTTTCCGAGCATTATTCTCAAAATTCTGGTGTTCAGGTTCCACTTATACCATCTGTTGGAACACAGCATGTGTCGTCAAGGTAAGAATGCACAGAGCTCATGAGTTCGGCTTTTACATTGTGTTACATTTACAGCCAGCTACAAAACTACCGCGAGACTAACGCCCAACCTTATCAACCTATAACTTTTCCGGGAGGAAGCTCATCCAGATATCAATTACATGAAGAATCTGTTCGAGAATCCGGTGCACCACAGGCAGTTTTATATCCGACCCAATCGACATCGTCTCGCTTAACTAACCAACATATTTCATCGTCATCAACATCGAACAGCCAACCCTTGTACGTTGTCCCTCCTTCATCAGCTTCTTCTCATTATAAGTCGGAAAGCGAAAGTTATAATAGCAATCGCGGTGGTGGTTATGTACCCATTCCATATACTCCGAGCTCTTCATCATCCCACTATTTATCGGAAAATTCGGCATCATCTACTCAAGGAGGATTTGGAAATGATTTTGGTTATCGTGGCAGATATACAGGTAAAGCATTCAATTTTTCTTTATCGAGAAACTAGAAAGTTGAAAAAAATGTCGAAGGTGGACGAGATTCCGCATTTAACTCTCAATATGGTTCAAGTTTGTTTGGATCACAAACGAGTAGCGACTTAAGTCAATACATGTCTGAATCGGAACGTTTGGCTAGAGAACAAGCCCGAAATGTTCAAAGCAGTGGCACATATAGTGGAAGCGCATTGGTAGGTTCATCGTCCCAAGACATCAATTTAACTGGCGGTGCATCTGGTTCTGGAGGACTATCTGGTGGATCAGGTGGATATACTAAAGTCAAATCTTGGGAAAACAGTTCAAAATGGGCTTCTGGTACTCAGGTACTATTTCGAAGTAGAGTTGCAATCGCAGAATTTTTTACATATTTCTCTTTCAACTTCATAGTATGACGAGAATGGCAGACCAAAAACCTATAGTTCATTGAGTACAGCCGAAAGTGAAGATCATAACATTAACGGAAAATCGACATCATATAAGGCTGCAACGACAACACTTGAAGACGATGGTAAAGTAAGCACTTACAGCATACACACATAAAAGTGTTCAAATGAAATTCAATTCGTTTTATATTAGTTTCGTAACAAAATCAGTATAATTTAATGATAGTTTATCACTCCATTGCAAAAACATACAAAAAATGTGTAGCATTTGTGAGTGGTACACATTTGAAGGTGCAATGTGTAATCTTTTCTTTAAAAAAAATAAACATTTGAAAACCTTAGTTATTTTTACTTATCTTCGTCTCGGAATGTACGGTCTAATTTGTCATCAATCTGCACTTTTCTGGTCACAGGTACGAAGGGTCTGCGCAGATTCACGTCCTGGTTACTTCTAAATCCCACTTGATCGTCGTTACACCGACACGGTTTCCAAGATTTTTGCGAAACATGTGGATTGACGTCTGGTTTAAATCGCCGTTGGTGTTCTATCGAATAAGTTGAACAAATAGAGTAAGGGGAAAAAATTATGAAAACAAAATTCATACGATAAATTATAATGCCCAAACCTGCGTCTGTCACAAGGAATATCGAGGAATGCAATGTAAAATTACTGGTTACGTCTTCATTAAAATGCATTGGAAGTTTCCCGTAAAGGTAATATTCAAACATAACCAAAGACCCGTACGTATCAGAATAGATGCGGCAAATCGAACAGATTTTGCAAATAGGTGCGGAGTTTAAAACTGTCAGAATATTGAAAGCCCTCTCGAAGAACGGCAATTGTAGAAGTGGATATATTCGGAGATTAGGTCATTTTTCCCTAAAATCCTTAAACACGTGTTCTCTAAAATTTTATTCTCTGCAACTTTGTCTTTGGAAACAACCTTCTAACTTTCATAGTTCTAGAGATATGAGTCATCTCCAATTCTAGGAGGGCTAGTATCCTAGGATTGGGCCATTTTTCGATAAAACCCTGAAACGTGTTTTCCCTAAAGTTTTATTTTCTACAAATTTGCCTTTGGAAGCGGCTTACTAACTGCGATAGTTCTAGAGATATCAGTTATCCCTCCTAATTCTAGAAGTGGTCATATACCAGGATTCGGCCATTTTTCCCTAAAACAATGAAACACGTGTTCTCTAAAAATTTATTCTCTACAACTTTGCTTTTGGAAACAACTTTCTTACTTTCATACTTCTGAAGATATGGGTCATCCAGCATAATTCTAGATGCGGTCATATCCCAGGATTGGGTCATTTTTTCCTGAAACCTTGAAACACGTGTTCTCTAAAATTTTATTCTTTACAACTTTGTCTTTAGAAGCAGATTTCTAACTGTCATAGTTTTAGAGACATGCGTTATCCCGGGCAATTCTAGAAGTGGCTAAATCACGAGATTAGGTTCTTTTTCACTCAAACCCTGAGACACGTGTTCCCTAAAATTTTATTCTCTACAACTTTGCTTTTGGAAGCAACTTTCTATCTTTCATGGTTCTAGAGATATGAGTCATCCCTCCCAATTCTAGAAGTGCTCATATAATAGGATTGGGCCGTTTTTCAATGGAACCCTGAAATAGTTGTTCCCTAAAATTTTTATCTCTACAACTTTGTCTTTTGAAGCAACTTTCTAACTGCCATAGTTCTAGAGATATCAGTTATCCCTCCCAATTCTAGAAGTGGACATATCAAAGGATTCGACCCTTTTTCCCTAAAACCCTGGAACACGTGTTCTCTAAAAATTCATTCTCTTCAACTTTGCCTTCGGAAGCAACTTTCTAGCTTTCGTACTTCAAGAGATATGGGTCATCCAGCATAATTCTAGAAGAGGTCATATCCCAAGATTGGGCTGTTTTTCCCGAAAACCCGGAAACATGTCTTCTCTAAAATTTTATGCTCTACAATTTGCTTTTGGAAGCAAATTTCTAATTGTCATAGTTTTAGAGATATGGGTTATTCTGCCCAATCCTAGAAGTTCTCATATTCCAGGATTGTGCCTGCCACACCCAGTACTTCTCCCAACCCATTAGCAAAAATTTTTCTTTTAATTTGTCATAGCAAAGAAAAATTATTAGATCTGAGGTCGATTTTAGGACCATACTTCCATACAACAGCAAAAAATTGTTTTGGCTAAAGCCGACTTTAAGGCAAAATTGTTTCCCCCAATTTTCTCTACAACAAACATAACAAAAACCATTTTTTGTTAAGGTCGACCCTGAGTTTTAAGTAGAAGCCTATACCCTAATTTTTTTTGAATGCCCCTATGCTTTCGACCTCTCAAATAGGAAAAGAATCAAGAAAATCTGATAGAATTCATCCGATTAATACTGAAAAAACACGACGACACGACGCCCCGTTTTAAGTCTTTAACCCGAACTCAAGATATTTTCTTCCTTAAATTGTAAGGTTTTCATTAGAAAAAACAACAGACTGCGGAGGCGACCCTTGTTCAGAGGACCTTGGCTCAGAATTGCACATTTTTCGAACTAAACATCCCTTTTCTCACTAACTTCCAGGGAAAAATATTTTGGAAATCGATCAATGTTTACTCGAGTTTAGAGATGAGCGGGTTGCCCGAAATTTCGAAAAACCCGACACGAATCCGAACCCGAATTGTTTTTTTCGGGTTCATGGGTTTCATGCTTCGAAAATTTTAATCGGATCGGGTCCGGGCCGGGTTCGGAAACAGTTCGGGTTTCGAAAAATTTGATCGGGTCGGGTTCGGTCCGGGTCGGGTTGTTGTATCATTTTATTCGGGTCCCGATCCTTTATTGACTTTTTTTATTTTACAAAACTCGTCTAAATTTTATCATCGTACATTACACGAAGGTCACGAAGGTCCGTGAAGAATGCAGACGTCGGGCCTTGAAATAATTTTTGTTTCGAAGTAATTTGGGTTGTGAGTTTCGAAAAACTTGATTGTCTGGTTCAGTCCGGGTCGGGTTTTAAAACAGTTCGGGTTTCGAAAACTTTTATCGGGTCGGGTTTGGTCCGGGTCGGGTTTGGTCCGGGTCGGGTTTGGTCCGGGTCGGGTTTTGAAACAATTCGGGTTTCAGGTTTCAAAATATTTTATCGGGTCGGGTTCGGTCTGGGTCGGGTTTCGAAAAATGGTCGACCCGCTCGTCTCTACTCGAGTTGATAAATTTGTTTTGTAGATTCGGCACCTTTGATCCATAATCGATGCTTTGTGTCCAAAATCGATTGATACTGATACTGACACTAATAATTCTAGAAGACTCAAAGAATCGAAAAAGGCTCGATACAGGGGGAGATGAGGCGGGGTGAGGTGAGGTGAAACCTAAAATAATGTTCCTCCTCCAAAAATATCAAGCTCATGTTGAGGTTTCCAGTACATTTTTCCTAGTGCTGACAATCTGGGAATAGCTCTCATTTGAATCTAAAAATAATTACCTTTGTTTAACAAATAATTGTTTCTTTCTGTTGTCCAGACAGTTGTTATTGGAACGAATCGCACCCAATCGCCACCACCTGTTCTATTCGGCTCGTCGTCAGTGCCATGAAACACCGGTATATTTATCATATGCCAGCCATTGTTATCATCATATCTATTCGGTTCTTGTACCCTTCCATGTCCTTTAAACACTGGGATAATTTCATCGTCATCAATGCTTTCCGCGTGTTTATTCGATTTCGCTGTTGCCGTTGAATTGTTATTTTCATCGCTTATCTCAAATGTAATATCCGTCCGAATTCCTACAATTTTTTTATCATTTTTGTTCGGAGTTTGTGTCTGCTCTTCACTGCTTCGGGACTCTAATAAAAATAATTTACTTCCACTTAAGACAAATTTATTTTTTGCGAACTTTGTGTTACCAATTGGTTTCTTTACATTCGTTGTATCAACAACAACTCGTACTGCATGGATTTTCGGAGATGTTTCATCCGTTGGTGTGACTTTGTCAGTAGATTCAAAATCCAATTTGGGTGAAACCTTCGAAGATTCACCTATTCAATAGAAACTTTTTTAATTTGAAATTGAAACTCTTGATGTGAACTTCAAATTACTTTGCATCACCAGAAAGGTAAGAAAACAATAAACTGCAATCATTTTCTTGTAATCGATTGAGATCTTCACGAATAGAACTTGTAAATTCAACTGAATGCATGTCGCGTCGCGTGTTCGGAAGATTTCTATTTCATTTATTCTTAACACAGAATATATTTTTTTCCGTTGTTCGCTAGTCACGGGCATTAAAAAGAAATAAATAAAATGATAATGACAATTATTTACGTAGAAATTTTTTATTATTATTACACAATACGACACAGAATTGAAGTCAAGTATCTGATTTTCAAATCGGCAAATGAATCTTTTACGATTATTTTCACGTGTTTCTTGAAATATTGGTTTTGGATATCCGATGATCGCCTAAATGATGATATGATTTAACGTCAAGGCTTCTAGTAATCTTGATGGAATTTCGTTCTGGGTGTTTACTGACACCCATTGGGTGTTTTTCTGGCACCCACTGGGTGTTTACTCTGACACCCACTGGGCGTTTACTCTGACACCTACTGGGCGTTTACTCTGACACCCACTGGGCGTTTACTCTGACACCCACTGGGCGTTTACTCTGACACCCACTGGGCGTTTACTCTGACACCCACTGGGCGTTTACTCTGACACCCACTCACCCACTGGGCGTTTACTGACACTTAGATGGACAGTTGTTTCTTACAATTTTTATAGCCGATGGCGTTGTTGAGTTGACATCAGTATTTTTTTGTGGTAAATGTTGACAATGGAAAGTGTGTTATTAAAATCCTAGGCGATGTTGTCGGTTCTCTGCGTAACACCACCCAATATTCAGTTCGAAACTATTTGCTCTTTGGTGAGCAAACTGAGTTATGTTATTCTTCCAGTTTCTTTAAAGGGGTGAATGTTTTGTTGTTTCGTAAAAGGAGGAGTTTAGTGAATTTGTAAAAAGAAAATTTTAATTTATTCTACCGGTAAGAGTTCACACTTTTTCAGCATCCACCATATGTTATTACACTTTATTGTGATAATTTTTCCCTTGCCGTTGACAACACCCAGAGTGAAAATGAAATTTCAAATGCAATAACGACTGGTGAAAAATCTCGCCGCGATTGATCGATTAAAAAACGCATTATTGGCCGTAAAATTATGTTTCATGTAAAATGATTAACACAATTTCGAACAAGCGAAAATCGTAAGATAAAACATTGCTTTTGCTGACATATTTTATCGCAGCAATTATTTTATTTTTCCATGATTCACATTACAATAAAAGATTTTGCAAAATTCACACATTATCTTTAACGTGTCAAATAGTTTTTTTTATGTTCAACTCTTCAAGGTTGAATTTGAATCTTAAATCCAACAAAAAATATTTATGGCGTTGTAACGTAATTAATTTTTTTGTCTCATCATTCAACAGAATTTACTTTTCTTATTACACTCATCATTATCACGCCATGAGCCAAGGGGGATAACCGTCAGTCGAATTTTTATTGTGGGAGATATTAGACCGCAGTTGAGAAATTTGAATGTAATTTTGACACACGTTGTCTGCACTGGTTACCCCTCGCTTAAAATTGATGAACAGAATTTTAAACTGAAGTGTCTGTTTTTTCGACAAATTCGAAGAATTATTTCATTATTAAGGACCACCATAATTTTGTGTAGATAAAAAAGCGACGTTGAATTTTGCGGCAAACACGAAACGAATTAACATTTAATTCCAATATTTGACAATGGTATGTAAATTGATGAAAATACAGCAATCAAAAACCACTGAAATAGTGTAATTAAATGTTAATCCACATCATCCACCTAAACCACCGTAACGAAGTACAGCTATCACCTTTTCTATTATGTTTGGTAACATTTCAAACTTCGACCAGGTGTTGACCGGGACGTATTCATTAACATTTAAAGGTCGAAAATAAGCAAAATATTGCATAACAAGGAGCTGAAACGGCTGATTTAGACACAGGTGTTGAACAAGTCAAGGTGTCAATTAGTATATTTTTAACCAAGGGAAATAATGGCGCGATTATAGTCGAGGTGAAGTGAATGTCCGAGGGGCTATGCTCCGAGGAATATTCACGTACCGAGACTAATAATCAAGCTATTTATCCCTTCGTTAATACAATAGTTTAAATTAAATGGCATATAATTCGCCATTTGACTCGTGGCTTTTTTTTTATTTCCTTTGAGATTTGACGTCATGAAATTATAGTCGGACTATAATGAAAATTATAGTCGAATCGAAAATTATAGTAGGATTATAATGAAAATTATAGTAGAGTCGGCCATAATATGCCTATTATATACCTCCCAGTTTGTATGAAGCTTGACTATAATATGGTCATTATTCCCCAACTTTCAGGTATGTAAATGGCTAATTATATGCCCGAATCATATAAACTATTTTATGCGTAGGCGAAGAAAAAATGAGATTCGAAACAAAAGACAAAAAGGGAAATAATTGACAGGTGGGAAATAAAGTAGGGAAATAATCAACAGGTCGGAAATCAATTCAAGAAATATTTGACAGGTGGGAAATAAAGTAGGTAAATATTGACAGGTGGGAAATAAAACAGGGAAACATTTGACAGGCGAGAAATAAAGCAGGAAAATAATTAACAGATGTGAAATAAAGTAGGAAAATAATAACTATCAAAGGTGAATCGAAGAATTATTTACCTATTAAAACTACTATATGACTGTTGGTGGTGGACAACTGGTGTTGACTATATGCACTGTACAATTCAAAACAAATAAAAAACCGCACCATTTTCGTAGAAAAACTTGATAAGATCTTGAATTAACTTTGGAGTCATGACTTTCAAGAGTTAGAGTAAGAAATCGTTGGAACTGCTTCCAATAGAGGGCGACTGTGAACATTTCAGTTACAATTCACTAGCCCCGGAAATACCTCTAACTGAGATAAATAGAAATGATAACAAATCGTCCTACATGTCCATGCCGAAATGTTGATCTCTTCTAATAATCTCCATAACGCAACTGTTCTAGATGTGTTAATGTCTGAGCGTCATGTCAATGACAAAATAATTCATAACATTATCAAGTAGCGAAAATAGTTTTACGCTTCGTTATCAAAGGTGAGGTTAAATTAGTATGAGTGAGTTAAATTTCTGTGTCTGTGTCTAAATTCTGTGAGGAAATCTGACGTTTTTTGTCCGTCTACGCATAAAATAATTTCTTGCCTTGTCTTCGCATTGTGTGGGGGCAAGACAGCAGAATACCATATTAACTTGTTGGAAATTTTTTTCTCTTGACTCGTAGGATGTTGTGTGGATCCGACCCACAAAAAACCATTTTGTGGACTGATCGATCGGCCTGATTTGGTTCATCTCTTAAAAATCACGTTTTAGACATTACACGAAATAAATTAAAATCATGAGTTAATCCACGTATCAAGTGTATAGACTATCAGACATGCAAAGTTTTTTTTACTGAAAAGCATTCCAGATATTCTTGGGGCGATCTTCGACATGTTACTTAAGGAAGTTTTCCTTAAATATATGTCTGGATGAAACCGTTGAGTGTTTTCACTAAAAAAATATCTTTTAGAAGGGCAAGAGTATAATTTTTCTTCCCTTAATTTCGAAGGAAAAATTACAATTCATTTCCCAAAACTTTGCTCACCAGTATTTACTGGAATTAACTTTTTATATGAAGATTTACTGTGATTAGGCCTGGAACCAAAACTTCAATGAGTAAAAATGTTCTATTGGACATCCTCTTAATCACATCAAAATTTGATTTTTTGTCCATCGGCTAACCCTCGGGGTTGATGGCCTAAGGTGACTGGTATATTGGCAAAAATATTCCACTTGCAGTCTTCTGCAAAACTTCAAAAATTAATTTGATGGTGATGATGTCAATGACGTCTGCGACCCACAATAAAGCGTATCAAGGTGTAGTCAGGTGCACCAAGGTGTAGTCAGGTGCACCAAGGTGTAGTCAGGTGCACCAAGGTGTAGTCAGGTGCACCAAGGTGTAGTCAGGTGCAGTACGGTGCACCAAGGTGTAGTCGGGTGCATCAAGGTGTAGTCAGGTGCACCAAGGTGTAGTCAGGTGCACCAAGGTGTATTCAGGTGCACCAAGGTGTAGTCAGGTGCACCAAGGTGTAGTCAGGTGCACCAAAGTGTAGTCAGGTGCACCAAGGTGCAGTCGGGTGCACCAAGGTTTAGTCAGGTGCACCAATGTGCAGTCAGGTGCACCAAGATGTAGTCTGAAGCTAAGGCCGTTGCACAAAAACCAGCATGCCCATTAAGCAGGAAAATCAGTAGACTTGGCTCTTCACCACGTTGTTTTCAACATGGAGAAGTCGTTCGAGCAAGAGAAGAGAACTCTTGCAGCGTTTCTGGATCTAGAGGGAGCTTTCAACAAAGTGACTTTCAGTCATTAATGCAGCAATGGGAAAGTTCGGTTTTAGATAGAACGATCATAAGATGGATAATGGCTATGTTGAGCAACAGAATATTGTCCATAGACCTATTCGGTGCTCACAGGACAGGCCTTGTGGACAGTAAGGGATGTCCACAAGGTGGCATTCTTCCGCCAATACTCTGGAATATTACCGTCGATGATTTACTCGTCAAGCTGAATGAGACAAGATATCAGGCGATAGGCTATGCCGAAGATATCGCTATTCTGACCTCAGTCGAATTTGAGGAAGCTTTGGCCCATTGATGAGCAGATCGATTCGAATAGTAGTAAAGTGGTGCAGTGAGTAAGGGCTATCAGTGTTATGTTATGCTTACTAGGGAGCGGAAGTGAACACCTCTGCTAGTACTTCTTGGCACTTGCTTCAGTTTGACGGAAAGTATCTCGGAGTCATCCTAGATAGTAAGCTAGAATGGGGAGAACGCATTGAGGAAAGAACCAAAAGGCGTTGAGATTATTCTGTAAATGTCGCACCACGTTTGGAAAAAAGTAGAGCCAAAAACCAGTGGTTCCTGACAGCTCAAAAGAAGCTTCAGCCTAAGTAGTGAAAAGGCTTACAACACTATCTGTTATTTTTACTCTTGGCGTACTTTGTAAAAGATAAGGTGTGACACACTCCACATGTCAACTTCCAAAATTAATTACAGTTTATTGACCTCTCGTAAAAAATTCTTCACTTCAAAAAAATTTTACTTTCTACAAAATTTCCTTTCGTTCTTTATCTTGGTCCTTGAGCGAATGGCCGAGCAGCATCAGTGGTCAAAAAGAAAACACTGCCCGGTCCACTAGGTCCATCGAATACCGGTTCACCACCCAATCGTCTACTCGCGCCACTAGTTACACAGTTTCGTACTCGTATGTCATTAAAACCAGAACAGCGAGTAGCACCGAATACGTTACTTGGATTGATTGACTCAACATAAAATTCATTAGCTAACATATGTGAACAAAAACCACCGGTATCTGCTCCTTCACAACCCGGCTGTGATGTCCCCTTTAAGAAAGCATTTTGAAAAATCAACAAATGTGTTGTCGTTTTTAATTAATATTTTTACCCAATTGGGATAAAAATTGGCGTGCGCAACCGGATACGAAAGCGCTAGTTGACCGATATCGGTAAGAATACTCTCTACATAAACAGCATCAGTGTGGTGTACTCTGTCTTGTGGATTATCTACGGAAAAAAGTGGTCCAGCAGGGTCAATGGCCACGATAGCTGCTAAAGTTCCTCTAGTTACTCTCTTTCCCGCTGCTCCCTGAGATATAGTTGATGTAAGATTTAGTCGTGATTTTTTCCTTAAAAAATACTAACCGCGCAGTGTGCTCCTAAACTGTGACCACTAACTAAAATGCTTGAAAAGGGAAGTCCACGAATGTTAAGCCAATCAATGAATTGTGCAACTACCGCCCCGACGGCATTAACACGTCCACGTGCTAATGCATAGTTCGGAGTTATCGCTCCGGTGCCCCAGTCTACAGTGAAAACATTAAAATCACCTCTATCGAGCCATGCACTCCTCAAGAATGCACCAGCTAGAGGACCTCCGAAATTCCAGCCTAAAAGGAGGAGCTTCGATAAGAGCCACGCGGATAATTATTTGTATTTGTAGATACCGTGAATAGTGAATCTAGTTTGTCGTGATGGGCTGAAAAAACTGTTGGTCAATTCAGCATCGTTGTATATGCCAATTGTTTGCGCATTGGTAGGATTATTTTGCGTGAAGAGACGGAAAACCACTTGATCAAATGCAACGAAATTGGGTTCAACGTCAGCATCACCTTCGTGAATGTTAACTATATGCATTTTTCCTTCACCATCAGGAACCAAATGCCAATCGTGTCCATCTTCAACGCTATGTACGTCAATGGACTCAATCAATGAAATAGGAGATCCGAGCGCTAGAATTATTTTTCCGCATTATTCAGGAATCGAAAGAACTTTGAACAATTTTTCACCTGCTCCAATAAAGAATGCACCAATAGCAACCACTAATCTCATCTTGAAGACGATACCACTTCGACTGGCTCTGCAGTGATAATACGTTTTTCACTTTTATTGAAATAATATTTTTGATTTATTTTTACATCAATGTTATCTCGCAAGTGTTCAGCAGGTGGTGTTTTATCTTCAACGAAGTGACTAGTTGAAGTTAACCGCAAATACTCATTGTTATTGCTATTTCCCGATGACGATGAATAGTTACAGTTATAACTGAGAAGTCGCAGCTAAATTTGACTTTAGGTCACCGTAGGCCGACTGAACCCTCTTTCATAATCAAGCATAAAATCTTGAAGGTCGACAATGTAGACTGGAGGGTTAGTGAAAAACTGAAAAATTATTTTCAGTTTTCTGCTTGCTAATTTTTGCTCTATATGGGCGATATGGGTATCCTTGGAAGGCTACTTTTATTACCCATCCAACGGTACCAATATCATGCCCGCAGCGGCCCGCAGCGGCCCGCAGCGGAAATCCACAAACTTAAAAAACGTCATACGAAAACTTTTGGGACATCATGCTCGCAGCGGTAGCGGAGAGCGCGACGCAGCCCCCACACGCCAAAAAAGAAGTCCACAAACTCAAAAAACGTAGGCAATAAATTAGGCTTTTTTGGTTTTTGAATTTTAGCTTCGGAATGACAATACTTAGACAGTGGGTTTCTTCTCGAATGTTATAGAAATTGGTGAGGAGACTTTTTTGCAATCCTGGCACCCAAGCTGTCAAAGTGACGCCATCTTGGATTTTTTGGCTATCTTTACTATTTTACACGGTTGATTTCTTCGGGAAAGTTATAGAGATTGGTGAAAGGAAATTTTAGCCTGAAGCCTAAATTTTTTTTCGCCGAAATTTTTTTTCACCGAAAATTTTCTTCCGTCGGAAATTTTTTTTCGCCGGAAATGTTTTTTCGTTGGAAATTTTTTTCGCCGTAAATTTTTTTTCGTCGGAAATTTTTTTCTCCAAAATTTGTTTCCTTTTTCTTTCAAAATGAATTGACGCTAATTGATTTTACATCACAAAAGTTGGGGTCGCCGTCACTAGCTATGGCAGCTGTGTGAGGTGCCATAGCGCCAAATTTCGTTCCTACTTCCAAAACTAATGATATCACAACAAAAACCTCTTAAAAGCTAAAGGGTGACGCAGTCCTTAATGACGAAATAATTTTTCTGTACTTTCAGTTTTTACGCTGCAAAATTTAACTTTTGTTTTGTTGTGCGAAGATTATTTTGTTTTTTAAATTTTTGGGTGTGGAAAATTATTACTCTGGTGGGTCGGGCATTTGTGACGCAATTTTTTGAACACAACGTAATTATGTTTTAGGAAAAATTTATGCAATTTTATTCAAAGAATAAAACTTTGACCTCAAGCTAACATTTAATTCGAACAAACTGCGTATTATCAGCGATAGCGCCACCTCAAACGATATCACTAATTTTGGAAGTGGACATTAGGGACTGCGTTTGGACCTTTTGAGAGATTTTTGTTGTGATATGGAATATATGGAGTAGTATCTTTTCGGATCCAGTTGTATGAAAAACAAAGTGTACATGAAATTCTTCATTTCTGTTCGTCATGACAAAGGCTGACTATTATTACTAACTGACTGACTCAATCACCACTTGAACATCAATCCTTCGCTCTTAACCGAAGGGTTATCCACCGGTAAAAAATTTGTACCAACAATTTCAATTCCATGAAAACATTTAAAAAATTCCACTGAAATTCCAAAATTTCCGCTAAAATTCTGAAAATTACAAAAATTCCACGTTATTTCCAAAATTTTAGAAATTCCAAAAATTCCACTGAAATTCCAAAAATTCCACTGAAATTCCAAAAATGCCACTAGTACTCCAAAAACTCCATTTTAATTCCAAAAATTTCACTAAAATTCTAAAAATTCCACTGAAATTCCAAAAATTCTTCTAAAATTCCAAAAATTCTACTAAAATTCTGAAAATTCCACGTTATTTCCAAAAATTCCAAAAATTCCACTAAAATTCCACTGAAATTCCAAAAATTCCACGTTACTTTCAAAAATTCCAAAATTTTAGAAATTTCAAACATTCCAAAATTTCCACTGAAATTCCAAAAATTCCACTAAAATTCTGAAATATCCACTGAAATTACAAAAATTCCACTAATATCCCAAACATTCCATTTTAATTCCAAAAATTCCACTAAAATTCTGAAAAAAAATTCCACTGAAATTCCAAAAATTCCTCTAAAATTCCAAAAATTCCTCTAAAATTCCAAAAATTCCTCTAAAATTCCAAAAATTCTACTAAAATTCCACGTTACTTCCAAAAATTCCAAGATTTTAGAAATTCGGAAAATTCCACTAATATTTCAAAAACTCCATTTTAATTCCAAAAATTCCACTAAAATTCTTAAAACTCTACTGAAATTTCAAAAATTCCTCTAAAATTCCAAAAGTTCTACTAAAATTCTGAAAATTCCACGTTATTTCCAAAAATTCCAAAATTTTAGAAATTCCAAAAATTCCACTGAAATTCCAAAAATTCTTTAATTGATCGAGTACAATAAATGTTGATTTGCGTATAAAATTTTATAAAATTAGAACTAAAAAACAAATTGTTGCAGCGTCTAAACTCAGTTGCAGGTGACTAGAGTGAGCAGATCACAAATAGCTAGAACGAGAAAAAAATAGGTACAAAAACAGGATAATGATCACAAGAGAAAAAAAAGACTAAGTTGCACTACAAATATAAAACGTCGACGAAACGAAGATAATTTTTTAACATATTCAATTGTTGGAAATGGTCCCGTTTACTGCCACTGCGTGCTGGATATAGCGCCAGCGGATCGCTATTTTATTTTAATTCCAAAAATTCCATTTTAATTCCAAAAATTCAAAAAATTCTTTAATAGTCAAATGAAATTGAATGTTGAGTACACATAACATAAAAATAAAATTGAGTTAAAGTAAACAGTTCTTGCCTCGTCAAACTTTAAATATATAAAAATTGAGGATTGTAAAAAAAAAAAAATTAACGAGAAAAAAAACTCCTTCATAAAATTCAAATATGTTTACATCTTTTGATTCGAACTGCAACCGCCGCGTTGGTCAAGTAATAATCTACTGCAGCACAAAATATTTTATCGTATGTATTGCCCTTTATAATAAAAATAACGTTTTTTTTTTAAGTTGTCTAATTTTTGCTGTTTCCATCTCAAGTATCCAAACGTTATCGAATTTTCGTTTTCATCACATTTCTCACTATTTTAAATTAATTTTCTATTATTGCAATTTAACTCAAAAGTATTTCCATCAAAAGTAATTTAAAAAAAAAATGTGAAAGAAAACCCATACGTGGGTGCTACAGTTTAACTCACACAGCAGCATATGCACATCAAAAACTATAACTTTCGAGAGATTCGGAAAGCTCTACTGAACTTTACAGAACTATCGAGAAGTTTTCCTGAACTTTATAGAAATTTTCACAACTTTGAAGAAATTTCAAGAATTTTTCAAAACCTTCAAGAACTTTCTAAAACTTTCCAGAACTTTTCAGAGCTTCCAAAATTTTCTAGAACCTTCTAAAAATTTTCAGAACTTTCCAGAAAATTCCAAAAGATTGCAGATTTTTCCGGAAATGTCCCGAAATTTGCAGAACTTCTTAGAAATTTTTGGATTTTTCCAGAACTTTCCGTAATTTTCCAGAACTTTTTAGAACTATCCAGTCTTTTGACAACTTTCAATATTCTTGATACGTACACTCCCCTTCAGTACCCTCCCACTCTGGAATTGCTGCAAATCGAGAATAAACAGCTATCGAACGGCATAAGTTTGAGCTATCTAAGTGGTCTAGCAGCCGAGATTTGCGTGCCATGTACAAGCGACAGACGACGCGACACCCAGAAATACGAGCGTATATGTGTCAATCACATGCGGGCTGCTCTAAAAATGCTGAAACTAATGAAGCTTATAGCACAGAATAAAAGGTACGCTGTATGTAATTTTCGCAGTGTAACTTTTTCCTCTTTTTAGACCACACATAACGAAATCGTCTGTACAATTTTCAAAAATTCAAACAAATTTCTAAGCATTTTCTTCGTTTTAAATGCGTTTTTCGAACTTGTGAAAAAAATTGTGAGCACATTTGTTTCACATGCGAAACACATGCGTTTCGCATTTGAAACGAATGTGCTCACATTTACGACGCACATGCGTTTCAAATGCGAAAAACGCATGTGCTCACATGCGTTTGCAGAGGTCTTTTAAAATCACAAATTCTCCGATTTTATCCAATTTTTCCAAAATTTTACAGCACATCCTTTAATTTCAAGTAATTATGTTCATAATTGACGTAAAGAAAATTCGATAAATATTTTCTTCATGTATGCATATGTCGATTGAATATCGCGAATTCGGCCAAAAAACGCACATTCGCCCATATTCATTAAGTGAATGTGTACATAAGTCAAACGTGTAATCATCATGTTTTTGCACATTCGAAATTGATTCCATCTGGATTTAGTAGATGTGCAATAATTGCCGGAAAAAATTCTGTTAAAACGATGAATTTGCAATTTGAAAACTTTACAAAAACGAATTCGAAACGCATGTGGTCGCATGTGCGTCGTAAATGTGAGCACATTTGTTTCAAATGTGAAACGCATGCGTTTCGCATGTGAAACGAATGTGCTCACATTTTCTTCGAAGCTCGAAAAACGCATTTAAAACGAAGCAAATGCTAAGAAATTCAATTCCTTGTAAAAATTGAAAAAACGTTTTTGTAATATGTGCTCTATAAAGAGAAAAAATTTACACCACGAAAATTACATTCAGCGTATTTGTATTCTATGCTATAAGCTTCAATAGTTTCGGCATTATTTAGCGTAGTCCCCACGTTACAAACGCTTCTAGGCTCGTATTTCTGGCTGTCGTCTGTCGTTTGTCCTTATCACGCACATCTCGGCTGTTAGGCCACTTAGAAAACTCAAACTTGTGCCGTTCGATAGTTGTTTATTCTAGATTCGCAGAAATTTCAGAGGGGAGTAGTGTACGTATTACATACATGTTGAAAGTTATCGAAAGTGTGAAAAGTTCTGGAAATGTCTCGAAATTTCAGGAAAATTCTGAAAAACTCAGAAAACTTTTGTAAGCCTTTGAAAATTTTTAGAAAGTTATGGAAAGTTCTGGAAAAGTTAAAAAATTCCCAAGAAGTTCTGAAAATTTCGGGATAATTCTGGCAAAATCTGCAATCTTCTGGAAAGTTCTGGAAAATTTTAGAGGGTTCTAGAAAATTTTGGAGGCTCTGAAAAGTTCTGCAAAGTTCTTGAAAGTCCTGAAAAGTTCTTGAAACTTTTTGAAAGATGTGAAAACTTCTGATAATTTCTGTGAAGTTCTAGAATATTCAGGAAATGTTTTGATATTTCTAGAAAGTTCAGTTGTTCTCTCCACATTTTTCAAATTTTTGATGTGCATTTGCTGCTGTATTTGTTAAACTGGATCACCCATGTATGGGTTTTCTTTCACATTTGTTTATAATTACTTTCGATGGAAATATTTTTGAGTTAATTTACAATGGTAGAAAAGTAATTTCAAATAGTGGGAAATTTAATGAAAACGAAATGTCGATAACGTTCATATTCCTGAGAAGGGAAGAGCAACAATTTGTAAGTAACTTCGTCAACTTTTTATTTTTTTATTATTATAAACTTCTGAAGGTATAGAATAAAATATTTGTTGTTGCAAATGTAGATTATTATTTGACCAACGCAACGGTTGCAGTTCGAATCAAAAGATGTAAACATGTTTTGAATTTTATGAAGAATGTTAACATTTCCCGCACCTCCCAGATCGACTTATCCTTATTAATTTGCGAGTCAAATATAATTGCTAGAAAACATTTACTAGAAAAACTGTCACAGGTCATTGGTGAACATGGTCCCATTTACTGCCATTGTGTGTTGGATAAGGCGCCAACGGATCGCCAATTCGTCATTATTCATTGGGGGTAACGTGGTCTATATAAATATCACGAGAGAAGCGGATTACATCAGCTACCATCAACCACCTCATTTTTATTGCGTATTGACGATTAATTGATAGCTTTTTGATCGTAACTTCGTTAAGTGGGTCCCAATATCCGGGCGCACTAGGATGGTTACTTTTCGTGGCGAGTATTCCGGAATAGCTTAATTATTGCACACAAAATATTGTTTCAATGCAAAATCATCGAATATATTTTTGTAAATTTTTTCGGTTAATATGTGAAAGTGCGAAAAATCGGAAAAGTGAATTTTCCGCCATTTTGGGGGGTTTCCCTATTCTATAGAATACACGTTTGGCCCCAGGCTCCTAAAATCATTTTTATATTATAGCCTAATTCTCCATCTTTCCAACGGCACCAAATTTTTTATTTTATGAGGAAAATTGAAATTTTGGCACCTCTTAGAGCGGTGATAGCTCTTACAACATTTTTATCAAATCTCCATTAATTTACCAATTTGCACGTCCCTTTTGTCCTTTTAGTCGTCCAACATTAACTTATTCTAAGCGTTGGCAAAATTGTAATTTTTCTTATAAAACATTATGTTCGTTTTCGTTCGTCAGATAACGAACTGGGCTATCATACAGAAATATGTCTGGGGACCTAGGGTCAAACGTGTATTCTGGGGAAGGGGAAACCCCCCAAAATGGCGGAAAATTCACTTTTCCAATTTTTCGCACACTTACATATCACCCGTAAAAATTGAAAAAAATATATTCGATGATTTTGCATTGAAACAATATTTTGTGTGCAATAATTAAGCTATTCCAGAATACTCGCCACGAAAAGTAACCATCCTAGGGCGCACTGCTGAACCAAAACCGGGCACTGCTTTGTTGACGGAAATATTGGCTGAAATTGGACCAATAGCTCTTATCAGTCGATTCTGAATTGTATTGTGCCTTCTAAGGATTTGATCACTGTGTTTGTGGCAATGGTTCAGAACGTGCGGCAAGGTTTCGTTGCTGTAGCCACACCATCGGCAGTTTTTATTTATATCTGGGATTCCCCGAATACATCCTCTAAGTGGAACACAGTTAAGACAAGCTTTTCCTTGATCTGGTTTGTTGGTAAGACGAACAAGAAAGTAGTTTTTGCGAGGGGTGACGCACTTCTGCGGTTTATGGAATAAATGGGAATAAATGGAATAAATGGAATAAATGGGAATAAATGGGAATAAATGGGAATAAATGGAATAAAAGGGAATAAATGGAATAAATATTGGAATAAATGGAATAAATGATAATTTTTTCAAATTCGTCAAAACCTCAAATAGACTTGATTTTGATGGCAACGCACACAACAAACCATACTAATGTGTCAAAAAGTGAAAAAACCTTCTTTTGAAAACTTAAAAGAATTTTTGTTGAAAAATGGAATAAATGGAATAAATAAATTTATAAATTAAAATATATAAATTTATTCCATTTATTCCCAAAAAAATAAATTTTAATCTCAAGATGGTTTAAATGCTTTATAATTTGTGCAAACCTTTTTTTGAACTTATTTGTCTAACTTGTGATGTGTTTGGTTCAGATATTTCGCAAAAACAACAATAAAAATTTTGGGAATAAATGGAATAAATGCAATAAAAGAATTAATGGAATAAATGGAATAAATGAAGTGCGCCACCCCTCGAGTTTTTGAATGAGTTTCTCATCGAGTATTCCAGCCGTTTTTCCAATATTTTCGTATTGATAGCTCCATTTGAATTCCATTTTAATTTCAAAAATTCAAAAAATTCCAATTTAATTCTTAAAATTCCACGTTATTTCCAAAAATTCCAAAATTTTAGAAATTCCAAAAATTCCACTAAAATTCTTAAAACTCTACTGAAATTTCAAAAATTCCTCTAAAATTCCAAAAGTTCTACTAAAATTCTGAAAATTTCACGTTATTTCCAAAAATTCCAAAATTTTAGAAATTCCGAAAATTCCACTGAAATTCCAAAAATTCAACTGAAAGTCATAAAGTTCCACGTTATTTCCAAAAATTCCAAAATTTTAGGAATTCCAAAAATTCCAATTTAGTTACACTAAAATTCTGAAAATTATACTAAAATTCCAATTTAGTTCCAAAATTGATTATTTCAGGTTTCAGGTCGAAACAGGTTCAGATTATTTTCAGGTAATTTCAGGTTGAGCCGACTTGTTCCGAGCCTTAAGCAAAACACTGAAAATTAATTTTTCAGTCTTCATGTCTGCCGTCAAAATTTTATTGTTGATTATGAAAGAGGGCGGAGGTCCTGCAGCTAACGACGCGACGTATAACACACGCCTGTCGTGAGTTTTTTTCATTCTCCCTACAGTTCACTACAAAAACTTTTTCAGAGGCTCTAAGATCTGTTCTCTTTCTCAAAACCCAAACCCGAAGCTTTATTTTTTAAAACCGAATGCTTTTTCACATTTGTCAAAACCCGAACCGAGTGGTTTTTTCAAAGGTTCGAAAGTCCGATCTGAACACCTTCTTGCGTTATTTGTTTGGAATATTTGAATGGTGAGAATTTGTCTATGAAACTACCTTTTCGTCACGAATTGATTCGATGCAAATTCATTGAACAACATTTTCAGAAGCTCATTTTTTAACTGAGAAACTAAAGTATTGGTTTAAAATATTCTTTGCATTTTCTTTGTAACAATTAAGTATTTACTTTATTCTTCTAATGTTTAATTCTTCAATTGAATTCACATTTCAATTTCAATTTGAGGGACCTGGAATATATGGCACTGTAACTCCTTGTTTACTGCGTTTTGCGTTCGAGAAATCAATATTATTCTTTGCTGCTACTTGACGCACACGGCCCTCCAAACCTGGTTTTAAGTTGTATTGTCGAGTATAAATGAATATCAACTCATCCCGTGTGTTGTTGCGACCTGGCTTACATCCATACATAAAGCCAAAGTTGTCATAATCGGTGTCCAGGACGAACGTAGGATAGCTATTGCCATTAAATTCGTATATAAATATTCCCGGGTTGGCTAGTGTCGCAGTGAGACTTCCAGAGCCCACTTCAGGTACACACGTTACTTGGGATGGATTAGCAGCGCTACGGCAACAGCCGGCAACCGTTACTTGGAATGCACTTGTTGGATAAGAAAACACCATTTGTCCTTCATTGCCATTGTAACACAGTGGACTGGAAAAGCTTGTGTAAGGTCGGTAAAACCATCCGAGAACGCCAGGTAAATTCAAGTTTGTGATGTAGTTTATGCGTGGGCAGGTGCCATTTAACTTAATTGTGCTGTATGTAAATGAAGCCGACGTCGAAGCGACCCCAATAATGGTAAGGAATAGTACGAACTCGCTGGAATTCATCGTGTGAACTAATTAACTTACTTCGCTTGAGAGCTCTCTTAAATATGAAGCAATTCTGCTATATAATGATTTGTTTAATGATAACATTTTACAACTGTTATGTCTATAATAAAAAGGCACAAATATTTCGCTAATAAAAATTAAATAAAAATGTAAAAAAATATTTTCCGCATCTTGACGAGAATTAGACTTGTAACGTTGTAACCATTAGTTAATTCTTGCTTTTGTAGCATTTGGAATTTCGACTCGCTAGTTCGGCAGAAGAATCTTTTTTTCGTCACCAATTGATTTTCGGACCGTGATGATCAGACGGACAAGTTTTTTGCAGTTTTCTTCCTACTCTAGGTCCTCATTCAACTGATTACATACGTCGTGATAAAAACATATCCTCCGGTATACATTTTAGCGTATCCCACTTAACGCTTATATCTCCGTATATGTCCGTCCGTATCACGCATACCACAGCTCCCAGACCACCTAGAGAGCTCAAACTTGCGCCATTCGGAAGCTCTTTGACTCTAGATTTGCAGAAATGATGAATGGGGAGGGGTGGAGAGGGTCCATTCCAATTATGCATATCTTCGCTTCTAGACCACCTAAAGGGTTGAATCATACTTTGACTTTAGATTTTAACTCTAGATTTTCAAGAATGATGGAAGGAAAAGAGGGAAGGAGGGAGAAGGGGTTCTTTGACTCCAAATTTGCACAAATACCGGAGAGTGAGTCCCAGGAGAGGGTCCCAGAGTGGCAGCGTATGTATTGCTCATATGTCGAAAGTTATCGAAAGTTTTGGAAAATTCTAGAAAGTTCTGGAAATCACTGGAAAGTTTTAGGAAGTTGTGAAATTTGTAGAAAGTTGTGGAAGGTTGTAGAAAGTTCTGGAAGGTTGTTGAAAGTTCTGGAATGTTCGAGGAAGCTCTATAGTGTTCTAGAAGATTTTTCTAGAACTTTTTAGAACATTCTGGAACTTTCTAGAACGTTCTGGTACTTTTTAGGACTTTTGATAATTTTCGATAACTTTCTAGAACTCTCTAGCACTTTCGAAAGCTTTTTAGAACTTTCCAAAAATTTCTAGAATTTTCTTGAACTTTCTACTACTTCACACCACTCCCAGATCCACCACCCAAGTGTGACTATAAGCAACTGAAGAAAATTGCATCATACGCTTCGTTATAAAGTTTCAAGAATTTTCGAGACACTTAAGAGCGTGTCAGATATTTTGACAGTTCTATGTTTTGCGATGTTTTTACATTGCATTTTTCTAAGGCAGTGATCATCAATTTTAAATTCCAATGCATCTACTGTTTGCATAACACATCCCTTTATAGATTCTATGAATCAGAATATATAATTATTGAGTCTTAGTGTCAAAATTTGATCTGAAAAAACATCGCAAAGACTCGGCGAAAATTTTAATTGATGATCACTGCCTTAGAAATGCAATGAAAAAACATCGCAAAACATAGAACTGTCAAAATATCTAAAACGCTCTTACATTCGACCACTTTTAGCTATATAAGCAAACGTGTGATGCAAGTTTCTTCAGTTGCTTTTGGCAACTCTTGCGGACAGGTTGTGCGTCAGGTATCGAGAGTGACACTCTGGACAGTTTAAGAAACTTACATTCAGGTCAAAATGAATAGAAGCTTTGTACTTCTGCGAAGGTTTTTAACACCGCAAAGTTCTAGATCAATCTCAAAGATTTTAAGAATTATTGATTGCTAACACACGCTACTATGTGGGTTACGCTGAAATATCCTTGTATGGGTTTGTGAATAAGATTTTCATAACTTATTTATTTCAAAATTTGTAAACTTTATCAGATGATGTTGAAGATGAGTGGAAGGGGTCGAATGCAAATGCAATGTCAATATACAAGGAACGACCACAAACCAACAGGGATAATTCGATTCGAGTTCATCGTTTCGTTTTGAACAATAACATTTCAGCAGAAGAGTTTTGGCTTGGCAGGTTGGGCTGATATGTCGCTTCGGTTAGGAAGAAGTACGCAATTTTTACAAGTCCATAAAGATATAAAAGTTAAGATAATCGTAAAATTTTTTTATTTATCTTTCGTACTCGTGTCATTAATTAAGCCGGGTAATTGCTTATTTTAACGGATTACATATTATTACACGTAAAAGACGATGACATAAGTATTGCGTATTACCAAAAAACATTTTTCTTCTAAACCAAAAATGAAATCATGAGTAAGTCGCTCATAAATTAAACGAATTGCTAAGGTAAGGTGTTCAATGAGGAAATTAAATCAAAATTTTTTCTTCTATATTTTTGAATTTAGTCGAAAACAAAAAGCTGCCTATCGATGAGTTTGACGAAAAATTTGAAATGAAAACTTTTGGAAAATTCCCGAAGAGTGGCTCGCGCTCTTTTCGCACATAAATTCCGCATAGAGTCTGAAAGCTTTGCAATTAACGATCATTAATTTTAAAATGCATTTTTTCGGAGGAAACCTTTCATTAGAATGTGTGTCCATTTCCGTTCAAGAAAAAGGGGTTAAAACAACTTGGCACACTAATTATAGAAGTAAGTGAGTGAAAATACATAGGTATTCAATCATGGAAATAACTTCAGCTGTATACAAATGTCGGCACAACACTGCACTCTTCAAAAATGTGTCGCAAATTTAAGTAGTCGAAAAATTTAGTTCTTACTCCGGAAAAAGGGTCCCAGTTCGAATGGAAAACTAATGCAAGGAACCCGTACGCATCAGAATAGATGTGGCAAACAGAATTGATGTTGTGAAAAGACTCGAACGCATCTTGCACATTCGACGAAAGCTGCGTTCACAGGCTTGAAATGCTCAGAAGTTACGAAAAGATATTCATAGAAAATGGTGCATCTGAAAGATTGATCCTTCAATCAGAGGTTAGTTACTTTTCTATGACTTTCATTTTGTAACAACCGAGAATTTCACGCTAGGTAACGAACACGACCGTGGAATGTGCAATATACAATTACCTCCTCCTCCTCCTGTTACAGCCTTTTTATATCCACTGCTGGATGTAGGCCTCCCCTTGTTTTTTCCATTCGTTCCGATCCATTGCCACTTGCTGCCATGCTGTTCCTGCTAATCTCTTAATGTTATTGGTCCATCGTTCAGGCGGACGTCCCATTGGTCGCGTTTTCGGTGGTCTCCAGTTCATAATGGATTTTTTCCAACGGTCATCAGTCATCCTCGCTATATATACAATTACGCCAACATTAAATAATTGGACTGCAAATTGCCGAAAGGGCAACATTGAAAAACCCTTACGAAGAAACGGAGATAAAAATATCCCCAAACCCATAAGCCCAGAATTTAGAACCGACCTAGAGCACTTAGGAGAGGCATGGCAAAAACGTTTGCCTCTTTTTTCTTTACAACACACTGCACAAAAACCTTATCATAAAAGCAATATTCATGAAAAACCACCAAATATCATGTAGGGTCGCGAAGCGTGAGTTGGGCCTACACTTCGGCCCGAAGCACTCAACAGATTTTCACTAATTTAATTTTCGTGATTTTCTGATGTCTACATCTTTTATTCGAAACTTGTAAGAGCGATTTCCGTTCTAATTTCGCAGTGATATAAGTGAAAAAGTTCCACCAACCTTCACAAAACCACGTTTTTGACCACTTTTTTGACCGTAACTTCGAAACTATTCAACCGATTTTGCACAAACTCAATTGTTAATTATTTTTCAGGAAAAAGATTTTGAAAATAGAATAATACTTTCCCGATTTATGTAGAAAAAACATGTTGGGCCCTAAGTAGAGACTCAGCTTTGGTGTCCTGGCTGAGTCCAAGGGCTTCTAGTCAAAAACTTTTCTTCTATAAAATGTGAGACATTGCTAGACCTTTCAATTAAGGAAGAAACATTGAAAATCGGGAGAGATTTACTCAAGTTATGTACTAAAAACGCATAGGGTACTAGCAGAGACTTGTTATTAATGCCCTAGCTTAGTCCAAGGGCCCAAACTCAAAAAAGTTTCTTCCATAAATTGTCGAGCTATGTACAAAAGAACAAAAACCACTTCAGCGGCCCTAGCTCGGCTAGTCTGCGACCAGATTCAATTCCATAAAAGATTTTTCGACTACCTTTCAGTGAAAAAATAGTTTTTGAAAATCGGTTGAGTTTTACTGGGGTAACGGACGAACGGACAAAATTTTTTCATTCCTAGGACGGAAAACTGCTTTTTCTGAACCCTCGGAAAATATATGTTTTTCCTAGTTACGTAAATGACTACTTTTTATTTAGGGCGTTAAATAATCACCACAAAAACCATTTTTAAAAGGGAAACGTGACGCAAGTCCTCGTCCCTTCTTCCAAAGCAACTGATATCAATTTTGGTGACGCTTGTAGCTTCGGAACGCACAAAAATCTTTTGAAATATTTTCACTTTTGATTAAAAAAAATGCGTCACAAATGCCGGACCCCCCAGTGTTTGAGTGTCAGGACTTTCTGAACAAATTAAAGACTACAATCAACTATAATTTATTTCGTCTATCTGTTATATTCAAGAAACAGCAAAAGATAATTAGACGGTTGATTAAATGTTGTAGTGGAAATAAGCAAGGGGTGAACCACTCCCAAATAATCAAGAAAAAATCCTCAGATATTACAAATAATCAAAAGAGTGATTTACCCCTCGGAAATAAGGTTGACTGAGAGCGCTAAACTTCGATGGGAAGAAACGATAGTGCCAAAAAGGTTGTCAACGATGCTTGAAGAAAAAACGTATGACAAAGATATAATTTAGTAAGACAATTGCTTGAGCCTGTGCCCGCAGCACTGATTCTGTTTAGGAATAGTAGTTTTTGTTACAAGTAATGTAATGACGAATATTACCACACCAGTGCGGCTCGTTAGGACAAATTATAACGTGTGCGTTAAAATGAGTCCTAACATTACAGTTCGTTCATTTTACGCTTAAACAAAATTTATACTGCTAAAGATTTAAATGTCATTTATGTCACACTACATAGCTTTCTATATAAAGATACATACATCAGACGCACGTTGCGATCTCTTTCTAGCGCACACATCTTATGTAATGACATTTAAATCTCTGACAAACCAAATTTGTTTAAGCGTAAAATGAACGAACTGTACGTGTAACACACAACGTTTTTTTGTAATGAACAAAAATAAAAAATTACCGCATTGAAATAGAAATTACCGCACTGAAACAGAAATTACCGCACTGAAACAGCAATTACCGCACCGAAATATAAATTACCGCACGCTTTCATATTAGTAACGTAATATTTGAGTTTATATACTCCCAAATGCAAAGGTAATACGACCTACTAGATACGTGAATTGCAAAAATATATTAACGAAAATAAACTTCCACGATGGAAAATTTCCCATTTATAATTGCATTAAATATAACATGATTGCATCCAATATTATTAAGGGGAAATTTTTTATAATTGGCCCCAATATAATTGCGGTAACATAAATTGGTGCGTAACAGCGAAATATCTAAAGGTTGGGAAATACTTGCACCGAATAGTCAAAGATGTCAACGCACGTTTAGAAATTAATGCCAGCTTAAGTAAGTCTGTTGTCGGAAATTTATGCGGCGTCGAGGCAACGAAGCTGTACATTCGCTCGTTCGATCCGATTAAGGATAGCTCTCATGCCAACAAAAAAAGATCACAATGGAAGAACTACTCAATCAATAAGAGATTGTCAATTAGTAGGAAAAGCCAGTTGTAAGTAGGAACGCAAGTAAATGAAATCAAAAAAATGTACGGGCCGCTCGCCTACTTGAAATTTCGGTCTGATCGCTACGGCTCTGCTTTTCTATCATCACGCAAAGAAATCAGGTCACTCTGGTCTGGGTTCCCGGACACTCTTGCGTAGAGGGAAACGAAAAAGCAGATGAGCTGGGAACGAAGGGCTCGGCAACATCAAGTTACAGGCCGGAACTTCTTATACCCATCCCACACACTCGGAATGCGTGAAAGTGATGAAGAATTGGGTGAGGTCGGAATTCGCTGACTATTGGAGCGACTATGAAGGAGGAATGCACACGGAGTCTTTCTTCCCGATGACCGATAGGAGGTGGGAAAGAGAACTGCTAAACTTGGACAGGTGACGCATCAAGAGGGTGGTGGGTTCGCTTAGCGGGCACTGCGTACTAAACAGGCACATGGAAAAATGGGAATCTCTAACAATCCCAACTGTACCTGCGACCTAAGTTAGGTAACGGGCGTTCACTTTATATGCGAGTGCTCGATGTTTTCCTTATTGAGGCTAATGACTCTAGCAAATCATGTGGTCCAATTTACAACAGTATCCAAGATGGGACCTGCTGCCTGATGAGCGGGTTAGGATCATCAAATCTGTGTTTCAAGGACCAGAAATGGTCCGACCCAAACTGATAAATCTAAAAATCATCAAGCAAACAGCCTTCGGAGAGACAAAGCGGGATTGCCTATTTCATTCGAACAGATGTAGAGATCGTAACGTTTAGTTTAGTTAAAAATGGACGCAGCGTCGTGTAATGATATCGAAGGATTGAGTGTTCGCTTTTCGTTGCGCTCTACTTAAGAAAGGGTTGACGAAAACAAGCGGAATTCGGGTTTCTGAAAGTCTTATTGTTCCAAATAATGAAATAATGTATAGTTGAACATATATTTTCGTTTGCATAATTGGAGCTTTGACAAAGTTTGTTACAAGCTCTCTGCCATGCCTTGTCTTCATTGTTCGTTCTCTACCCTACCTATTTGGAGCTACTTGGAAGTACAGCCTTACACATCTCCATTTAAAGCTACAAGAACTAAACAAATTCTAATTTCCACGTTTCAAAATTAACATCACTAGGTGCACATGACTTTCGGCTTCTTCCACCAACTGTCGGCGTAATGATATTTTTGAATTTCAATTCCACCCATTGGAACAGGATATGCATTGGCTCCCAGACGCTGGACTGGTAATGGGTCGACAATTAAATTCGCTGGGAAGCATTCCAACGACTGCGTCCATTCGCAATTGGGTGGTAGCAATCCTCGTTTCCATCCAACTCTTTTAAACATTTGTTGCTGTAAAATCACTTCTAAGATTAGACTGCCAACGACATAAAATAAAATCAATTACTTCCTCATCTTTCGCAAAGACATAGATCTGAACGAATGGTTTTGACGAATAAATGTCTTTCACAATGAAATATCCATTGGCTGAAAAATAACGTAAACGAAGGAATTTTCTTTGGAAACTGCCGTACAGGAGTCCTTCGTTGATACGGTCCAGTTGGGATTTAAAAATGCAAAGATCCGCCTTTTTAGTCCATGGAAGAAAATTAGAGATTCGAATTTGTCCCCATAAAGTGTTATAGCATAAAATATGTTTAAGTTTATGAGAGTCTAGGATCGTGTGAACTCTGGGTATAGATAAAAACATTTATAATTTCTTCACTACAATTTCTATAAACTTCATACTTTTCCAACAACTTTTCTAAATTATTTAAATACTCGCTGGTCACATTACAGTCACTCGTAATTTCCGAATGGCCGTAATCGTCTGAAAATGCATTCCAAATGATAACGCAAAAGCCGGCAACTATAGTCAATGTCGCGATTTTTTTTTGAGTCAATAAATACATCAATAACAAACCAAAATGTAAATAAATGTATCAATGACTTTTGAACTACTTCGGTGAATCTTCTTTTATTATTCTTTCGAAGGCAATGCATGTCAAAGACATCTGTATACCCTTTTTATACCCTAACACTTTGCAGTCAAATAACTTCATAGGATCATTTGTCCATGATCAACAATAATTGAGAACTATTATCTGTTCTTATATAAGATCTGTATGCTCTGCACACTGGTATATGGCGATATTAGATTACAGTGGGGGGTGCGGAAGTAAGTCATTACAAGAGTGATCAATTTTGTGAAATGAGCCGAACCCAAGAGGGTGTTTTTAAACAAATAACTTTGAAATTTGCTTTTTGACGAAGGTCTTGTTTGTATTCCGAGCCGAAGGCGAGGTATACAGCTGCACGAGTCAAAAAAGCAGTTTTTAAAGCAAGTTGCGAGTCACGAAATGATCCCCAATGGTCTTACGAAGCAACCCCCATAGTATACTGTTTTACTCAGTGGCTCATCCGAAAATGCGTCATTACTTGTAGATATACATGTAATGACAAGCTTCCGATGCCGGCTATAATGTAATGAATAATTTCCGGGGGTTTAACATATACATGTAATGACAAGTTTTCGGTGGGACGAGTAAAGAAAATAAAAAAAGAGAGTTTCATTTATTTCAGAGACATGATATGGCGGTTGGTTTCTGATGAAAGAAACTGTCATATGGAGAAAGGTTTCTTTGCATTTTATACAGTGGAGTGAAACTCTTTTGCTTAGAACCAGGGAAGTGACTTACTTACTTACATACTTACTTTACTTTTCCAGCGCTACAGCCTCTATCGCCGCTATGGCTTGCTGCACTTTGCCAACTTCTTATTCCCAACGCCCAAAGATCTGATTCGACGCCATCTGTCCATCGAATTTTCGGGCGACGCACTCTCTTTGTCCTTCTGGATCGCTGCGGAATATCATTGAGGGGCTCTGTTTTTATCCATACGTACTAAATGCCCCGTCCACCTCGATCATTGGACTTTCACCACTGCCACTATATAAGGTTTGCCAAAATCACGCTTTATCAGAGAATTGACACTATTTTGTTTTGAAGCGTAAAAATGCTTTTCAGAGTGAATTTAGCTGCAGTTGCGACCGAAGCTATATTCGTTCGAGAAATCGCAATTGCTGCTAACTTCACTTTGAATAGCATTTGAACGGTTCAAAACAAAAGACTATCACGCCCATTATGACTTATCCAGATAGACTAAAAATAAGAGCAAATGTCATTATCATTTGACATTTCGTCCCCATTATAAAATCAAAGAAAAATTTCTTTATATAAAAATTTGTTACATCAGAGTAAGAGTAGGCTAGAGATGAGCGGGTTGCCGAAACTTCGAAAAACCCGACCCGAACCCGAACCCGAATTCTTCTTTTCGAGTTCATGGGTTTCGGGTTTCGAAAATTTTAATCGGGTCGGGCTCGGTCCGGGCCGGGTTTGGAAGCAGTTCGGGTTTCGGGTTTCGAAAAATGTTATCGGGTCGGGTTCGGTCCGGGTCGGGTTGTTGTATCATTTTATTCGGGTCCCGATCCTTTATTGCCTTTTTATATTTTACAAAACTCGTCTAAATTTTATCATCTTACATTACACGAATTTTGTTTTAGTCTAAGGTCCGTGAAGAATGCAGACGCCGGGCCTAGAAATAATTTTTGTTTCGAAGTAATTTGGGTTGTGAGTTTCGAAAAACTTAAGTGTCTGGTTCGATCCGGGTCGGGTTTTGAAACAGTTCGGGTTTCGGGTTTCGAAAAATTTTATCGGATCGGGTTCGGTCTGGATCGGGCTTTGAAACAGTTCGGGTTTCGGGCTTCGAAAATTTTAATCGGGTCGGGTTCGGTCCGGGTCGGGTTTTGAAACAATTCGGGTTTCGGGTTTCGAAAAATTCTATCGGGCCAGGTTCGGTCCGGGTCGGGTTTCGAAAAATGGTCGACCCGCTCATCTCTAGAGTAGGCTTGAAATTGTGCGGACGAAAAATTTTTTTGCTCCGTAAAATTTTAGTATAAAAAATGACAAAATTGAACAAAATTAAAGAATTTTCAACCGAATGGATTTGTAAAATTTTAATCTTGGCACATCACAAACGGGGGGATTAACATATCGGAGCTGAGCTGGAAGGAAAACGAGATGACGTGTATGGTAACACAAGGCCCAGCTTTGATTTCTTTATTTATTTAGCATATGATTTCTTTCAATGTTATTCTACAATTATTTTGATATTACAATCTATTTTTATTACAATCGTGAGTCACCGAGAGGTCATTACGACAGGTTCGGTAATAATTTCTCAATTGAACATTTAGATTTAATACTATTTTCCATTTTTCACACTTCTTCATTCATAGGCGATTTGTTTTTTCGATGCTATTGCCGGGATGGTTGGCTAGCCAACAGTTCGGACGACCGGGTGATGACATTATTGTCTGCTAGGACCTCACGAACCCATTGGGTAAACTGGGCGCCATCTTTTCGTGTCTTTTGTTTTTGGTGAATGTGATGTCATCTATGGTACAGCAGCGGGACCATTGGACCATTTATGATGACCATTCACTTGCATTGGAATGGTAACCCGGGAGGTAATACACAACGGTTATCATATCCTGTCTCAGGAAGCCGTCCGGGAAATAATACAATCGAATGGAAACACCTAGCAACAAGGCTATCTCAAAGTAAATCATCTAATTTCTAAGGACATACTCAAAACAGGAAAAAATAACAATAAACAGGCAACACTCACGGGAAATTATTACAGTCGCCTCAGGTAATTTACAAATTCACAAATTCGTAAAATATTTAATTAATGTAGGTAGTGACACCATCATTCAAGCGAGGATGGTTGTTGCTAGTTTATAAGAACAAATCGTAACTTGAGTAGCGCGCCGGCGCTGTTTCATATTAGAAAGACTGACACAAATCAATCTCTCTATTTGCAAAACTTGAGAGCCAAAAGGAGATCCAAGTGGTAACCTTCACTGTAAGTGTTCTACGCTCATGCTCTACCGGGTTGTTCACAGGAACCATATCATTTACGAAAAGGTCAAGGTCAAGGTCAGAGTAGGAACAGACTTACGTCATAAGGTTGCACGCCAGATAATTTGCTATCACGCTTTTTCACGCAAATGTCAAATTTAAAGCTGAGATAGCAAATATGTATGTGACTTACAACCTTATAGCGTGAGAGCCTCCGTTTATAGTCTATGTGAGCCACATCATGTCTCTGGTCGAATGTCAACTTTTTGAAATTATCTACTTTATCTAAATCAAATAGAAAAGATCATAGCAGAATAAAACAATTTCTGCTGCATAAAATGTAAAATTGCATATTACCGATGAAGGTATCGGATTCAGGCCAGACGAGAGGCAGGGCCCCAAATTTTAAAATGTATTCAATATTTCTGCTCTTAGCTTAATTTTGGCGACATATAGAAGTGAACGTGTTTTTTTTATAACGCTCATTCCGTCGTTGCCTTAATTACATTCTGAGAATCTCATTGTCACTAATTGTGTGGAAACCCCGTTTCGCCCCAACGTTGCGCTCAATTTTTTTCCGTTTTTGTTACAAATCCAAGACTTAGCGCAACTGGTTGCGCCGAGCAAAAAACGTGCTTTTTGCAATGTTTTTGAGGGTGGGTCCGAGGGAATTTTTTTCGCTTCTCCGAGTTTTGGCTATTACGTTGCTATTTTTGCGAGTAAATTATCGTGTCAGGTGTCATTAGAAGCGTATAATGAAGCGTAAACAAAGAAAATTTTCAAGGTACCGTTCGAATTGTTAAATGAAATAGCGTCGAAAAATTTGCAGAGTCTTTTTCCAAATATATGCATAGCTCTTCCAATATTTTGCACACTCCAAGTTACTGTTGCGTCAGGTGAACTTTCATTCAGTACATTATCCAGAATCAAAAATCCTCATCACTGATGCTCCAACCAAACCCACTTGACAGGACTAGAAACTCTCTGCCTAGAAGCAGAGCTGGCGAAGACCATAAGTTTTGATAAAGTGATTGACGTTTTTGCATCTCTAAAATCTCTCTCTCTCTCTCTCTCTCAATCTTTATTATTTTGTTGCAATTGAAAATATACCCAACAACCCAACAATCACAAAAATGAATAGGTTTTTCGACAAAAAATGTTTGGGTTGTAAATTCACCCCTGGGCCCCAAATTCCTCTTGGCGGCCCTGATCGGATTCTGGGCCATTGCTTTGTTTGCGGCTCTTTACTCCGTCTTGATCTGATCTACCATTTTACAGGTTATTGTTGTTGTTGTAATAGACGCTGTGTGTACAAGTTTGGAATACGCGTTACATTTTTTAAATGAAAAGATAAAAAAGTGTAAGCAGTCAGCAGGGTGTGTATCAGGTTTTTCAGTTCCGAGTTACATTGAATACCGAAAATCGTGTATTTTACAAAAACTCAACACACGAATAAATGGAACGAGTAAATGAATAAAAGCAACTCATTGTTACAGTATCTAATCATAGGCCAGGTAACCCCATTTGTGATTCCTCGTTTTCTTTCGTTGTATCGTTCTTGTCGATGTTAGTGCGTTATGTGAATAAAATATTTCTCTAACTGAAGTTGCTATCGTTTTCTTATCGTTTTTTTCCCTAATTATTTGTTGTTAACGAAATAAAAGACGCCATTCAACATGTCAATGTTCAATATTCAAAGACTGACGCACATTAAAAAAGTAAACATTTCACGAGCACAGTGTTTGTCTGTTCTACATCCAAAGGAAATAAATTGCGAACAAACTGTAAGAACATATACTACGACACCACAAAGACCGAAGATATTCGGCATACGTAAGCATTTTCAGTTTTGTTTTTGTTTTGCTTGAAACTAAGTATAATTGCTGTGAGCTTTGATCAGTTTGTGTTCTTATCATACTCTCTTAGTAATTTATTCGTACTCTGTGTTCCCTAATGTAGAATATTTCGTAGTCGATATGGGGAAGTTTATACTTTACATTAGAAGCAATATAAGAATAAATTGAAGCAGACAATGTTGTCGACTATGACTATGACATGACACGACAACTTGAATTTCAGGTTCTTCAAATTAATGATAATTTTACCAAGACTTCCACTTAATGGTTTATCAGAAAGTGATTTATTAGCAAGTTGAGCTCCTAAATAGACATTTTCGAATTCCGAGTGGAAGTTCTTGTCAGTAAGTTTTTGAGAATTAATTGATAAAAAACCCTCATGTGAGATCACCAAACATTTGCCACGTTTTATTTCTGCCTCTACCTATCTATCTATCTCTAATACTTCTATCACAACTAACAATAATAGTTACTTTAAAACATCAGTGCTATCGGAGATGCTGTTGTCTGATACCATTTATATCTCAGAACCGCATTCAACGTTTATTGGTAGCCTTTCAAAGTGTTCATTTAAAGATCTGTTAGTCGATTTTGATACAAAAATTAAGAACTTGTGAGAGCTGAGAGCCCCAGAACAGAGAATTAAAAAACTGAACCCACGAGTGAACCCTCTCCTTTGGGTAGGGCTTCCTATTCCTTAAAAGACCAAATTTGGGGCTCTAGGACAGAGAGATTACCTGCCCCCTTCCCCCCGGACTTATTTTGTCCGATTTTTAGAGAAGCTGTTCAATTCATTATTACATCAAGAGGACATTGAATCGTGTTATGGGACTGTGCCCCTCGTCCGCGTTATTTTGTCCAGCGGCTATTTTGTACGATTCCCGCTTTCGTCAAGAACACGAATGTGCCAAATGGGAAATATAGTGGTTGTCGAACAATCCACAGCACAACCGACTTGGACTTTTCGTCAACCTCGCACTAAAATTACCTTTTCATGCTTCGGGGCCAAAATCAAGAGCAATTTTGTAATTTTTCTCTCGATTTTGGACCCCTGCATTAGCGATGAGCGGGTTGATCGAAGAACCCGATCCCGAATTTTTTTTTTCGGGTTAATGGGTTTCGGGTTTCGAAAATTTTAATCGGATCGGGTTCGGTCCGAGCCGGGTTTGGAAACATTTCGGATTTCGGGTTTCGAAAAATTTTATCGGGTCGGGTTCGGTCCGCGTCGGGTTGTTGTATCATTTTATTCGGGTCCCGATCCATTATTGACTTTTGATATTTTACAAAGCTCGTCTAAATTTTATCATCTTACATTACACGAATTTTGTTTTAGTCTAAGGTCCGTGAAGAATGCAGACGTCGGGCCTTGAAATAATTTTTGTTTCGAAGTAATTTGGGCTGTGAGTTTCGAAAAACGTGAGTGTCTGGTTCGGTCCGGGTCGGGTTTTGAAACAGTTCGGGTTTCGAAAATTTTAATCGGGTCGGGTTCGGTCCGGGTCGGGTTTTGAAACAGTTCGGGTTTCGGGTTTCGAAAATTTTAATCGGGTCGGGTTCGGTCCGGGTCGGGCTTAGAAACAATTCGGGTTTCGGGTTTCGAATAATTTTATCGGGTCGGGTTCGCTCCGGGTTGGGTTTCGAAAAATGATCGACCCGCTCATCTCTACTCTGCACGAAAAAATTTTTTTGTATCTGTTTTGGACGACCGATCTTAGGTATTTTCGCATGTGGACCTCGCTTTGCTCGGCTTACAACTCGCAAAATTGCCTAAAATCAATCGTTCAAAACTGACACACGAATAACTATCACATTCCAGTATCCTCTTAATTTAGACAATATTTCACGATGGCTAAAAACCGATTTTTCGGAATGATCGTAGTGTTTTTTGCTCAGGTGCACTTTAGCTTCCTAGGTGTGTAAAGTTTTTTTTATAACTGTTGTGTAGGTTGTTATGTTGTTTCTAAATAAAGATGTTATGAATAGGAATGGGAATGTCTATGTCAACATCTAGCGAAGCCACAAAAAAAGTTCCAGTTGCATATTACGATGAAATTAAAGACCTACCGAAACATCGTGAGAAGCTGCTAGTTGATGTTCGAGAGCCAAGCGAACTACAATCAACTGGACGAATTCCAATGTCTATTAATGTACCATGTAAGAACAAGTAAATAACTAATGGGAAAAGTTTACGGAACTATTTCGGTTTTCAGTGGGGGATGTTCAGAAGGCATTTTCCGACGATACAACAGAGGAACAATTTGCTAGACTCTACAATCACACGAAACCTCACTTGAAGGATCAAATTATCGTATCTTGCCAATCTGGACGTCGTTCTCAAATTGCAGCTGAAACGTTAACCAATCTTGGTTATAAACAGTTAGTCTGACAATCTTTTCCCATTATTTTCATTAATCAACTTTGCAATTTAGGATTAAAAATTACAAAGGATCATGGTTGGAGTGGGCCGAAAAAAATGGATTGCCAAAATAAATATATTTTTTCAGCGACAAATTTGTTAAAGAAATTTTATCAAGCTGGTAAGGCGTGGACGTTAAATAAATAAAACAGTTACAAAGAAAATATACAATGACGTCAGTTTTCATTCAATCTCTAAAGACCTTTTACATAACATAGGGAGACGAATGCGGACAAATGTCTTTTCTCTTTAATTTTTTTTTCAATTCATTGGTTGAGAGAAATCATTTTAATGAAACGGGGGTATGAACCGTCTCACAAAACAGCAAAAAACGTTCTATTTTGACTTAGCAATTAACACAACAGAGCTGCAGATACCCGTGCTTATTACAATGTTATTTATCGAAGAGGCGTGGCGGCCGACGCGACGGCGGTGTGTATTCGGAATCGATAAAATTAATCGAACTTTTTTGGCATGAGTCTAGTTACTCTACACCAAAACATTCATTGTACATACATACCTGTAATAAAATTCTCCATGAGGGTCGGCTCCTATTATCTTGCACTATCCTTAGAACCTATGAAGAAAAAGTCGTTGTTGAGCAGGGCAAATTGTTACTAATTATAAACGTCTAATGTCCGTCTGTTTATCTATGTGTCTATGTATCTATTTATGTGTCTATTCGCCTGTCTGTCACGATCCCGTTATTTTTGCGTTTAATTGCGTTTACACTGGCGAAGTGCAAAACGTCGAGAAAACATGTTCCGGGGTTAGATATTGTTCTGAAATAAGGTAGTTATGGGTAAAAAACGGGTCATAATTGAAAATCGGCCAAAAGTCAGTCAAGATGTCGTCTTAGAGATTTGGCCGGGGAAGAAAAGTCTTAGAGTTTTTGATGGCCTACAACTTTGTGGAAGAGAACTTTTTGATCCGACTTCATGCGGAGGAGCTAGGCAGCGAAAACTGTAAAAATTTTGGGGCTTCCTCACTTTGTTGTTAGGGAACTTTTGTTGTTGGACAAAGTAGAGATAAATTTTGAGTGTCAATCGATAGTGAAGGTTTGGGGCAACAAAATTGCCGAACAATGTTGGGTGAAAAAGTTCCATACTACCGAGCTATAGGTCGTTCTTTGGCGATTTTGTCCAGAGCTGGAGCACTTATTAACCAATATCTCGGCCGGTAGTTGCCGGAATGAGGCCAGTGAGGTGTCAGATGAAAGGTTTCGGAAGTGTGAAGGTAGCGAAACGTCGAGAAAACATGTTCCGGGTGGGATATTGTTGTGAAATAAGCGAGTTATGGGTAAAAAACGGGTCATAATTGAAAATCGGCTAAAAGTCAGTCAAGATGTCGTCTTAAAGGTTTGGTCGGGGAAGTGTCAGAGTAGAATACATAGCAAGTGCAACGCTGAATACGGGCAACTTGAAATACGGGGAACTTGAAATACGGGGAACGTTGAATACGGGGTAAGTGGAATACGGTAAACGTTGAATATGGGGAAAGTTGAATACGGTGAACCTTGCATACGGTGAACGTGGAATACGGGGGAAGTGGAATACGGTGGAAGTGGAAAACGGTGAACGTTGAATACGGGGGAAGTGGAATACGGGGGAAGAGGAATACGGGGGAAGTGGAATACGGGGTAAGTGGAATACGGGGTAAGTGGAATACGGGGGAAGAGGAATACGGGGGAAGTGGAATACGGGGGAAGTAAAAAAGGTGAACGTTGAATACGGGGGAGTGAAATACGGGGAAATAGAATGCGGGGAACTTGGAATACGGGGAAAGTTGAATACGGGGAACGTTCAATATGGTGAACGTTGAATACGGGGGAAGTGGAATACGGGGAACGTTGCATACGTTCCAGGAGGAAATGGAATACGGGGGAAATGGAGTAATTTTGCGGCAAAGAAATTATTTCGATTTATAGTACCTTTCTCGCCCACTTCGACTTTCGCATCACTTCGACTAGTGTTCATAATGTTTTTCGCTCAAATCAACATATAGAAAAATTTTTAGGCCCACTGTGAAGTCTGAATTCCCATAGAACTTCCGTGGGCTCCAAGTAGAAACCTTTCCCACTGTTGTTATTATACAAACATCAATTCAATCAATTAATATTTTTATTGTTTATGCCTCGCATTCGGTCACGCTACTCACCATCTTCATGGCTAGGTTTACAACAACAATAGAGAGCGTCATATTGCAACCACTAAATCCAACAAAAACGCTAAATACTAACGATAAATTCAATTTGGCGAATTGACAGAGTAAACCGAACATTTATTTCTGTAAAATCTGGACATTTGCCTTTACCATTAGTGTTTAGCGTTTTTGTTGGATTTAGTGATTGCAATCTGACGCTCTCTAATTTTACTGTCAATTAAATCAATGTTTTGTACAATAAATCTTTGCTTTTTCCTTACGCTATATCACAATTCACCAACGATTCGGGCGTTAAATTTTTCCCTTAAATTGTACCGTGTTTTCGTTGATCTGTTAATATTTGCTGTTTGTATCTTTTCTTGATTGATATATTGTCATGTCATCTGTTTGTCGGTATATGTCGGTTGAGGTGGGTGTACAGTTGGAGGCTTTGAGTTTCTGTTGATCAGGTTGAAAAATAATGCAGATATTGTGACGCATCTGATTTGAAATTGACAACTTCTTTTCCATGCAGGATGATCTGGTTGGCCTCATGGTATGTCTTTCGTCCGAACTTTTTTAATAACTTCTTTTCGGTTGAAATCAATTGCATGGTGACTGGGTCCAGTGTCGAAAACGTGTTTCACCAGAGCAGTCTTTTTAGGGTTTTTTGCCATGTTTTTGACATCGTCCTGGTGTTGTTTGCTTCTATCACATAGGCACCAAGTGGTGTCACCAATATACAATTTCCCACATGTTCGGCATGGGATTCTGTAGACCACGGAAGACTCTTGGTCGGTTGTGAGCTTTTGTTTTAGTTGTGTGAAGATATCGCCAACTTTATTGACAGGTCGTGGCGCTACAATTAGATTTGGTGCTACGCGTTTGATTGTTTTGGTTAGCTTTTCTGAAATGCCTGGAATGTACGTCAGACCAACGAACCTTTTTTGCTCTGTTGATATGTTTTCGATTGGTTTTGTGTTTACTGTTATGTCGTTGCGCTGGTTGAAGGTAGTGTTGGGACTTCGTTCAATTACCTGTTCGATTGTGGTTAGCTCAATGAATGGAATGGAATGGTTCATTGTTGCTGTTGTATTGCTTCGATAAGTTGAATTCTGTACTTTGTTGATGAAACCTTCAATCATTTTGGCTGGAAAGTTGTTTTTCTTCAAAATCATCGTATTAGTTTCTTTGTTTTGATTGTGGAGGTATACATGACTTAGGCACAGATGGAAATCTTTTTCTACAAGTTTTAGTACTAGTTCAACCGGAATGTTGCCAAAACAGTTGACAACGTCAAATGATACTAGAACATTACCCTCACTAATGTTCGTTTTTCTCATTGTTTTGACAAATTCCTTTGAGCCTAAAATAACATATATTGGAGGAGGAAAAGTGCACCGGACGCCCACTGACCTCCTCCAACGTTCTTCTCGTCCTCCCCAGTCTCTTTTTAAACATTTTGCACAGATTCAATCAAACACTTCTTGGTGCTTTCTCAGCGACACCAACTACATCGTAGAACAATAGTAACCTGTAACATGTAAACTTTATCGTGACATCACGACTGTATCGGAACCATCGGAACATCATCTTTTGTGTAATATGTTTGTATTTAGGATACCGGGAAGTTTTTCGTCCAAAAAATCGGACACTGGGAAATCCATTTCAACGGGAAGCGAAAACGAAAGAGGAAAGTTGAAGTTTCCCGACTATTACACCAGAATCGTCTCGTCTTACCTCAAGTTTCAGAGTTAAGTTGGGAGACCAACTGTCTGACGAAGTGTTCGTGAGCGACGGGGTTCCGCAAGGATCAATTTTGGGGCCTTTGCTATTCATAATATTCTTGTTTGACCTGCCAACGCATATGAACACGACCATGACAGTCTTTGCAGACGATACGAGTACTTTTTCGACTAGGCTATCTCAAAATAGAGCAAAGTCTAATGTGCAGAGCCACCTTCACAAGTTACAGCGATACTACCATACGTGGAAGATAAGGGTCAATGCAGAGAAATCAGAAGCACTTTTCATTCAGAGATCGAGCTGAGCACGTACTCGTAATGAAAGAGAGTGTCCCATTGAAATAAATGGCACTAGGATACCGTTTAGAGATAGCGTGCGTTATCTGGGTTCAACCGAACCTTAAACACAATGAGCATGTGAATAGGATGTTACTGAAAGTTAACTCGGGGTTACATAAACTATATCCGACTATGAAAGCTAACAATGGTATATCACGAGATGCGAAGGTTAGAGTCTATGTGACCGGCCTCAGTGGTCCTTACATACGCTGTGGCGGTTTGGCACACATTGCCGGAATATTTGATTAGTAGATTGAAGCTATTTGAAAATAAATGCCTTCGCATGGCAATTGGCTTCAGAAGGTCGAAGACCAACTATAGGTTTATATCTAACGAGAAATTGCACAAAGTTACGAAAGTGCCGAGGCTCAATGTGCACCTGTACGATTTGGCCAAAAATATGCTTATCAAAACCTATCTACGTGATAACAATGTTATCAATAAATTTGGAAATTTTTCAATAGAAAATATCGCTAACTGCATCTACAAGCCTCCCCACTCGCTGACAAGAGGTCTTGGCTCCAAACTATTGTCGTTATAGTCACACACTCATCTCGCAGTCACTTGTATTGATGATTAAATAATTGAACTCAGTGAAGATTCCATAGGACTTCTTTCAACTTTGATCCGATCACAACTGTTCTCGTTGTATCCTTAGGTTAAGTACTTCATTAAAAAAACTAGAATATTGATTGTCTTTGCGTCTTTTTCAATCTGTAGGGTGAGATACCCATTGAAATTTCACTTAGAAGAATTGTGTTATACTCCTTTGAACTTTCGAGACATACTCAGTCTATTTAAATACAGAAATCTTACGTTTAAATTTGGAAAAGTCTGGTAGACTGTAAATTTAGTTTTAAGCCGAAAAGGTACATGGTCATGAAGATGTAAAACTTGATTTGAATAAACATAATTAACAAAAAAATAGGAAAGAAAGACAAGGAAAAAGAGGTTTTGCTTGCAAACAGGAAATGATCAAGTAGCTGGAAATGATTTAGAAATGAGAAATAGCTGTGAAACGGGAAATAAGTGACAAACGAGAAATGATTCAGAAACGCATTGGACGAAAATGGCAAAAATAAAAACAATCACGGTAAATGACAAAAGAGAATAAAGAGATTCGGTAATTTTCTTTGAGGTTGTACCTAGATATTTTGGAAGTGATTGGAGGATAAATTAAAATTGTGACCAGCTTCATTGCCATACAAACAAGTATTTAATATTGATTGGCTGAAGTAGCCATTTTTCTTGAATTTTAGCGGTCTTGGTATTCAAGAAAAATGGCTTTTTCAGCCAATCAATATAGATTATGTCACTAGTTTTATGTTTGCTTGTATTCAGCTATAAAAGCATGGATGGCGCCATTAGAGAAAAGGGACTAGTTCAATGTTGAGACGTAAATTCAGCTTTAAAAAAACACATGTCACCATTTGAGATTCGGTGACAAGACACTGACATGACACGGTCTATTGTGTTCCAAAGGTCGAGAAAAATTACCAAAATACAATTATGACAGTTTGTTAGAATTGTCGCAACTTTATAAAGTGTTGTCAATGTTTGTTTTTGTATTTTCAGAAAAGGAAATAAATTTATCACTTCTGAGAAGCTCCACTCCACTGAAGCTCTTAACTTACTCATAGTTTTGTTGACTCTTTTTTCTTTTCGGTTGCATCTCCCTTTGAATGGAACTATAACGCTTTTTGGAAGCGGATATCCGGAATCTGCACATAAATAAGTAGACCACTGCGCCGGCCGGCCGATGGACAGTCGGCGGCTGAGACGTAGTCGACGACCTTCGGCGGCCGGCTCATATCATAATGATGGCGGCTAGCCGGCTCAGCCGCCTGAAGTTACACGAAAAAAGGCGCAATAATATCCCGAAATCTGTGTACCTGTGTGGAAACCATCGAAGTAAGTCATTTGTTTTTCTGTGGGTCCTCTTACTGGAATGAAACAGTATCCTAAATAAAAACTTTATCTCGTTTTCAATTCAATTCATCATCATCATGTTTATTGTCTCCTATATACTAGATGACATAAAATTACAAAATATCACAATGAAATCACAATCCATTAATAATAGTAGATATCAAATAGAGCTGTCCACTTGGAACAACAAAAAAAAAAAAGAAAACCAACATAAAAACTCACAAGCAAACTTGAACAGAGACAAAAAATAAAAGCAAAAATCAAAATCAAAATTAGAAATTCGAATCAGCGTCTCTCGCATCGTATAAGTCGCAACACAGAGCGGCATCATGGAATGCGTCGTCAATCAAAAGCCAAGGTGAAACGGATTCCGCCAGGTACAAAATGGATGAGCTGTCCAAATAAAGAAAAATTCTAAATTTTTGGTTAACTTGGATCAATAGAAAAAGTCAATCACCGGGTTAGTGCTTTCTTTTTTGTGTAGTGAATGTGGAAAGAAAGCACCGAAACAAACATTATCCAAACACCGAATCGTTAAGTTTAAGGATTTGTCTCCGAAATTCACGATATGGAAGTGTCGGATCGATGTGATTAGCAGCCATGTTAAATAATCTACATGCAAAGTTGATCGGTTGGAATTGGGAATATTCGCATACACTTCCAGTGAATCTGATCAGAGATCGCCGTAGGATTCGTGTACCATCATTCAGTATGAGCTTGTCGCGGATAAATTTACAATTCAGCTTCCCAGTAAGAACATCATGAATAAAGAATACAGCTGCGTTAGTTCGGCGTCGCAGTAATGACTTGAGGAGAAGTTCGTTGCATCTATCTGCGTAAGGGCGAAGTCGGTAGGGATTATCGTCACCATCGACTCGACGATCACGGTTTGCATATAGTATGAATTGCCTCTGGACGCTTTCTAAGGATTGAATGTGGACAGCATGATGAGGTGACCAAACCGTACTGCCAAATTCCAGATGTGAACGGACTATTGCTGAGTATAGCATCTTGGCCGTGTCGATATTAAACCTCATATAGCACTGACGCTTTACGAATGAAAGCATTGACATCGCTTTCTTGATTGTCAATTCAATATGTCCATTGAAAGAAAAGTCGTCGTCGTAGGTTATACCGATGTCTTTCGTACTATAAACTCGTTCAATCACCTTGCCATTCATGTGATAATCAGCTATGATCGGAGAGCGTTTCCGGTGTATGGTGATAACTTTGCATTTGCCAGCATTGAGCTCAAAATCGTTGTCTGAGCACCATGTTGCAAAGTTGTTTATGGCATATTGCAATGAATGAGTGTCCTCGATCGTTGAGATGCCATTGTGGACCAACTTTTTATCGTCAGCAAAGTTGAGGTCTCGAGTTGGGCCATATAAACAATCAGAGTCATTAAAGTATATCACGAACAATAGAGTAGCCAATATTGAGCCTTGACCAATCCCGGACAGAACATTGATAACATCGGAGATGGAAGCGTTAATCTTCACTCTCTGTTTCCTACCCGATAGGAAGGAGCGAAACCAAAGAAGAGTTGAATTACACAGCTTATACACGTCGGCTGACATCTTTCTCACTAATCGAACAGATCGTATAACGTCGAAGGCTTTGTGTATGTCGGCAAGAAAGATATCGGTTTGTTTGCTGTTGTCGAAGGATTCATGAACCAATATCGATAGTTCCATCAGGTTGGATTCAACTCTGCGTCCTGGGAAGAATCCATGTTGCGTCGGCGATATATGTGGAAAAATGTTGTATTTCAGTTGTTCTGCGATAGCAATCTCAAAGGCTTTTGCACAGTTTGAAACGAGGCAAACACCACGGTAATTAGTAACATCAGTTTTCTTGCCTGATTTGAATACCGGAATCAAATCACTCATATTCCAACGATCAGGGTATCGACACTCTGTGAGTGACCTCGAGTAAATCATCGATAATGGATGGGAAAGTTCGACTGCACACTCATGAAGGAATAGTGGAGACATCTTATCAGGACTTAAACCTTTGCTCAGATCCATACTCATAAGAGCCTTCATCACGATATCGTGTGCGATTGAGATATCGGCGAACCCAGCATCGTCTCTACCGTTGATGAACGTGATCATATCGGCCATCTTCTCGTCGTCATCTGGGTATCTCTTGTAGACGGAGGCAAAATACTTGGCGAAGAGGTTAGCTTTTTCAAAGTCGTTCGTTGCAACTTCATCGCCATAGTACATCTTACCAGGTAGACTGCTCTTCTTGTACTTCGAATTTATGTAATTCCAGAATTTCTTCGGCTGTTTTTTGTAGTTTGAAGCAATATCACGTAGAAAGGTATTGTACAGGTCGTCGCGGTACTTCACAAATTCGTCTCTTATAGTAATAAATGGTGACATATCTGCATTTTCCGGATCCTTGGCATATCGGTTGAGGTACCTTTTGTATTCGCGATTGCGTCTGTTCTTGAGATTGATCAATCTACCATCAAACCAAATGGGATGATTCGTTGTACGAAGGGTCGCTTTGGGCACATGTAGATCGAATATCTTGAAGCATTCATCGTAGAAAGCATCCAACATTTCATCTAAGCTTTTATCATTAAATAGAACATCAAAATCGAGCTTGCTGATTTCTTCACGGATTAGGCCATATGGAGCCTTTTTGAAACAGTAAGTCGACTCAGTTGACATCGGCGCAGCATATATAGCGGGTTCACACTCGATCAAACATTGTGTCTGCACGTGGGCAGGGTCCTGTGACGAATCGGGGATCAACGGGAAATCTGCTGGACTGACAATGAACAGTTCGGGCATGTTGGTGTAGACGAGGTCAAGGACATTCTTTGATGAGTTTTCCAAGTCAGACATCTGGAACAGGCCACGGTTCAGCAGTGTTGATGTCATTTCACGTGCAATGTTCGCTTGGATCGATGCGGAGTCTCCAATCAGTGGAAGAAAATCAAAACCATCTTCATTGATATGCCATTTTACTGATGACATATTAAAATCACCGATAGCGAGAAAAATGTCACCATAGTCAATCTTGGAATGTGCAGCTTCAATGGCTCTCAAATGGGATAAGTAGGTCGCTACTTTAGAACCATACTGGATGTATAATCCATAAACGTATAGTTTTGAGTTAGTTGAGCGAAGATGGATCCTTATGCATACGGCTTCAAGCAATTCAAGTTCGGGAAGATCAACTACTTCACTCTCATATTTAGAAACAACAGCAATCAGTACACCTCCAGCTCTACTGGCATCGATGTTAGAATCAGCTCGGTCTTTACGATATACGACGAACCGTGGATCAAAAAACTCTGCATTAAATTTGTCATGGTCCAACCATGTCTCAGACAGAACGATCAAGTCATAGTCGCAGGTCATTGATCAGAGTAAAATATCGTCCTTCTTGCCGCTCATACCTCGAATGTTGTCATAAAATATAGATAGACGGGAATTACCTGGAACAAGATGCAAATCAACCGAATCGGATGGAGGTTCGGTCACGTCATTTTGCTGGCTAAAAAATGCATGGATGAGGTATTAGATTTGCTTCGGTTCTTCCACTGTTTTATAGTCACGTGACCTGGCCAGAAGTGAGCCTTTGATATGACCTCCGAGATCACATCATCTGTTTCAATCTTAAAGTTGACATTGTTCAATGTAGAAATGTCTTGACCTTGTTTCGTTAAACGGCGGATCCTTATGTGTTTTCTATCAATTCGGGCATTTGCAGCGATGTAGTCAATGATCTTCGAGGGTGTAACACTTATATCGAACGGCGAGATATGGAAAGCTTTGTCGAGTCTTGTACGTTGAATGGTTTCTCCAAGCAAATGTACGCCGTTCATATTCGAAGGTCGCTCATCAACAATTCCATTCGTTATCGTGGGTATTGCCAGAAGATCATCAGTAATAGGTGGGATTTGAGAACTCGGACTTGTTCGTTGAGATTCAAGTGGGACGCTGTTGACCACAGTCGGGATATGTGGTGCATTTTGAGTCGCAACTGGTTCAATTAATTGAGACCGGTCGTGAGTTGCTTGACGAGCATCAGTTTGGCTCTCGGTGGAATTCGTGTTCGTATTCAGAATGTTAAGGAATCTGTTACGCATCTCTTGTATCGAGTTCACCTCTGCAACGAAATTAGTGTCGAAATTTTTCATGCTTAAGTTGAGCTCTAAAATACTCTGTTCAATCTTATCACATTTGTCATTAATCAGCTGCAAGTTGTCTATCGTAATCGAATCTAATAGCGGTGAATTCTTTTGTGTACCATTTACAAACTCTCTGGCAGTCTTCTCAACGTTCAGAACCGCATTCGTGTTTTCATTCAATTTCCGAGTTAAGTAGTCAAAGGACGTCCACGTATTCTGCTCAAAGCTATGAAGTAGTTGGAATAAGTCACCGTTATCGTTGCCAGATATGGACCATTGACTAAAGAGTAGATGAATGAATTGTCCACAATTGACAGAGTCTTTTTTTAAACTTAAATCCTGTACGACTTCCTTGATAAGCTCGAAAGAATAGAAAGCTGGATGCTTAAAGAGAGCTACCATAGAATTGTGGACTATTATCACTTTGTATAGATACGGTAAAAGCATTTTATTGCAAGGTGATTTGTATGTTATCCTGATGAAAAACATCCTTATGAGAGTTCCTTATGCTTAGCAGTATCCTCCAAGTTCTTCGCCTTACGGCTTAGGACTCTGGGTGGTCTCGTGGTTCTTGGTAGGGACCGACAGGTTTTGAGAGATTTATGTGATGAAGGGGGAGGAGACAAAGGGAAGGAGAAAAACATCTTTAAGAGAATTCCTTATGCTAAGGAGTGTCCTCCACGTTCTTCGCCTTACGGCTTAGGACCCTGGGTGGTCACGTGGTTGTTGGTAGGAACTGAGAGGTTTTGAGAAATTTATGTGATGAAAGGGGAAGGAGACAAAGGGAAGGAGATAAACATCCTTAAGAGATTTCCTTATGCTAAGGAGTATCCTCCACGTTCTTCGCCTTACGCCTTAGGACCCTGGGTGGTCACGTCTTTCTTGGTAGGGATCGACAGGTTTTGAGAGATTTATGTGATGAAGGGGGGAAGGAGACAAAGGATCAAAAGATCTGTATTTTGTAATCGAAAGACCTCTCTAACCTGATGAATCTAAAAAATCCTCCATGACCGCATGAATAGTGACGTTCGTTGTGTACGCAAGATAACCAGAGATCTCACGCAGGTGAGAAATTCACGAACGCCCTCAGAATTCTGCTATGCAATTGAGTGTTGCGATCTCCAGTAGAGAACCCAGGGTGAACGGTCTCCACTCAATCGTCTGCTTTGATCATATAGCTGAGTAATTCGTTCCGGCAAAAACTAGGGAAAGACTCTTTTATATGTGAACGTTTTCATCACAGAATATAACGTTATATTACATCAATGAACAAGACTCTTCCAATTTAAATTAGTGTCAATGCAAATGTCTAAAATCAAGCACACCACATAGCCACAACTTTGAAAGCTAGTGGAAAAATCGCAAACAAAATTCTTCTCATTCGAATTTGTATAATTTTTTGAAGCCATCGGCCGTCGCCGATTTTTTCCTCGGCTAAGGCCGCTGAGAGGGGTGTCGGCGGCGGCTGCAGATAACCCCTTTTTTCGGCGGCGGCTTCGGTGCGGCCGGCCGGCGCAGTGGTCTATAAATAAGCAGCGTTTCGCCATGACATGAAAGTCCGCTCTAATTCTTCCCTCAGGCGGCTTTTAGCCAACATGAGACTGTCGTGGCGTCTGCCCGCAACAAAGCCTAACTAATTCAGTGGGAAGCACGACCGATTGAAAGTTAATAGACATGTCGCTTATGACCATTGTAAAACTAAAAATGAAAGACAAACTTGAAGGATTGGCTCACACCGACTGGTCTACAAAGTTGATGACGATGACAAACAAAAACAAGAGAAAAATTCACAAGTCTTGTGTGTGTTGCGTAAGAAACGAAAATGTTCGGCCAACCACTGGACCAGTGAAAATATTCCGGCATTGAAAGGGCCTCAAAAAGTAGAACGATAAGCAGCGAAACTAGTAAATAACGTTCTACACACAATTCCTTGAGGGTAGTTAAGGCAGACTATTAATTGTTAAAGCGTTCATGCACAAATTTTTGGAAGTTTCGCCTGTTGTGCGTTTTCCAAAATCCCTTTTCAACACGCGATTTAGGTAAAAACACTCTCTGCACTTAGTGAACTAAAGAAATTCATCCAAAAATGAATTCCTCCTTGAAAAAAAATGGAATTGTACTAGATTTCTTGCAGTTCATTGCTAAACTCCCTGGGCTCTTTTATAAAATACTTTAAACTCATTTTTTGGCCGCTCAGTAGTCACCAAAAAGTTTCGGTTAATTTAAAGCTAAACATTTTTTCGCGTAAAAAATAAAATCTTTGATTTACATACAAATGTCATTTATCGTTACCGTCTCCGTTTTTGTATGAATTTTGCTATTTTCGTCCAAATGCTGGCGTTCCCAGGGTGAACTTGTGGACGTTTTTCAACTATATTTTTTGAATGAAAAATTCATCCATTACCGGGAATCGAACCCGGGCATTTTCGGTGGAAAGTCAGTGCGTCACCACTGAGCTACCACGTCCACCAAATCTCAAAAAATGTCGCTCACTTCGGTTGCACTTTTTTACTTCTTCATGAGCTCATATTCTAAAAAATTTTCGCTCGCTGCGGTCGTGCTTTTTTACTTCTCCACACTGGTTTGACGTCGGTTCACAAAAATACAAATGTGAAAAAGTGATGCCTAGTATAGCCGTCTTTTTTTCGCTTTTGTATTTCTGCGGCATGATTCACAATCGCGTAAGTTGTAGCGCACGCCTTAGAGCGAAAGAATAGGCAAGAACGTAATGGGTTGTTAGCCTTAAAATTAGGGATTTGAAGGCTACCCTCAACAAGCTCAGCACTTATCGCATACAAAAATAGATGTTAATGCTACGGCCATTATGTGTGTGCGACATAAATATTATTTATCAGATCTCTGAACTAATTCGATTAATTCACAATATTGTTCTCTCAGAGAAACAAAAGAACAACAGTTGAGCAAAGAGATCATTTTAAAAGATCGAAAAGAAGGCGACGACATAATGTTTGTGTTCTTCATGTGAAGTGGATGTTCAAAGTGTATGACAAATTGAACAACAAACAGCAAAAATGAATAAAGATTGGAGAAAATCAAAAGTCAACGGACAACATCAGTCGGTAAATACTTGCAAAATGCCAGTACAAGATTTGCCATCGGATGAGCCACAAGACGATGCTACCCATGCTAATGGAACTGGTGAGACGATGGCGTCGTTAGTGATAATGTAACACAAAAACGTTTTTACAGAAGCTGCCATTCTCAGTGATCAAGTTTCGAACATAAATTTGGAGAATCAAGACGATGAGCTTTTGCATTTCCTACTCAAGTATCAGGCTGACCGGGACTCTGAAACGAAAAAACAAAATGAGGAAAAAAAGTCAAAGAAAAAGTTGTTACGAACGGAAAAAGTACCCGAGGAAATTGTACAGCAGACTCGTTCATTGCCAATTTACGCATTAAAGCATCAACTCATTGAACTAGTCAAGAACAATCAATTCGTCATAATTCTTGGGGAAACAGGATCGGGAAAGTCAACCCAAATTCCACAATATATTGCCGAAGCAGGATTGGTTCAGGATGGCACTAAGATTGGAATTACGCAACCAAGGCGTGTAGCAGCTAAATCTCTAGCACAAAGAGTTTCTACCGAAATGGGTGTGAAACTTGGAAGCTACGTGGGATTTGCTGTCCGTTTCGAAAGCTGTCTTTCGTCAAAAACCGTCATCAAATATATGACGGACGGCTTATTAGTAAAGGATTGCGTCGAAGGAGATTCAAACTTGGATAGTTATTCCGTTGTTATGATCGATGAAGCCCATGATAGAAGCATACACACGGATGTCGCCTTCGGTACGTTAAGAAATGTTTGCAGTGGATTTCATTGAGTGAAATGTTGTACTCATTTTAGGATTACTAAAAAGAACAGCTAGGTGCCGTCCCGATTTGAAAGTCATCATCAGCTCAGCCACTTTAGAATTTGAAAAATTGTCTACATTTTTTAATGATGCGCCGGTATTTAACATTTCTGGTAAAAGTTTCGATGTTCAGGTGCTCTATCAACCATGCACCAATTACATGACCTATATGACTTCAACTATTTTGACAATTCATCGCAAGCGAACAGCAGGTAAATAATTAATTTGATACTCCGATCAGCGGAATTTTCTCATTTACACAATAGAACGAGACAAAAATACATTGTCGTCCACCACAGAAAACGTTCAAAATTCACTGCTGTGAAGTTAGCCCGTGAGAGAATCCACCCGTGAGAGAATATGGCGGTAAGAGAGTCAGTACGTGAAAAGTGAACAGATACTCACGACTCTCTCACAATTGTATTATACTCAGCCAAATCTTTATATTGTGCCATTTAATGTTCAATCACAAGCTCCCACTTAGAGTTACGGGTTTAGCGGCGCTTTACGTGTGAGGGGTCACGCATTCGGTTCCGATTTTTTTTTTAATGAAATGTTAATAGCTTACTCTTTCAATTTTATTTTTTACTCTACTTCCAGAAGCACCTACTACAAGATCTTAGTATACGAGCTAACACATTTATGAAAGTTCCCTTCATTGAAATATGTCTTAAAAAACGTTGTCCAGGGGATACGAGATCCGAGACTTGGACCCGGTAGTGAGTATATTTGTTAGAAAGCTTATGGCCAGACCTCACATCTGACATTCCCAGAACAAAATCTCTTTCAATACATTTCGCACGGGCGGGAACTTTCTCTGGATGACGTTTGGGAAAGAAAGCTTGGACTCATTGGTGACTTCTTCTAGGGATAGTCCTGGCCACATGCTTTCTAACGACTGTACTCACAACTGGGCCTCTTTCGCATCTCCTGAATAACTTTTTTTTGAGACATATTTCAATGGAGGGAACTTTGTCAAATGTGTTAGCTAGCAGATGCTTTCGGAAATAGAGTAAAAAATAAATTTGAAAGAGTAAGTAATTAACATTTTATTATAAAAAAATGTTTTTACTGAACCGAACCGGGGACCCCTCACTCGTAAAGCGCCGATAAACGCGTAACGCTTAAGGGGGTCTGTAATTGAACATTAAATGACACAACATAAAGATTCGGCTGAGTAGCATACAATTGTGAGAGAGTAGTGAGGACTCGTTCACTTTTCACGTACTGACTCTCTTACCACCATATTCTCTCACGGGCGGATTCTATCACGGGCTAATTTCACAGCAGTCAAAATTCGGAAGATCAAAATAAGGAGGCGTAAAAATTTCAAAATTGTGCAAAAAAAGAGTTCCACTCTTGTACAAAATCTGACTGAAAAATCTGAGGGCGTCAGCGCAGACTGGCAAGCGGAATGAAAAAGAAATTAGGGGTTAGTAATGGGCGTTTTATGATTATCAATTCAATTCAATTCGTTTATTTTACGTCAACTAATACAGTCGACGGCAATAGTTACATTACAACAGTATTATAAAAGTAAATATCACAGAGGCCTAGCTAGTCGAATGTTTAATAAAAGCAAGATATAATTAGGTATATGAATATTGTTTGCAATTTATAGGATAAATATTAGAATTAGAAATTAATCACAAAATGTAAGAAAAATTGATTGTCAATATTTATGAAAAAATTAATTGAGCATAAGGTAAATACTAGGTCAAAACTCGTAAATAAATAAATAAAATAAATAGCTTTTAGGACACAAATAGGACATAGGACTTAATTTAAAATTTTAACCAATCTCCAAATATTTCGTCCGGAAGCTTAATCAGTGCTGAACGAAAAAGAGTGCGAGGTAGGGATGGATCAATGTTGTTTGCGGCGATGTTAAAAAGTCGACATGCCATGTTAAATGGAGAATTGTTATACTTTGTCAACGTTATAAATTTTGGATTTCGTAGTATGCGCGTATTTTCATTCAGAGTAATCATTGATCTCAGATGCGGTGACTGGTATTTTCCCGTGATTAATGAGTGAATAAATAAAATGGTTGCGTTCACTCGACGTCTGATCAAAGTTGTTAGTTCTAGCTGTTGGCACCTCTCTGTGTACGGCGTAAGAACATATGATTCCGTCAGATGTCTTTTGTCATCACCTAGCAGGAATAAAACCATTTGTTTTTGGACACTTTCAATGCTCTTTCTATGTACTAAGTAATTTGGTGACCATACTACTGACGCAAATTCGAGAATGGAGCGAACCAGCATTTGGTAAATGATTTTCAATATGCCAGTTGAAAAATCACGTGATAGTCGCTTCACAAATTTCGATGTCGTAATTGCGCGATTCAACGCGTACTCATATTGAGGTTGAAATATCGCTCACTCGTCAAATATCACACCCAAGTCCATTGTTTCACTAACTCTTTTAATTGGTTCTCCATAAATTGTACTAGTAAATACCCCCGCCCCTAGGGGCTACGCAGGCTTTATCATTTTCGCTTTAACATTAAAGGGTAGGTTACGTAGTCGAAACCCCCGCCCCTAGGG